>JAESUZ010000813.1:0-123433 GCA_017311185.1 Proteles cristata cristata
CATTTCACTGTGGAAACCTTGAGCTTAAACATTCAGTAGACACGGATCTTGAATTTTGCACTCAGCTTTCCTTAACCTTCCTTCCTTTTCCTTCTTTTCCCAGATTCCTCTTGATGAGAAAAAGGCAGCTGTTTAACCTCATGCATATTTGCATTATTCCAAATGATCTCGCAATTATGGTTAAGGTCCTTGGAAGAGGCTACCATGCTTATAAAGAGGAAAGTAACCTCCAAACGGAAGGATGTCTACACATCCAGGGCAGACAGCAGAGAAAATGGGGAGACAAAGCAAATGCATTTTGCCAACAAATGTTGTGGCGGGAATCCAGGCACCTGCCAGGTGGAAGTCCTTGGGAGTGATGAAACGGTTATTGACCTAGAATTCATGCGTCCTCCCCCATTCACACTTGATAAACCGCCAGGTCCAATTCTCTTCATACCAGCTCACCTTTTCCAATAATTTGTCCTACAACAGCTGTCCAGTAATATTGCTTAGGGTCATTTGTTGTTATTGTTGTTTTTAACTACAGACTAACCAATATTTTTGTGCCCTAAATTTTATTCAGTGAACTCACTTCCTTGATCCTTCATCAAGGAAGAGATTTCTTTAAAATCAATGAAATTACCAAGGAGCACACCACTCCTGTGAGCGTTAGCTCTGCCCTCAGCCTCCCGTGATTACTGGGGGTTCTCTGCCCATCGGCACTCACATGCCCCTACCTTGTGTAAGGTGCTCTCACCTTATTGTCTCCATGGACATTGTTTCCAGGCCTGAGTGGCCTCCCTGAGGGTCAGCATCCAGAGAGGGAAGACACAGAGTCTAGTTCTGAGCCCCCAACCACCATCTAATCATGAGAAGTAGCTATCAAAGTCCCTGGTACAGAGGGAGTGGAGGCATCGTGGGAACACTGCCCCTCAGAGTGCTTACAAACTTCATCCCAGGGGATTAAGGCAAGAGAGACATACAGGCTTAGAGGGTCGGGAATGAGCCCTTACCATAAACCCTCCCCCCTAACTTGGTACCTAGAAGAGCTCATTCTAGTCTCTTAGTCCCTTTTTAAACCATACCAGCTTGCCTTTCTGTATAAATCTCCCTTAATCAGGCCAGGATCTTGCCTCAGCATCAGGGCTTCCCAGAGTGTCCTGGGTTATGTTCTTACCAGCCCTTTTGAACTTTTTAACGCTGTGTTTGCTCTTTCCTTGCACCTGACCTTGTATAATGTTACCTGCCATCTGCATGCTTTAGATGCCTGCCCACCTTGACCTCTGGCACTTGTCTGTCCTGTGACTCACCATCCATTGCTGTGTGTTGGTTGTGTATTAACTTACTAGTAAAGTGGGTGCACTATTGATGGCATGCATTGAGTTAGCATGTTAAAAGCTATGATTTATTAAACAGAATAAATTAAGTGGTTTGCCTTCACGAAGTATTAGCAAATATGGGAAATTATATGAGGGACAAGATTTTATTAGAATACATAGGCACATATTTGGTATTCTTGTTTTGACTTGTTTTATTAACAGTGATGGTTGTTTTAATGTTTATTTAAAATTACTATGTCTGAGTTACCCATAACATTCATCATATCCAATAGTAGTTGTTTGATTAGATATTTGTCTCCTTTACAGTGTTGTTCAATTGCAATCTTCAAGAAGAGGGACTGTGTCTTATTAGTCTTTGCTTAATAAATAATAGTTGAACTTATTTTGAGAGTCTCTCTCTTTTGAGAGAGAGAGAGAGAAAGGGACAGAACCCAGGAAAGTCACTGGTCTCTTCTGGTTTGTATAAACTTTAATTTTCAGCATATAACCAGCTTGTATGATATCATCAGTTTAATAATCAGTATACATGTCCTGAAGCAAGCTAATATTTGGGGGTGCAGTGTCCTTGTAACCTTTCTTGCTGTGTTACTCACCCTGCTTCCACTTCTCCAAATAGAGACAGCTTAATTAACAGTATAGAAATAATCACTGATATGTATACCTATAACATCAATATCTCCAGGCTATGATAGGTCATTGAAAGTGTTGTCTTTCCTTCCCCAACGCCCCTTGGCCCGAGATTTTACGAAGAAACATTGTTCTTTTAGAAAAAAAAAAACCTGTAAAATAACTTAATGACACAAGCTTTGTTTTAAATAGCAGTTTGGAGTAGGACTAAGTTCATTCTGTTGGTGGAATGCAGTTAGACTTGGCTGTACTGGAGAGCAGCGGCTGCACAGGGGAGCCATCTGTGTGGTCATGGGATAAGCCAAGGCCATGTGCTTTCCTCTTAGTCTCTTTCCCTTTTTGCAGCCACCATGGGCCTCTCACTCCCCCGAGTCGCTTCTCTAGCACCTCCTTGAAGTCAGGAAATATGAAGTTCAGCCCTTACCCTGATGGTCCAGGCATTGCACCATGCTGGCCCTGATCTGCTGTCTGGCCTTACTTAGCTCTGAGCCCAGACTGGTGTGCCCTCTGTTCCCAAAGCTTACCTGTCTTCTTTTCTCTGAACGTGTGCACATCCTAAACACCTTCTAACATTAGTTGAGAACCTGTCTGCTCTGTCTTCCTGGCCTCAGTAGTGGAAGCCATTGCTTCTTCCCTCAACTCTTGTACCTCATAAATTGGACATCTGGCAAATAGCATCTGGGGTCATTATTTCTTATTGCCAGATAGGACTATAAAATTCTAGGGGGCAGAGACTGTCAACAAGTGTTATTTTAGCTCCCTTCAGTGCCTGGCACTGCCTGGTTCTTTATATATAGTAGATACTTAATAAATATTTGTTGGCTAATAGGTTTCACGTCCCTTAAGATCAGCTGTTCTTAATTAGTTTAATAATAGAGACCTTTTTTTTTTTTTTTAATGTAGCATACAGAGGGAAAATCTTTTTGGGATGAAGTGGGATATAAATAAACTCTAATAAATAATTATAAGCCTTCCAAAATGTTAATGCTAACTGATAATCTTTTTCTCCATTTGGCGTTTACTTTCCCAAGAAGTGAGGAAATTTTTAATTAGTGCTGTTTGTATATGAGCTCCGAATCAATGTTAGAGTTCTGCTAGATGCCATCGAAGCTTAATTCTTAGACTCCAGTGGTTGAATGTTCACAATAGAACACACTTCCAAGGATCATTTTAATACATTTAACTTACTATTATCTGAATAATATTTATTTAGTGTTTCTTGTCACAGTTATTGCAAATGATAGTAATTTAGCTAGTTAATCTAAAATGGGTTGTTGTGCTAAAGATGCATAAAAGATCCTAATTAAGAACCAAGTAAATAAGTAAGTCTTTAAAGGAGATTTAAGTCCCTGCACAGACTTGCTCAGGATGAGAACTTGCCCTGTGCTGACGGGGACTTGCAGGCTGTATTTGCTAACATGGCAAGTGCCAACGAGTCTGTATGCTTTGAAGGAGATCAGACAGTAGTACATATTGAATGGCACCCTTGTATACTAAAAGCCTCCTTTATTTTTTTGGCAACAGGGTTATTGAAATATAATTCACATACCATATAATTACCCACTTAGAAAATGTACAATTCCATAGATTTTAGTCTATTTACAGTTGTACAACCATCGCCAGTATCAATTTTAGAACATTTTCATCACCTCATAAAGAAACCCCAGTACCTTTAGCTGTACACTATATGGTCTTTTGTGACTGACTCCTTTCATTTAGCTTACCGTTTACAAGGTTCATCTGTGTAGTGATGTGAATCAGTTCTTTATTCTTTTATATTGCCAAATAATATTCCATTATATGGATATACCACATTTTATCCGATTCATTGCTTGATGGACATTTGGGTGTGTCCATGTTTTGTTGTTAATGAAAAGCACAACTATAAACATTTGTGTATAAGTTTTTGTGGGCAGTCTTTTTGTTTTCCTTGAGCATATACATAGGAATGGAATTAACTGGTCCTATAGGAGGTCTGTGCTTAACCTTTCAGAGGAACTTCCAGATTGTTTTCCAAAGTGACTGTATCATTTTACCTTAGTAGCAATACTTTTACTGTGAGGAAGTGGGATCGTGCAATATGTAAGAGGGTTTCTACATTTGCAAACTAGTGCATTAGTTCACATTTCAGAATTTCTCTCATTGATGTTTTTTTCTTACGACTTTCTTGAGGTATAATTGATATCCAGTACAACTCCCACATTTTAAGTGTGTAGTTCAGTGATTTTAGTAGATTTGCCAAGTTGTGTGTGTATCACTGTAATGTGGTAACTGATGCACACATTGTCTAGGTGTCTTCATCACTGCAATAAGACCTCTCTTCCCATTCCCATTTCTGGGACCTGTCCTTACTCATTTAGTGTTATTTGCTGGCCCACGTGACTGCTGTGCCAAAGGGCTGAGAAAACTTCATGGCTAACAACATAAAACTGAGACACTTATATCACCCTAATTTTTTATTTCTTTTCATTTTATTTATTTATTTAGTTTAGGTGGGTTTTTTTTGTTGTTGTTTTTTTTTTGTGTTTTTTTTTTTTTCGAGAGTGTGCACACAAGTAGGGGAAAGGGGCAGAAGAAGAAGAAGAGAGAGAGAAAATCCCAAGCAGGTTCTGTGCTCAGCATGGAACCTTGTACAGGGGTCAATCCCTTGACCCTGGGATCATGACCTGAGCTGAAATAGGAGTCGGGCACTTTAAAAAACTGAGCCACCCAGGTGCCCTTCAACTTAATTTTTTTTTCCAAGTTCGTAATTTCATACTGCAATTTTGAAATCCAGAACTCTCTGGAAGTTGAGAATTTTTCATAACTCATTTGGTGGAAAAATTTGATTTGAAATGATATGTGGATATGTATAATATTTATTTGTTGTATTTAATGTGAATAATCATGTGTCTTACTACACAAATATTAGTATTTGATTATGGGGTGCTGCCCCAGCTCTCACTGGGGGTTTGTAATAAATACACATACATGTATTCGTTCATCTTTTAAAATCCTAATAAATTGAACTAGCATAGCTGACCCTAATGTTTTTTTTTTCCCAAGTTGTTTATTTATTTTGAGAAAGAGAGAGAGAGAGAAGGAGAGAGGGAGAGAGACAGAGAATATGAATGGGGAAGGGGCAGAGAGAGAGGGAGAGAGAATTCTAAGCAGTGTCTGTGCTGTCAGTGCAGAGCTCCATGCAGGGGCTTGATCTCACAAACTGAGATCATGACCTGAGTCAAAATCAAGAGTTGGATGCTTAACTAGCTGAGCCACCCTGGTGTTCCCTGGCTCCAGCGGTTTTAGATATGGTCTTATGGACCTATTTTTGCTTTCAGCAGCCAACACCTCAGGGCCTTTGCACTTGCTGTTCTACTGTTCTTCTTTCTGGAAGGAAGCCTCTGGGCTCCTTTTTGTTATTTAGGTATCAGCTTTGCAGGAATCCCCTTTCTGACCACCCCCAAACATTTGTACTGCTGTTATTCTCTATTGTGTTGCCTTGTTTTATAGTTTTCAGGACACTGATCCTCACCTATTGTGATCTAACATATTTGTCCCCTTGCTTGCTATCTGTGTCTCATCCAACACAAGCCCCATGAATCAGAGATCCTGGCTGTTGATTCACTGAGATGTGAGGACCACAGCTCCTGGCTTCTGGAGCCTGTCCCTGCTGGAGTATCTGTTGCTCTGGAGCCAATTCTGCTTGGTTTGCCCATAGGGAGCCAGCTGGACTTGACCTAATGGTCAGTTCTTGGGAGCTGCTCTCAGACTCCCTAAGGCTGCTGCCTCTCCCAGAGCATCAGAAACTAAATGTTTGGTCTTCACTCTTGTGCCAGTCTGTCACCATGGAGATGGAGACAGAAAGTTCTCTGAGTAAGAGAGGACCGCGCAGCAGTGAGAGATATTAGACAATCACCAGCCTTCAGATTATCTTCTTTTTTCTTCAAATGCAGATTTCCATCCATGTTTTTGGGACAGGAAGAAAGTTGTGACCAAAATCAGTCTGTTCTTCTCTCGTCAGGTAACTAGGTGATGGGCATGCTTTCTGATACAACACACGAGAAAAGAGAATGTGTAATTTTTTCCATTCTAGCTCTTTTGCCCCTCAATTTACGCCTGGTTTTAAAGCCCAATACTCATGAGAGTCAAGGTCCAGGCAAGAATCCTGGCCTTAGTTTCTTTGCTTGTTAGATTTAAGTGTCTTTGTTGAAGGATCAGCTGAGACTGCTGCTCCATGGTCCCCAGGGCCCTTGTCACTCTAGAGTGCCTCCACGTTGGCATCAATGGTTTGAGATTTTCTAAAGTTTAGCCAAGCGAGTGTTGTGAGTTCCACTCCTAGCCTTATCTCTTCCTCCCTTGGAGACTGTTTTCAGTTGGTGTAATGTCGATGTGATAGCCTCCCCAGGGGTCTGTGGTAAAGCGTAAATGGACAAACGTGTAAAGTTTTGCACAGAGGAGGCCCTTGATCATGTCCATTCCCTTCTCCAGCATCTGTCTAGGATTGCTTGGTTTGCTCAAAATCATTTCACTCCTTTCGAACCTTTATGGGAATTTAAAAACCACTGAAGCTCAAATGTGTTTTATGAATTTGCCTAAACTGTGTAGAATTGCTGATATTCAACTGCTTTTGATTCACTAAATGGAAGTTTGGTATTGTTGAATTTACTACTTCTGTGTGTGTCTATTTCACAGTAAAAGAAGGCGGGAAGGCAGCGGAGGGGTGAACACGGAGAGTCAGCGCCTTCAGTGCTTTGTGTTGAGCCTAAGACTCTAATCTGTTTGGTCCTATAAGATCATTGGAAAGTTATAAGAGCCTGAACTGCAGGGCCTGTGGGCCTGTGGAAGGGCTTGTGTGTGAGCAAAGCATGATGACTGTCAGGAACAAGCATGGTCTATAACTGAGGCATTGCATAGACGTCAAGGGAATTTAAGGTTTTGGTCCTAGTTTACTTTGACGTAAAATGGATTTAGGCCTTCATGGGCTCCATCTTTTCTTCATTAAAAAAGAAATCCTCAAATCTTGTACCACTACCATGTGTTTCTATATCTGCATATTTCCTTGCCATTTTGAAGTAAAGTTATAATTAAGGGTTGACAGAGAAGGTTGAAGGTGAGAGAATAAAATATAAGAATAACTTCCCATAAAAAATCAAACTTGATATGCAATTTCTGTTCATTACCTGGGCATTAAAAAGGGGAGAGCCAGCTTATCTTTTAAGCTAGCATCTCATCCTTGGAAATTTAAAAATATGAAGTTTGGTTCTAGAGAGTGAAAATGTCATTTCGTGAACACAAAGGAATGTATGAGAATTAGAAGGGACAAATAACAGAAAATGAGCTTATGATACATGTACTTTATTCAGAGCCCACCCCCCTTGGTTTGCCCAGCTTCCCATGGACACCCTAGGGTCAGTTCCCTTGCTACCCCCCGTTTTGAGTTGGAGTCATCATCTTCTTGAAAGTATTGGACAAGGATCAGAGTATTGGCGTCAGGATTTTATTTCTACATTGTGGGAGAAGGGCCTTTCCTGAAGACATTGAAGCAGGGAGGTTGTGTCATTTGGGGACCAGAGTCATGGGAATAGTCCAATTTTTATTATTCATTCTTAGTTTCATTTTTTAATAAGCTTCACACATAAGTACATGTGTTTTACTTTACCTTAGAGGAGTGAAAAAGCAGCTTGGTCCTATTTACCCAAGGTCCTTCAAAAGTCAAGGGCAACCCAGGCCATCTGGATGTTCTTCCCTAACCCCCCTTCCCCCGCCAAGGCTCCCAATATGTTAGAGAGTGAAGAAATGACAAAGCATAGTTCAAGTTGTGGCACATTTTAAATATTTACATTGAACAAATTATTGCTTTTTAATAAAATTATACAATATAGTCGAGTTCTTCCCAAGAAAATAACATAGTCAAAAGAAGTAGTGATGTCCCATAGGCTCTGTGGTCCAGGCTCTGAATGAAACAGCTTCTCCCTCCAGTGCGGTAGCTTCTCTGTGACTGTACCTGGAATCTCCTTAGGAGATAAAGTGGAAAGTCTAAGTTTCAGCACCTTTGAATTGGAAGCCTGGGCCTGATGTCTGGTCCTGGAAAGGATCTTAGAGCTACCCTGAGATGGGTCATCAGGGAGCTTCCCAGGATGTTCTTATTACTGCCTTTGTTACTGTAAACATGTTTTCATCCTAAAGCCTTCCTTTACCCTGCATTCCCTTCCTGCTAAGGCCCAAATCTCTCCTCCCTCCCTCTCTACCTCCCTCCCTTCCTAGTATTTTCATATAGGAATCGGAATCACTCTCCCAAACTCAGTTTCTCCCACTTTTCTATTCCCTGCACATTGGCCCCTGTTCCTATCTCTACTCTGAAACGGTTCTTGCATACTTACTCTCCAGTTTACTCAGTCAGGTGTGGTCAGAAAAGCCACAAAGCCTTTAGGTATTCCAAGTAGGCAAGGATTAATATAAGGAGTTTAAACCCCACTTGATAGTTGGAAGAACTGGGGGGCATGAGGTCACGGAAGCTGCTGCCTAAGTGCCTCTATTCAGGAAGCACCCTGGTTACAGGGAACCACCACAAATGGCCTTAGCCTCTGTATACTCAGTGGGTCATTCTCAGGAGGGCCTCTGAATGACACCAGCAAAAGATATATGCCATCTTCAGATGCCCACACACTTGCCCACAGCTTCAGTTGGAGAATATTGGCATCTCCTGTTTTTGCCTTGTAGGTCTCTCCAGAAACTAATCTGCAGCCCTGCTGGTAAGGGATTCTAGAACATGTAGTTTTCATGCTTTTACCCCCTGCCATAGAAAGGGTAGCTTAGGTGATGCTGAGAATCAACACGTACCTTCCAGCATATATGGTTCATCAGCAGATTTTCCGTCATTACGTTACTTGGTGTTACTAAGATTTCGCAACACCTACCACCCTTCTTTTCTCAGGTGTTCCTTCTGGCTCCATCTCCCTCTCTGACTGTTCCTTGGTATCGTCTGGGGACTGGTCCTGGCTAGTAGTAAATAGCGCCGAGCTAGTTACCATTACTCTCACTGTTCCCCCATTCTCTCTGTCCTGTTGGCCTCTAAGTCTTGCAGATTCACTTTCCTGAATACCTTTAACATGCTTTTTCTGTAGTCTTTATTGCCTTGGATCACCTTCTGAAAAATTTTTAAAAATCTGGATAACTTTAATAATATTTAGCTGCTTAAAACTCTCCAGCCTCCTTTTGTGCTGCCTCCCTCCATGCAACCCCATCTCTACAGGTGTCCAAATACTGGACTTTTTGTGATTGCCTGAGTGTGTCTGTCATGTTTTCTTTTGCCTTAGGGTCTTTGCACATGCATTTCCTCATCCTGAAAGGACCTTCCTGTTTTCTGGGCTATCCCTTGTCCATAAGTGTCAACACAGATGAGAAGCCTTCTTGCACCCATAAGCCTGTTCTAGTTGATCCCTCAGTGGGCTTCCTCCTCTTGGAACCTTTATCCCATTGAGTTGTGGTTGTCTGGTTTTCTCTTTCCCTCCCTAGACTCTAATGTCCTCAAGGAAAGGAGATATATCTTATAAACTTTATAGTCCCAGCCAAACACAGTACCTAGCACACAGTAGGGTAAATACTAGATCTTTGTTAATTTGTGCAACAGCTGCATTTCAAGCATTGGCCATGTGCTCAGTGCTGTTTTAAGAACAAAACATGTCACTGTTTTGTAGGAGGTGGGATGGCGATGGAGGGGTCATTGGAGCTGCATCATGAATGACAAGGAGGAGGGGCGAACATCCAAGGATCCAGGAGAACATCCTTGGCCCAGAGAACGGGAAGGGTGACAGAGACAAGTGTGTGGTGGTCTGGGGCCAGTGCAGAAGGGGGCCGCTGAGGGTGCAGGGCCATGTCAGGCATAGTTGTGAGTAATGGGAGGTCATCAGAGGGTTTCAACAGGGGACAGATGCCATCAGAATTATTCTTAAAAGGTCCTTCTGGCAGTGTAGATGATAGGGCTTAGAGCAGAAACTGGGGTCCTGCTAGAAGGTGTCTAGGAACAGATGGTTGTGGCTTTGACTAGGTTCTAATGGGGAGATGATAACAATGGTGGTGAACATGAGGTGTATTTTGGAGGGAGAGTCCACAGGACTCGCTAATGGGTTGAGATATTTGTGTAATCAGTGACACTAAATTGAGCAGTTTCCCTGCATCAGTATCTTCTTGTTTCAGGTTTGTCCTCTTATAATTTATTTTTTCAACACTGCTCCCAGATTAGTATAAAGATGATTTAAGGTCCAGAAGTTGTCATGTCACTCTTCTGCCCAGTTGGACCTCTTCAGTGCCCTGCCTCCACTGTGCACAGGACACAGGACTTCTTCACCTAGCTCATTGTCCTTGCTCACCGGAACCCTACCTGCCTGCCTTTTGGCACCCTCCTCCCCTTTACTTCCCCCATTCCAGACCACCTGTAGCTCTGCAGACACACGGATCTCCTACCGTGGAGACTTTGCTGATCCTTCCCCGTCATCTCTCTCAACCACATGGCTGACTTCCACTCATCCTTTAAGCCAGGCTCACCGTCATATCCTTTATGAAACCTTTCCCATGTTGCCCCATGCCATGGCAGGGTGATCTGGTTCCTGCTTTGAGTTTTCATTGCATGTTACTCTCTCAGCCCTTTGTTTTTCCAAAGTATAGACTTAAGATAATATCTGTGCTTCTTTCGTGGGACGGTTGTGAGGATTAACTGGATTGATTGACTCGAACACTTAGAGCAGTTTCACACAGGGACAGGAGGTGTGAAACTCAACAGCTATTTGCTGTTGTCACCCATGGGGTCCTCCTGTCATGGCCCACACCACACTGTCTAATGACTTGCTTCTCCTCCCAACTAGACACAAATGTGCCAGTTGTCTTCATAGCCCAAGCCCTGGCACAATCCTTCTGATATATGTCCTCATTATCATTATCATCGCCATTGGCATCATCAACAATGAGAAGAGCTAACACGAATGGACATTTACTGTGAACCGGGACTTCTGTCCAGAGTACTCTTTCTCATGAAGTAGCTGGTGCCAGGATTTGAAGTCAGGTTGTCTGACCCCAGAACCTGCTCTCTGGACCAAAATATGTTGTCCTCTGACCCCCAGCTGAAGTTGCCTGGTAAACACTTGGAGGGACAGGGAGAAGGAATGAATAAAAAGAGAATAGGAATAACTTTTCTATGCATCAAATTTATGTAAAAGTCCATCCTGAGTAGGTAAAGTCTGAATGGAAGTGGAGATTCCTGTGTTTTTCTGCTTTCAAGGAGAAAAAGAACTTTCCTTCCCTGGCCACTGTTTGGGGCCAGGGGCTGGGACCTGCCTGCCACACTTGTTGGCCTGTTCCATGGCTCAGGTGCCATCCGTCAAAAGAGCTTGCTTTGGCCAACATCTTAATTTCTGTTTGTGCCATTCTGAGGACATCAGTCAAACCTTTCGATAAAGGCCCTGGATCATGGATTTTGCTGTGGAAGCTAGAAAAGACGGGTAGATTCCACAGATCAGTCCTTAAGGAGCAGGTGCACAGCCTTGTGTTTGTGAACACAAGGTTTGGAGTCCTTTCCTTGGCAGCAGAATTGACGTTCACATAACCTCCATGTAACTGTGAACTTGGGGCATTGTTCCAAGTTCTTCCCATATGAGAGCCAACCGTGGGAGGCATAGACTCTGTGAGCTTTCCTTGTTACAGTCAAGCTGTGTTATGCCTGAACATCTTGTCTTTTCTCCTGTCCCATCATAATAATTTCTTGCACTTGCACTGAATCCTTAGGAAATGTTTTATGTCTACATTCTCACCAAATTCACACGCTGAAAAAGAAAGATGGTATTATTTCAGGGCCTCAGATAAGAAAACCAAGGCTCGGCAAAGTTAAGATTTTTCCCATTCG
Source organism: Proteles cristata cristata (assembly GCA_017311185.1). NCBI lineage: Eukaryota > Metazoa > Chordata > Mammalia > Carnivora > Hyaenidae > Proteles > Proteles cristata. Next base: position 11,827 of record JAESUZ010000813.1, read on the forward strand.
CAGTGGCTAGTGAGTAGGGTGATCTGGATTCAATCCCTTATCCTTGGGCTCTGAGACCTGTTTTCATTCTATTGGACCCGAAGCATCTCATGGGTCAGGACTAAGGCATTTATTGCTTGATGTCCCACTCATCAAACACTTGTTAAAGTAAGTTGAACAGAAGGCAGCTACAACTCAGAATAGAAACTCTGTAGGACAGATTTTCCCACTGGCAATAATACCTTGTTAACTTGGCTGTGCTTTGTCTTATGTAGATGTTCCCCTCGTCCTTAACTAGCTGGATGGTACCTTCCATACTCTGCCATTGTGGGTTTCACACCTCTGAGTAAGTAATGTAATTAAGGGCTGGAACAGGATTTTTTTCACTGCTGTCAGAGCCTTCTGGGATAGGTGATTTCCTTTCGTTGTGGAAAACAAATGTTTATCCTCAAACTTACATAGTCCTATTCATCTTGGACTTTCCCCTCCATGCTGGACTGCCCCCCTTAGGAAGTTAATGACAATTGCATTCCCCACAAAGGAAATAGCCCAGTTATCCCACAACTGAAGAGTCCTGAGGGAACTTTTCAAGGTTTATGGCTGAGTGCACTTGATTTTGGTAATAAACTAAGCTATTCCCAAGAAGGCTACATAAGCGGAAGGCCATTCCATGAAATCCCGGATCATTTGGAAACATTCCTTGTCTTTCTTTCTAACTCCTCCCAGCTCCCAGGGCCCTTGGGCAGCCCCTTGAGCAATGTTTGGCTCTTTCTGTCTATAGAGGCTTTGTAAACGTTTCACTTGGGCAAATGTAGTCTTAGCTGTAGAATGAGGTGGCTTTGGTTTGGAAATTGGCTATACCTGTTGATAACAGGCATTAATTTAATCAGCCGCAAATTGCTAACAGGTATCTCTTGGCTACAAAGGTAGTTTGGTATTGATTGTGATCCTGTCTTCTGATGAAAGGTCTAGGCTTATTTTGTCTTGTTAAAGTCTTATGTAATCTGAAGGAGATGGGAAGGGTGAGGAGTAGAGGAAGGGAGGAGAGAACCCCAGGTACATGCTCGATGTGTTTGCTCTTTTGTTCCGTTACCTGCTTTCTCTGGAAACATTATAGAGTAGCTTTTATAATCTACTTTGAAATGTTTGCCGTTTTTAAAGCAGAAGCAATCTTTGCAGCTTTCCGGCAGGTCATTTTATACAAAATGTTCATTCGTGTGCAACAAAACTTATTTCTTCTACAGGAACAAAGAAATAATGAAGGCTCTTTAAAAGCTGTTTTTCTCTAAAGAAACGATCATCTTGATAGTTGGTGATTTATATGTGTCATTTCTATTGGAATTGAAAAGTAAAAACATTTGTATCAATAAGGATTACTGAATATTATGAAGCTCTCAGATACAACTCTGACTGTGGATTTCAGCATTTCTCAGTGGGAGGGAAAGAGTTCTTTAATTGTGTCCATCTTTCCAGGTAATTTCCTTTGGCTTTGGCTTTTTGCCCGAGGGCCTTTTGTGGATGTGGCCTCTGTGTATGTCTCTGAGATCTGGCTGTTTCTAGAACATTTTATTGCCTCCAGAACTTTGTTTGCAATGTTTCCAAGGGTTGGAACCCTGTTCAACACCTTTCCTTCTTCTAGGAGAATCTCCTGTCTCCTTTAGAGCACAGCTTTGATGTCACTTCTTCTGGGAAGCTTCTGAGCCTACTGGCAGTATTCTTTGTCACTTATCCCTTTATGTTGAAATTGCTGTTTTCTTTGTGTGTGGCCCTCACCCTTCTGTAAAGTGCCTCATGTTGTTTCATGGCTCACTGTGGTACAGACCCCACATTTTGGGAAACAGTGATCTGACCACTTTAGCTGCAAAAGCAGCAAAGATGAATCAACACTCTTATAGTGTAGTAAAAACCCCATCCCAAGAACAAAAGGGAAGAGATTTCCATGCCAAAAGGAATGAAAATGTAAGTTTGAACATCTTACTCTTCCCCTCACCAACTTAGTGGTTCTTAAATCATTGATTAAACCTCTTTTTTTTTTTTTTTAAAGTTTACTATTTACTTTGCCAGAGCAAGAGCATGAGCTGGGGAGGAGCAGAGAGAGAAGGAGAAAGAGAGAATCCCAAACAGGCTCCATGCTGTCAGTACAGAGCCCAGTGTGGGGCTCAAACTCCTGAACCTTGGGTCATGAGATCATGACCTAAGCTGAAACCATGAAGCAGACACCTAACTGACTGAGCCACCCAGGTGCCCCGATTTCTGACCCTTCATGCAAGAAAGGATGTTTGAAATTAGCCGTGGGAACAAATCAATCCCATTGTGTCCAGATTCCCAGAGACATATTTTTATGTGCTGACAGCATTTTAATGAGGATAGATATTTTTCATTTTATTTCTGGAATCAATTGAATTTGAAGTCTGGGATGCAGGGAGACAAGGGTCTCCTCTGTCTTCACTGCTGTAGACCATCGACATGCTGAGTTCAAGCCCTGCCATGTAACGTGGCACTAGGGCAGCATTCCCCACAGGTGCATACTGATGGGCAAAAGGTATAACTCTTCTATCAAACTGAGCTTTCAAGCAAAAGCCTGCAAATCTAGTGTAAGGAAAACATGAACCATGCTACACTGGGTATGGTCGTGATGGCAATGATCATTTCTTCTGGTCATTCCGTGTGGTGGTTCTTCTACACTCAGTTTAGCGCTTGTTGGATTTGAAGGAAGTCTCATGTGATCGCTAACCCTGGTGCCCTTGACAATTCAATCATTAGCTTCAAGTGCCATCAGCACAGCCCAAAACCATGTTAATGATTTTAGATTTTCCTTCAAATCCTCTCAGTCGAACTTACCTCCTTTTTGTGAGAAATAATTATGTATCCATTCCAAAAAAAATTCAATAAAAATGCAGGTACGATTATTAAATGTGTTGTTGCAAAATGTTAAATGAAAACCATGAAGCACATTAAGTGCTTTGAAATCTCTGTTAAATTCCAATATCCCATTATAACAGCATTTATACGCCAAAGCTTTTTAGTTTTAACATGAGAAATAAAAATATCGTTTTTCTTTACTTCTCCATATGGTTTTTATATTTCTGTTTTGCTTTAAGGATTTTTGTCTGTAATGGTTCCCTCCCCTGCTTCCCCCCTTCTTACTAAAAAATTTTTCTTTTCGTTTGTACATAATTTGTTCATTCTGATAGACTCAGTAGGAGTCTCGTAGTAAGTTACCATCTCATTTTCTACTACCTTTCCCACCTCTCACTGTACAGTTCTTGCTATCTTTTTCTCCTGTTAAGTTAAAATGACCAGGAACAACAAAAACAACAACAAAAAAATAAAATACAACAGAACAAAAAAAAATCATTTTCTTCTTCTGATCCAGTTTTTACGGCGACTTTGTGTTCTGTTTCCCCCTTGCTCAAACATGACAGGAAGTTTGACCTCTTTAGCTGTTGTTGTCTTGATTTCAGTGCTTTGGAGGAGGGGATTGGAGACTGTGTTCTGTGGCATTGTCCTGATGATACGTGGGGTCACTGTAACAAGAAATAAGATGTGGTTTTAAATGAAACGCTTTAATATCCCACTATTCCCCTTGGCAGTTTTGCCTTCACCAAGCCATAAATAGTGTCCACGGTCTATGGCTTCTAGCATTTCTTATTTATAAAGATGGCTTTTGTTTGTATTTATTTCACTAAAAGGGAAGAGTTATTTAGAAATATAAAGTCACCGAAACATACATCAAATCCTGAACTGCAACTTTTTGGCTTATGGATCCTTTGTTCCAAGGCCAGCATGTATATTCTGGTACATTGTTATCATTGCTGTTGAGTGAGGGAATATGCTTTGCAGTTGAAGTGGGAAGGGTCGGCCGGCCAACTACACTGCTGTTTTCTTGCCTCAGAGCCCAGTTTTGAATACTAGTCTTCAAAGCCATTTTTATTTCCAGTGTTCAGTTTTAATTAAAAACCACATTTACAATTCTGTAATCCCATCTGCAGATCCAAAGGGGGAATTCATACAAGAGAAAATTAACTCATTATTATTAAAAGCACACTGCCTTTCCAATAGGTGTAAGAGAGTAACAGTTTCCCTCGGGCTTGGTGGTTCCTTATATAATAATAAAATATTAGCAAATTTTAATTGATTTTTCTTACCTGCAAGTGGTGATCAAACTTACTTTTAAAACCTACTTAATTTGATTTAGATGATAAAGGGATTTGCTTAGGAAAGAGACATTAGAAGCTGCTGTTTTCTACGGGCAAGCATGAGTTGGAAGTTGAGTGATCTTAACTTTTTTAAATGGTGATTCAATTTATTTTTATTTTATTAACAGTAGGAACCTCTGTCCCCAGGACTCTGTTTTAAGTACATTTATGGCACATGCTATCCTTCTTTAAAAATTTTTTTTCAATATTTATTTTTGAGAGAGAGACAGGGACAGAGCGTGATCACCAGAGGGCCAGAGAGAGAGAGAGAGAGAGAGAGAGAGAGGGAGACACAGAATCGGAAGCAGGCTCCAGGCTCTGAGCTGTCAGTCCAGAGCCTGATGTGAGGCTCAAACCCATGAACCGTGAGATCATGACCTGAGCCGAAGTCAGACGCTTACCTGACTGAGCCACTGAAGTGCCCTGACACATGATATCTTTCTTAAATAACATTTCTTTTAATTAGTGTATCTTTATATGAGTATTTCAAAAAGAAAGATCAACTATCCTTTGTTCTTTCTAAAAGGTACAAGTTCTTGATGTGCTGTTTGTTATTACCTTTGTGCATAAACGACGAGTTTGTTGTGGGGGATTTCCCTCTGAACTCCCTCATAAAATGTAGGCCTCTCTTCCAGTAGCATCAGAGGGCAGATTGGGATAGCCCCATGGCCCACTACATGAAGCCTGTATCCTCTGAAAGAGACCTGTTCCACAGTACTTACTTGCCTTCTTTCCATGAGATAACTATTATGTGTAGCTGCCAGTGAACCATCTGTTTTTGAATCTTATGTCTTAGAGCCTTGTAGTGAGCTTGATGGTAAAATATCTTCATGGAAACAAAAAATATGTGAGATAAATTAAGTTAAAAAAAAGAAAAAAGCATATGCGGCAAATTTAACTTGAGAATGAATGTAAAAACTGGCCAAGCAGGGTACTCACTGCTCAACATAGAGAACAGCGCTCTGGCTTATCTTAGTAGTCAGTACAATAGTATTGAATTGTTTCCAGTTTGTTATCTTCTTGTGCTCCACAACTTGTATTGCAGTGTTTGTGACTGAAATATATTACATTGCATGTTATGTTATATATGAATATGTTAAATGATATGTATGATACACATATATGTATATACACAAAGGTAAATGAAATGCTTTTTTTCTAAATATGTGAAATACATGCCATTCTGTGTTCTTTCATGATCATTTCAACTACATATTATTTTCATCCTGTTCTCTGTTGGTGTTATGCTGCTTTATTATTTTTTTCATTTCCAGTTGTTCATTTCCTTCAATATTATCTGTCTTGGTCATCATGAAATTTTATTTTGTTCTTATCTTTTGATCATTTGTACATTTCATCAATGTTTCTTCTCGATTCTCTGAGTATTTAGATACCATGAAACAGCCACTTCTGTGTGTTTAGGTAAATACATAATCAAAATGCATAAGTTTTTTTGATAATGTAAGTACTCAGACATATATATTTATGTGTATATGTTCATTCATACATGTTGTTCTATAAACCTCAATTTGTAATTGATTTCATGATACATACATAGAAATTCTAAATATGTTACAAAGATTTAAAAACATTTCTTTTAATGTTTATTTTTGAAGGAGTGAGAGACAGAGGGTGAGCAGGGGAGGGACAGAGGGAAAGGGAGACACAGAATCTGAAGGAGGCTATGGGCTCTGAGCTGTCAGCACAGAGCCCGACACGGGGCTCAAACTCAAAGGCATGAGATCGTGACCTGAGCCCAAGTCAGAAGCTTAACTGACTGAGCCACCCAGGTGCCCCAATCTGTTACAAAGATTAAGAGAATAAGCTCTCACAAATACATAGATTTCTTGTATCACTGTCACTCATCTGTCAAGGCCCACATGGATGCCTTTGCAGATTGGATCATGTGATCCCTAGAGGCTGACACACTTCATTGTCTAGGGTGATTCTAGGAAGACTGTGACACAATGAAAAGTTGGGGCCAGTGAATCCAATCTACTTAAATAGTCTCTCTCCTTAATTTTTCTTTTCCTCTGTTTCTCATCCTCTCACTTTTATGTTTCTCTTCTAGAAAGCATATACTGTCTTATAGTGAAAATACGCATGTACACAGATTTTAAAAAGACAAATGAAAGTTGAGAAAACTTGGAGAGCTGGTGCATATCACTAATCCAGGCAGCAGGGATGCATTCAACTCTAAGATGTGTGCTGGTATTTTGTTTTTTGTTTTGTTTTGTTTTGTTTTTTTACCAGTGGTTCTCAAACTTTCCTGGCTTCTGAATCCCCTGGAGGGCTTGTTAAAACAGATTTTTAGCCCTACCCTCAGGGCTTCTGATTCTGTATGACGGGATGGGGCATGAGAACATGCATTTTTAACCTGTTCTCGTAAAACTGATGCTGCTGGTGGGGGACTGCCCTTGGAGTAGCTCTGTTCTAGGGTCACCATTTCAGGTGTTTCTGATGAGGAAACCAAAGCCTGGCAGGGGAAGGGACTTGCATAAGATGTAGTGGGTTGTATCTAGGCTAGAGTTAGAACTGGATCTTCTGGTTCTGGCTCTTTAAAGTTCTCCTGGGATCTGTTTGATTTTCCAGATAAGGTGAAGGCCCTTCCTGACTATCTAAAGGAAGTGTGGGAAGCCAGATTTGCCACTCCTCCTAGGTTCCTGTCTGTGGGTGGCACGGTCTCTGGCTGACCTACCTCTTTTTTGTATGTCCTATGGAGAGACAGCTTAGTGATCTGTATGTGTGCCTAATGTTACCCACATATATTTCAACCTCTTGATTTCCATATCCAATTGAATAATTATTCATGGAACATTTGTCTGTTGATTTGTAATCAGTCAGAGATTAATACCCATGTCACCATGTTTCAAACATGGCCTATTAAACTCAGGTCTGTATTATGCCAAGAAAAAACAAGTTAAAGATAGAACAGGTTACAAGAGCAATCAGAAGAAAAATAGAAATGGCTGAATTTTTACTTGGGTCTAAAGGTTTTTCTTTTAGTTCAATGTAGTTTTAATGAAATAGTATCTCACCAAATGAGTTTTCTGTAATATTCTCTAACCTATGTTTTCAACTTAAACGTAAATTCAAGTTAAAGTAAAAATGATTTTTATAGTTGACTAATTGCCTTTAAATGGAATTTCATGAATTTTTTTTCATAAGAAAATGGTTTGGTGAATTTAATTAGCTAAAAGGAATAACAGGAGTTGTGTATTTATGGGTACTGCTTATTAATCTACTTTCAGCGATTTTCTTACTGGGATGCAGATGATCACAGTGGCATTGATGTAACATAAATTCAAATAATTGTCACCTGATAATTACATCCTAGAAGTAGGTGCAGAAAGAATTGCTTTGAATGATTGAGGGAACAAAAGTAAGTAGTATTTTCTGAATAGAAGGGAAAGAAAGTTAGCTCACTTAGTGTTGCACTCAATTCAGTTCAATAAATCTTGACTAAGAGCCTTCTGTATCTAAGGAATCACTCTTCTAGGTAGGTTTTGTCATTATTATTGGGCCTCAAGGACCAGTGTCTTTGAATTGTTCCAAACTGCTGTGAAAATGGATGCAGAACACATGTGTGTTTATACACACATAACAACAAATACTTGCTGAAAAAATTATGATTGAATGATGAAGGCAAACCCCAGGTTTTGACACCGATGGTACTCTCTTCAATTCAGAAGAGCAAAGGCACCAGTCACAGTGCACATGCCATGATACAATCTATCATTTGGGGGCAATGGAAAAACATGAGTCATTTTATGGATGCATGGGGTCTGGGCCACGTTTCTGATCCATCATACTTCCTTTTCTCTTTTCAGCGTCTTGTGGAGGCTGCAGAAGAGGCACATCTGAAACATGAGTTCGATGCAGACTTGCAGGTAACCAGTTGATTATAGTTCAGTTAAAGTTTGTGTGTGGGCTGCAGACAACAGGACAACACTACGTGTAGCAGAAACACGTAAAGCAGAAGCTTTCAGTGGGGGAGAAAGACTTTCAGGAGGATGATACACAGTTAAAATAGTGTACCTATTTCTTGACGGGACGGGGTGGTGGTCGTCAACAGTTTTTTCCCCTGACAGTTTATAGTGAATGATAACACTCACGTACATACACATGACCAGATTCTGATACACCCCTCCCCTATCCTGGAGGATTTAATCAGTCAGCTAACAATAATAACCAGAGCTCCTAATGGTATATTGATAAGATGGAAAACTTTGGGCAGCAGAATATTAGCAAATCCCACTTTCCCAACTGCATTTTAGGTGGCTGAATTCAAAATTGTGATGGGTATAATCTTGAATTGACTGTTAATTATATCTAAAAATTAAAGCATTCAGTAACATGGAATTTGAACATCTAATTAATAAATTTCTTGCAGTGGCTCTTATAACCAACTATGGCACACCCATGTTTGGCAGAGAAGGATTTTGATGTTGCCATATATATAGAAAACATATTAAAAGGCAACAAGGGGATTGAATAATACCTGGAAGTTCCCTTTGGTCCCTCTTGATGGAAATTTTATCTGTATTGTTGTTTTGAGTTCAGTGGTGTTACCTCACTGCTAAGCAAACAGAAGGAATGAATTTTAATCCTTAAGTCTGTGCTTTGCTAGAATGTATCTCTTTTAGTGACATGTGGTCACAATTAGGAGGTAGTGTTTATTTTGCTGTGTTTCCATTTCTTGGGAATGATAAAGGCAGATATAAATATTCAAGCACAAAAGAGGTGGTGATGCCAAAGGTAGTCTTTGGCTGTGTCTTTGTTCCATGGATGTACCTTTTCATCCCTCTCCATCTATAGGTAAAAAAAACAAAACAAAACAAAACAAAAAAAACAACCCACACACTTAAATGGGGGTAATTGAGGAAAGCTTAATAAAGAAGTATTTACAAAGGTGTGGTTCTGTTTATATGGGAGTATTTACAAAGGCCTGGTATAGAGAAACCAACAAGCAGCGGTGTTCTACCCCAGGGCTAGCCATACTCCTGGCCTGAGGAACAAGAGTGGGACGTGTCCAAAACTCAGGAAGAGTAGCTGTATGGAAAGAGTCTTTGATAGAGGGCTGTGGCCATTTGTGGTGAGCTAGAAGGATGGCATTTGTGGTGATAATACCTTAAAAACAGTATCTAGTCTTCTGATATCTTGCTGGTATCCACCACTTGCTGAATCCAGCTACTGGAGTGGTTGGTATAGTTTGGGCTTCTGAAGCATTTGAGCTAGGTGCAGAAGGGTGAAGAATGGGTCTGCAGGGAAAGAGAAAATATCAACCCTCACCACTTGGTGGTCATTTTCAGGCATAACACCAACGTATGAAGCAAATAGAGCCAGGACCGTAGCCAAGCAAAAGAGATTGCAGAGAGAGGTGGAGAAGTGCGGGAGCTATTGGCAACATTAGGATAGAGGTGGAGAGGCCATCCCAGCTCTTTGAGCAAAGCTGCAAGAGAGGGGCCGGAGGAGTCAGCTGAATATAGCAAGAAGCACCTTGCTTCCTACAGCCACGTCTCCATGACAGCTGTAGGAAGGTCCAGAGGCCATTTACTGGCCACATATATCTTCATTGTGCCTCCTCTTCACAGGGTTTGGAGTTCTTAGAGTGGGCCAGAGGGACTGAATGGGAAAATCAGGAAGCAACTTTGTAACTGTGAGGATTGTAGAGACCTCTTAAATGTGTTGTCAAGAGAAACTGTCTCCTCATGGGAAGTATTCTGGTTGTCAATTACAGAAACTCTTATCAACTCAAAAGATATTAGAATGTTGAATAAGAGTCCCTGAATCCACTCTAATAAGATATAAATAAACAAGCAGATATAGATAGATAGATAGATAGATAGATAGATAGATAGATAGATAGATAGGTAGGTAGGTAGATAACAGAAGGGAAAGCTTTTACAGTAGAATGCCAACTAGTAAATAAAGAAGAAATAGTGGAGATAGAAGATTATGGTAATAATTTAGGCAAGAGTACTTCAATGGATGCTAAAACTAGTAGGAAAGCTTTTGATGAAGTATAGAACATTGACAGTTTCAAAGTATCTGCTCACAAATTACTTATTAATTACAAAGGGGAGTATAGCAACTTTACATGGAGAAACCTGCAGATGCTGCCTTAAACAGGTAATCAAAATTAATATCACTGATGACAAGACAAAGGGACATCAAGTGCCTCCAGATGTGTGTTGAGCTTTAGGACAACATCCATAAATGCTTCTTCTTTAGGAAGAATCCCAGGCTAGATTCTTCAAAAATTCCAAGGTCAAGAAAGACAAAGAGGGGTGCCTGGGTGGTTCAGTTGGTTAAGTGTCTGACACTTGATTTTGGCTTGGGTCCTGATCTCATGGTTCATGGGTTCAAGCCCCACATTGGGCTCTGCACTGATGATATGGAGAGTGCTTGGGATTCTCTCTCTCTCTCTCTCTCTCTCTCTCTGCCCCACCCTGCTCTCACTCTAAATCTCTCCCTCTCAAAATAAATAAACATTAAAAAAAGAAAGAAAGAAACGTTGAGGACTTGTCCCAGACTGAAGGACATGAAAGATATGTGAAAATGAAATACAACATTTGATCCTCAATTAGATTCAGAACCAGAAGCAAATATTTGAAAATGGACTCTACATTAGATAATAATGTTGTATTGATGTTAAATTTTCTGATATCTGTATATTGTTCTTATGTAAGAGAATGTCCTTGTTCCTGAGTTTTTCTGGAGCAAACATTTGTATCCATTGGTCCAACAGGAAAAAATGAGTTTGTAGGAGAGTTAAAAAGATTATTAGAAATCAGGACTATTTTAGAAAATCTGATGTTGATGGCTCATGTAGTTAATTTTATTCTGAGATCAGTTGTCTACAAAACATGAGTGGGCAAGAGAGGGAATAATTTAATGACTTGAGAGGATTCTTTATCCTCCAGCAGAGGACAAATGTTCTGTGATTTAGGTCAGCTAACCTAGAGACACTCTTTTTTGTCCCTTGAAAGCTAATGTTCCCTTCAAGAGCACTCCGACTTCCTGTTAGAAAGCTTTATAGTGGAATTCTGGTGTAGCACAACTGACTCCCTTGCCAAATGTGGCGTTGTAGGGGTAAATGCATCATCGGCATCTCTATCCAAAAAATAGAAAGTGCGACCAAGAAAAGAGTCTGTGGAGTGTTACAGTTTTTGTTCTCTTGGGAACAAAGAAGGGGAGCCTAGTTTTTCCTCCCTTGGTCATCTATTTTGTATAATGTACAAGAGAAATATTAAGGGCTACATTTGTGGTAGAGGTTAAAAAAAATATCTGTCAGTATTACAGAGCATCATTTACTACCTGGACCTTAGACCTTGGTGATATCTTCTCTGGGTCAGAGTAAACCATGTGTGCTTTTGAGAGAACCTGTAAGAGAGAGGCCTTTGAGAAAATGGATGTGCATGGAAGAATGTGTATCTTCTGAGATGAAGGTTTTGAAGCTGAGAAGCTTCGGTGCTATTAAGTGCAGGTCTCAACAGCTTGGATGTCCACCCCGCTGCTATCACCAGGGTAGCAGGTCTGTGTACGGGCTGGGTTTATTGCTACAACAGTCCATTAGAGCTGATCAATTGTTAATCTGGGTTCCACTGACCTCTTGGCAACCCCTGCCAGTGGATTTTTTTTATCAAAGAAATTTCAGACTACCATGTGCTCACAGTAAAATAATGCCAAGGACGTCCCCGTGCTGTTGGCTCAGGAAGAGCAGAGGGAGCGGGGGTCTGCTTTCCTACAGGGGGTGGGGGGTGGGGGGTGGGGGGCTGGAGTACTTTTGTGAAATTCCCTAAACCTCATAGCTTCAAGTTGCAGCTCCCTCCTCATTGTTGCCCAAACAGAGAAGAAGTGACAAGGTCTGCCTCTTATTTCAGGTTAAATTGAAGCCTTTGCCTCATTACCTCATTCAGGAGCTTGGAAGTGAAGGATTTGTTTTCCATTGGTAGAATCATAAAAAGTTACCACAAGAAAGTCATGCCTCTTTTATGGTCAGGATTTTATTTTTCATTTAAATTTTGTCTTACAGACCTCTAGAGGCTTAACATTTTTTTCATGGGCATGTGGGCATATGGCCTTCACATCAGCAGTCTCCTCTGTAAGGTCCTTAAACATACAATTGACTTGGTCTTAACAAAAACTGTACTGCGGAAGCAGGCAGAATACAGCGTTGGAAGGGTAGCATGTGTGAACAACCTATGATGCAATGTCCTCCAGTTCAGCCCTCTGGCTTGTCTCTTTCTATGGGCGGCCTCTGGGTTCTGGGTGGACTTCTCTTGGTTTTGTTCTTTATTCTCTGATCTCTCTCCATTTGGTCAACTTATAATTGATATGAACAGAGGCCATGTTAAAATGGCATCTTGACTTTTTTATTTTGTGCTTTGAAGTAACATAGGCTTTTTAAATATAAAACTCCTATGAGATTGATAATTATAATGCAAAGACTTGAAAAAAAGAACCTGTGTCTTAATTATCACATGCGATTGTTTTAGTGTTTCTGCCTCATTATTTTGATGCTAGACCCAACTGGAGGTGAGGAGGGAGTGGTAGGAGCAGACCCTAAGTCGGATTATCCTAGCCATTAATGAATTTCCAGAAAACTAGGTCTACACATGTAGTAGAACTTGGAGAGAATGCTTCGTCCCAACCTTACTTTTTCTTTTTGGGTTTTTCCATTGGCAGTGAAGAAGATGAAAAAAAAAAGTCCTTTTGACAGTTTACTAAAAACCTGCTTATCTTTGAACCGCAAACATATTTTCTTTGAAAGCTGTCTCCAGTAAGTGCCAATTGCACGGAGCTGGTGCACAGCAGAAAAAAAAATGGGGTTTTGAATTGTGTATCCTGCAGAAGGCTTTTCCACTGCAAGGTTTTCTATAATAATTTTTCTTTGTTATTCTGTAAGTAATAGGAAAATAAAAAGCTTGGTGACAGGAAGAAGGCTAACAGAAGTGTGAGTGGGAAGGAACTCGGGAATGGAGTGTCTTGGATGTCCCCTCCTGGTCATCCCCAAGCCTCAGACACCTACTTTGCAAACACAGTGGCCTAATTTCAACGTTGGGGTGAGGGGTTTGGAGCAGGAAGGATGCCAGGGACCATGAGGGGAAATCTCCCAGCAGTTGGGCTGGTGATACACCACCCTCCATACATGCAGGACCACTTCCCATGGCCACCTCCTGGCCACCCCTGGTGCAACGGGAGGTCCCTGCTGAGGGAGACCCAGGTGAAGTGTTGGCCCCACTCAGGAGCCCCAGTGCCCTCCACTGAAGGCCACCTATGTCACCATTCACTGGGAGGAGGAAGCCTTTCCTGGAAAGGATTAGGAAGGGCAGTGGAGCAGCAGGCAGCGGGGCAGATGTGTCCTTTTCCCTGACAGCCTTTCCCTGCTGGCCAGTGAGGCGTTGCTCTGGCGAAACCTGCACGTTGTAGACGCAAGCGAAGAAAGGCTTTAGTAGAAGTTCTTCCCGAGTGAGGAAATCACGATCCGCACAGGCTTTTTTAGCCTTTATTCCTGACAAGCCTCAATCTGTCCTCTTCCTTTTTGCCTGATCGAAGGGCTGAGCTCCTTGCAGAGGGAGGAGATGGGGCACAGAAGCCTGGGCCCCAGAATTAGAAATGGTGCTTTTCTTAGAGGTAGCAAATTGATGTTGTATGCATAAGCAAGAAGGAGAGGGGTCACATCTATAGGGAAATAAATGAAAAGAGGAAATTTTCACACTATTAAAATAAGTATTCCCCCTCCCACCCCTTTTTTCTGATCTAACTTTTGAGAACATGCCTATTGCTTGTTTTGTTTTTCTTTTTATCAGCTTGGCAGGGGGCTACAGTTAGTCATCTACATTTTAAGATACTGCATTGCGATATTTCTTAGTTAGGGGCCACATCTCATTTATGCACAAGACTGATATATAAATAGTTTCCCAGGAATCCTTAAATGTGAACATTTTAAAATTAGAGCCACTCTGTGTACACACACTGTTGTTTTTGTTCATTTGGTTAGAACCTTATAACTTTTCATACGGTCAGTGTATGACTGAGCTTTGTGTTAATTGGTTTTCTGGTGGTCACATGTTATGTGCAGGACCCTGAATGTTAGTCACATGAAAGTAGAAGAGAGGGTGACAGGTGGAGCCTCAGCTTGACCCAACACAGAGTCTAGGCGTAGAGACCTTGAAATGTCAGCTCCTGGAGTTCTTATCCCCTACCTGGACCATTTATGTGCTCAAAGATCTGCTACTGTGGTATCTTTGCTTATTCATGAAGTGATGCACTTGTAATAGCTAGATGATTTCTAAGATTTCATTCATCCCTCATGTGTTATGATAATTCAACAAGTAGTTGTCCATAACCTCCTCTGTGTCAGGCACTGTGCTGTGGATATGGCCACGAGCTAAGCCAATGCTGAACTGTACACATAGCTCACCATCTAACAGCAGTGACAGATATTAAAGCTGTGATGACATAATTATTACATTTGAATCATGATAAATGACATGAAAGAGAAGTACAGGCCATTATCACAATGCACAACTAGCAGACCTCACCTAGTCTGCTCACCTAGTTCAAGGGACTTTGGAACAAAGACTCACCCAAGAGTGAGTATTGACTGAGTGGAGATTCAAGGTTCACCTCCACCACAGCTAAGAAGAAATGTCCCCAGATACGGAGAACCCATAATATCCTTATTTTCCATAAGTGCAAAATTAAAACTATTTGATCTGCTTGCCATATAATTTACTCACCTCTGAACTCTAACGATACTTTACTTTTGCCTCTTCTTGATCCTTACCATTTTCTATTCTGTTAATTTTATTCATATATATCTATTTTTAGCATAATTTAACATTTATTCAGGACTGAGTACATGTTAGACCCTATTCTAGGTTGTGGGACTTCCACAAACTGAGATGTGACCCTTATCACCCAGAAAAGTTCTAATCTATCTTTTTAAATATATGTGTGTATGTGTGTGTATATGTGTGTGTGTGTGTGTGTGTGTGTGTGTGTGTGTGTGTGTGTGTGTATATGTATTGCTCTAAGGATTACAGTGAGCATCCTTAAGTGTACAGTGTATCTAGACTTAATTTAGCATATGAAGTATCACTTCACCTGGAACAAGAACTTTTCACCAGGCTAATTCTACTTAACACCATCCTGGTGGTATTATCAGGTATTGTACTTTTATATGTTATAAATGCCATAATTAATGCTATTTTTATTTTGCTTTATTTTTGGTTTATTCAGCTGTTTCCAAAAAAAATTAAATAAGAAAAAAGATCACAATGTATTTACCTGCATATTGCCCTTTCTGGAACTCTTCATTCCTTACAATGGGTTTGAGTTTCCATCTGTTATCTTCAGGCTGAAGAACCTCCTTTAGCTTTTTTTTTTTAATTAAAAAAATATATATATTTTTTTGCATTGTGGGTCTGGGAGTCACTACTTCTGTCACCTTTTGTTCATCTAAAAATTTATTTCGCCCTCAGTTGTGAAAGGTAATTTTGCTGGTTATAGAATTTTTACTTGATAGTTTATTATTTATTTAGCCCTTTGAAAGTATAATTCCATTTTCTTCTAATCTTTAATGTTTTTGATGAGATGTCAGCCATCATTTTTATCTTTATTCCTCTGTATTCCTTTGCTACTTTCATGACTTTTCTCCTTATCTTTTCACTATACTGTATAGTCTAAGTTAAGGATGTTTCTAGATGTGATTTTCTTTATATTTATTTTCCTTGGAGTTTGCTGAGACTGTTGAATATTGTCACCATATCTGAAAAATTTTTAACACTGTGTTCTTCAAAATTTTACCTTCCTCATTCTCTTTACATTTCCTCTGAGAACTTAAGTCATATGTATGTTACATTGCTTAATACTGTCACACAAGTCATGGTGGCTCTTTTAATCATTTGTTTCCAATCTGTGTTCTATTAATTACTCTCCAGGTTCACTAACCCTTAATTCTGTATTCTCTAATCTATTGTTAAACTTTTTCATTGATTTTATATATTGTATGTTTAGTTCAAGAATTTTCTTTTTTTTAATCTTTAAGTTTATTTTGAGAGAGAAAGAGCACACAAGTGGAGGATGAACTGAGAGGGGGGGGGAGAGAGAGAGAAACCCAAGCAGCTCTGAACTGTTAGTGCCAAAATCAGGAGTCAGATACGTAACCAACTGAGACACCTGGGTGCCCCAGATTGAGGATTTGCATGAAATCTTTTTTACAATTTCTCTTTCCTGCTGAAATTCCTAATATATGTACTGATTATAGTCATGTTGTTTTATTTAAGTCCTTAAACATACCTTAGAGCTATTTTAAATTTCTTCTTTGGTAATTCCAGCACCTGAGCCATTTCTGTTTCCGTTGAGTCCTTTTTCTCTTGAGGTGATTTCCCCCCCCAACACTTCATGTGTCTAGTGACTTTTCATTGTATGCTGGACATCATAATTATATCTTTGACTGGCATTTATACATTTTCTCATCAAAACTTAATGTAGTTTGATCCATGTGGTTGTGTTCTAAAAATAACCAAATTTATTGAATTTGATTAAATTAGTTGCAGGGAGCACTTATTAAAAAGATGAAGAGACTAAACAATATATCATTATAGAGTAAGACAGCCTCCAGTGATTTGATATTCTGCATTCTAACATCACCTAAACAGTGAGTACAAAGACTTCTTTGTTCCAAAAGTACCACACAAAGCCATTTTCTAGCTGATAGAAAGAGAAAAGTACATTTTTGTTGGTAATCTTAAAATGTAAATTTTGTTTCTCAAAAGCTTATCATTTTTACAGATTAATTATTTTAGTTCCATCATGTGTTCTAAATCCAAATAAAGGCGATAATAGTAATAAATTTAAATATAAAAAATGCAATTTAATAGCAAAAATAATTGGTTTTGTTTGACTAGTCATCTTACTTTATAGATCAGAGGGGGAAAATTGAATTGATCCTTTGAAAGTTATTTTTTATTTGCCTATACAACATTTCCATATTAGTGACCTCCTATTTTCTTTGCTACTTATGTGTTTAGAAACTCTGGCTCTTTAATCTAATTTAATTAACAAACATAATCTAGTAAAATGCCTGCGTGTTTTCCTCATTTTCTTAGTTTTCCTTGCTATACCATTCTTTCTTTCTATCATGACCATGTATATCTCAATTAGTAGTTAATAGTGGTTATAGAAATCTAAATTATTGCTTTTGAGAGCACTTTGTTTCCTAACAAAGTCATTGGTTCTCTGATTCTTATAACTTTTGGGTTTTCTCAATTGGACTTTCTCAAAGCTGGAAATATTTACTTAAGATAAATATTTGTTTAAAACACATTTGTTTTAAATGATATATTTTATACACAATGAAACACAACCAGTTTAAACTTTATTGAACATTCCAATTTACAAATACTTTTAAAATTTAGTTTATTATTTTCACATGTATAATGTGCTTGTGGTGTTTCAGACATCAGCCAGTTTGGCTAAAGGGGACATTTTGGGACACTAGGGCCACCTTGGTATTTCTACAATAATGTTAGGTAGACACTTGGTAGTTCTGTTAACCATAATATTCAGAGTCCCACAGAATATGTACAGAAACTTTAGTCTCCTTCATTAAGATAGCTAACTGCAGAGGTCATTGGCAGAACCCAGAAATTATTCTGGATCTTTCTCCAGCAAATTCTTTGGCACCAGTGGCAGTGTCCTTAGGTTGCTGATTTTTGACCAAGGTCTTTGTGGTCTAGGGATTTGGCAACTGTTATTGATTCTTAAAGTAAAACCTGAACTTAGTGGTAAGCCAGAAAGTAGACAACTCAATGGAAATTTTCTAATCTCTCTTAAGCCTGTTTATAAAGCATCTAACATATACACAGATGAATTAATTCTCACCTTTGATATTTTCAGGTTAGTTTGTGATATGATTTTCATAATGCATACAACATGTCTTTGGTGTGGTAATCCTAATTCTCAACTTCTTACACGACTAACAATTTAGGCCATTTCCCCTTGCTGGTTAATAAATATGAATAGAATATAGTAACAATGATAAAAATAATTAGACACAAGTATGTATTAAGTGCAGGCACTGGCTTAAGCACTTAATAGGCATTATATCATTTATTTTCCTTTCCATGATTCTGTGAGATACTGTTATTATCTCTGTTTTATATACAAAGAAACAAGATTGAGAGGCTATGTGACATGTCCAAGGTTTTACAAAGTGGATGGGTGACCCAAAATTCATACGTAATTCTTATAGCTCCAAAGACCAATAAGTTATGTTGGGTTATGGAGCCACAAGTTTTCATATCGACCTTAATATTCACTGAAGGCAACAAATTTAAGATGAAAGTTATGGGTTATTGAAAAGGTCTATCAAAATTCTTCAGAAAGAAATTCTTTTGAGTGGTAAATTCTGACCCAGAAACTTATGAAATGAAAAAAAAAATCTCTTAATAAGATAAAAGGATTTAATAAAAATGATTAAATATAACTTTACTGATATTGTTAGAGATATATATATAGGGGAAATCCTTCCTCACCTGGGAATTAGATCTATCCTCTGCACAGTAACCAGTGTGACCTTTTAAAATGTAAATAGAGTCAACACGTACTTACTTATTACACTTACACTGTGCTCATACTAAGAATAAAAAATGAACTCCCCATGTACCTACTCATTATGTACCCTGCTCAGGATGCGGATGAACAGACATCTCCAACTATGTCTTTGTGTCTGCTCTCTAATCCTGACTCAGTTTCTGCTTTTTCTTAAGCACACCAGTAGGGTTTGCTTGTTATTTTCTATCTCCTCTGGAAAAACATAAGCTCCATGAGAGCAGATACCTGACTTGTGGTTAATGCCCACAGTCTTATTAGAATTAAGATTCCTAATGGTAATAAATTACTAAAATCCACAGTTGACTGATGATCACTAGGGTTGTGCATTCTTAGTAATTCTTGAAGCTTTCATCTGTATTTTATTAGGAAAAGAAATTTGATCCTTTCTTCAAGTAAATACTAATGGAGTGACCAGAGGTGATTAAATTATCACTGTAATATTCAAAGATGCTTTTGTTTATTAATGGTAGCCATTTATTGAAAAAGTTGGCTTTTCTTGTCACTTGTAATAAATTCATGAATTTGCTAATTTCCCTCATCCAAATAATAATTTTCTGCCATTCAATATGTGGTTACAAATGTATGAATATACTAATTAATTATAAACCAGATAATTTTATTTAATGAATATTATAGTAAATGAGTACTTGTCAAGTTATTTTATTAAACATGTAGGTGCTTGTAGAGAAACATGTTTAAAATTGGAAAAGAGAAAAATTATAAAGGAAAAAATGCTCTTAAAACTTGGGTTTCCTCTTTCGGGCAGGTTCCCACCCACTTTCCTGCTTTGTATAATCAGGGCTACAGAAGCAGTATGTCTGAGGTAGGGATAGCCTCTTACAGTACAAGTAGGAATTCTAAGGGAGACTTAGTCTCTAAGAATGAGTATTTGATACCAAGAATGGTAGTGGCTGGAAATCATCTGAACTTTGTGTCTACCAGAAAGTTAACTTCTAACATTATTCTTGGAATACCTTTAAAAGCTATAAGAGACATCCAGCTTTTCATGGAAAATTCTAGATCTTACACTGCACTTGTCCATAGCAAAATATATTTTATTTATATAAACAAACAAAATAAACAAACAAAATTGAAAACAAAACAACTTTCTCATGCCAGTAGTCATTAATTGTGGGAAAAATAATTGTCTTCCTTGAAGTATTTCATTAGGTAGCCAGCAGCCTGGAAGTTTTGCTAATCAGCTGTGTGACCTTGGGAAAGTCATGTGTCCTGTCAGACTTCATGTTACTTCATGTCATTGGGGATGAGGGTGTTGCTGGTTTGATTTTCATTCCTGATCTAGAGTTACCTAGGTCCATGAGGTTGTGACATTTCACATGGGAAGGATAGCAATCATTTGTCCTTAGATTGCATGCTCATTCTTTTAAGAAATACAGCAAGTTCAGGGCGCCTGGGTGGCTTAGTCGGTTAAGCGTCCGACTTTCGCTTAGGTCATGATCTCACGGTTCGTGGGTTCGGGCCCCGCGTCGGGCTCTGTGCTGACTGCCAGCTCAGAGCCTGGAGCCTGTTTCAGTCTGTCACTCCCTCTTTCTCTGACTCTCCCCTGCTCACGCTGTCTCTCTCTCTCTCCTAGAAAGAAAGAAAGAAAAAAAAGAAAGAAATACAGCAAGTTCTACAGCATAACCATTGTTCTCAGGGAAACACCGCTGAGAATAAAATTCTCTTTCTTTTTCTTTCCTTCCTTCTAAATAGATATAAACTTCCTACTTTAAAGTCGAAAAAGGGAGAGATTTCAAGAAATGATTGCTTGATTGGATCATTTCCACATGCCCCCATGAATAATTTTATTATTTTAGATTTAAAGAGTTTCTTGTGAGTAATAGAGAAAGAGCTTTGTGTGTGTGTGCGTGTGTGTATGTATGTGCACATGTGTGCAAATGTATGTGTGTATTCATATGCATGTATATACATGTGTATGCATGTATATGTGCATATGTACATGTGATATGTATTAATATTTGAACATGTTTGTATGTATACATGATATGCGTGTATGTGTACAGTATGTATGCATTGTGCATGTGTACACACTTGTGCATGCATGCATGTGCATGTGTATATGCATGTGTTCATATGCATTCGTGTGTGTGTGTGATTTTAGGAACTTAATTGTGGAGTTGAAATGACTTGCTTCACTCCATCTTAGTTTGCTGTATAGTTAAAGAAATTCAGAACCAAATCAAACCTTTGCTCTGACATTTTTGGAAGTGATTATGTTATACATATGAATATGTTCATGATTTATGCTTCTTCCTAAAAGGTTTCAGGTGGCTGAGAACATTACAACCACCATGAAGAAAACTTTTTTCTAGGTTTTAGAGGCTTTTGTCATCATTCCACATCAGATTGGCTGACATTCAGAGGCGGTTCTGATTCAAGAAAGCAAGAATGGAGAGGAGGAGAAGGATTTACAGTTTCATAGTAATATTCTCTGAAAACTCAGGGCCAAAGCACAATGGGCCACAACCTACTTTCATTTGGTAAAAATGCTTTTCTGATTATGAGGAAATAAAAGAAGATTCATTTTATCTGCTGATTAAGAATCTGGATGAGCTGTCCAGAGAATGTCTTCTAAAGGCTGAAAGACACTGGTTTGAATCCTGGCTTTTTTCCCTTCCTAGTGGTGGGACCAAGGGCAAGCCACCCTTGACCATACCTGTGCCCTCCTGGGTACACATGGCAGATACTAGGCAGAGGGAGAAAAAGACATGGAGTAATTTCCCTTCGCAATCATCACCCAATTTCGGAGCACGAGGCTAATTGTGCAGTTTAGTTTCATTATTGTTTAAACAAGTTTCTTTATGTGTCAGATGAGAAACAAACAGGAGACTGCCACTAGGACATATTTTATATTCCTGTTCCAGTTTCATTAATAGCTCTAAAGGAAACCTCTCTTGTAATTGGCTTGAGTATTCTGTCTTCATTATTAAATACCAGCCATTTTTTATATCTTACACCTCTTTTTGACTCTCTGTGCCAAATTTTTCTGTGACCTTCTAAATAAAAAATGACACTGAACTACAGAGCAGGTGGTTTTCTGGGAGCATGCCTTTCCCATTTAAATTTCCAGGAGCACCACCATGCTCTTAGAAATAACAAGGACAGATGTCTGGAGTCTGTGGCTTTATTTATTCCACTTCAGAGACAACATTAACTATCAGGTTAAACTCAGCAAAGTTGTCTTTAGTTTGGAGCCACCTAAATAGACTTTACAAAGTCTCTTATGTCATACCCCCTAACTGCAGGTTTTAACATTACATCTCAATCACACCTCCTGCCAGGTCCATATACTGGCCTCAGGATATCATTTGAGAGGAGTTACAGGATCTTGACTTAGAATCACAAGGTGTGCCTTAACTTTAGACTGTCAGGTGAGGTAACATTTGGGGGAAGGTAGGTATTATTATTGCTCCCACTTCATGAATGACAGAACTGACGGTTACAAAAGTTAAATAAATTGCCCGGTTACGTGAGACGATGTGGTGGACCTAGGGTCAGAAATTAACTGGTTTTGATTCCATGAAGAGAGCTTAAATATTGCACTTTCTAGAAAGCATCCTTTTTTATGGATATTTGTTTCCCTGGTCTTTCTTAGACCTGGTGTTGAGTGATTGGAAGTTATAATGACTTTTTTTTTTTTAATTTTTTTTTGATGTTTTTATTTATTTATAGGAGAGAGAGAGCGTGAGCAGGGGAGGGTCAGAGAGAGAGGGAGTGACAGACTGAAACAGGCTCCAGGCTCTGAGCTGGCAGTCAGCACAGAGCCCGACGCGGGGCTCGAACTCACGAACCGCGAGATCATGACCTGAGGGAAAGTCGGACGCTTAACCGACTAAGCCACCCGGGCGCCTCGAAGTTATAATGACTTTGGAAAGCAGACTGTCAAAGGCATAGGTTGAATTCAGTTGAGTCAGGTAGGTGTTGTTTTTATTTTGTGGCTCTATTGGGCTACAGCATCGTTTCCTGCAGTGTTTGATGCTATTGTTGCTGCTGTTCCTACATTTTCTGAAGTCACCCTTCACAATCCACAGGATGCTCTTCCCAGGGAGTATGGAGCTCTGCTCTCAGATGAAGCAAGAGACACCTCTGGAGAGATGTTCCTGCAGTGAGCTTGTTGATGTTGTGTGTGGGGACATCTGTAACCTATAGCATTTCTGTACCAGGGGCCCTGAGTATTCATTCATTCACTCATTCATTCATTCATTCATTCATCCATTCATTCTTTTCTGGGATCTACCTGCAAAGGAAAAGATTTCAGAATCTTTCCACTGAGGCTTGTGAGAGCAGGCAGGAAGCCAGCAGCAGTTGAAGGTGCCTGATGCAATCTGTCAGACATGCTGTGCTCTCTTTGTTTCTTTCCCTTGCCTTTTCCCCCTTATCTTTAAGTTTAATAGACTAAAGATGGGGAAATGGTGGAGCAGGTGACT
The DNA here is from genome assembly GCA_017311185.1 of Proteles cristata cristata. Lineage (NCBI taxonomy): Eukaryota > Metazoa > Chordata > Mammalia > Carnivora > Hyaenidae > Proteles > Proteles cristata. The sequence goes on from JAESUZ010000813.1 coordinate 35,081, forward strand.
CCTGTTCTTGAGCATGGAAGTCCTTTGTGTTCCCCTGGGAGTGTCTGCTGCTAGGGTTCAAGTTGCTGATGTATGTTCTTCCAGTGTGGCAGCGCGCAGCTCCCATTCGAAAAGTTCACCAGGACCTCATGAGGGGAGAGCTTTTGTTGTCATATTTGCTTTCCTGGGAGAGGTCACCATTTTCCGCTGCACGGTTATCGTGTTGAGGATTGGGAACCAGGGCACGCTGGCGATAAGGATTTAATGAATACATATGAGAAGAGGAGATTCAGGCCACCGAGCAGCACGTTGCCCGAGGCCACTTCCCATTTCAGGATGGTGAGAGTGAGATATTTAGGGGAGTAAATTTCAGATGATCATCGAAGGAAAAATATTCTAGGGGCATTGGGGTAAGGGATACATTCTCATCTGTGTTTTCAACAGCAGGTAGGTGGTACATGTCACTGAGACCCTTGTGAGTCACTTCTCGGTTTTGTCCATTGTCTTTGTTTTTATAATTCACTTATAGCTTTAAAAAATATCATTAGACTGCCCTTGTGTTCATTATTCCACGTGGCAGAGAAGGCGTGCTTTTAATTTATTCTTTGCCTCTAATTGTAGTGTCTGCATGTCAGGGTTCACTGGCTAGAGAGAGAATGAGCCCTGCCTTTGTCTAGCAGATAATCGAACCTGGTAACGATTACTGTCAGAAATCCCTTGAGGTTGCGTTCATCCCAGTCCATTGTCCCTCATGGTGGTTTCCAGCATCCCATGTGCTGTGACACTGAGAACTTTCCAACAGGAAACAGCACATCGGAGTTTGTGTGCTGCAGACCCTGAGTGCACTAACGTTAGTACCTTCTTTCTGGGTTTGTACCAGTCTCTGCCGCTAAGCACTTCTGAAGAGAGGGTTTTCAATTTTGAAATGTTTAAAGAAGTGTTTGTGATACAGGCAACAGACAAAGGACTAGTATCGAGGATAGAGACAGAACTCCTCATACCAATAACAAAGATATCATAGTAAAAACTCCTTCCTATCAATCCATTGTAAAGAAGGAACAGAAGAATGGGCAAAGGATGTGAGCAGTCAGTTGACAGGAGTGGAATTACATGGAAAAAGCAAAGGTGCTCAATTTCTCTAATAATCAAGGAAAAGCAAATTAAAGCAGTGAAATACTGTTTTTACTAATCAGTTGACAAAAGAATGGAGATGATAATAATGACGATGATGGTGGTGGTGATATCAGATGTTGCTAAGGCCAGGAGCAATGGGGTTCTGCTGGTATAGCCACCCTACAAGTCAGGTTTGCAGAAGTTTATAAAACTAAAAATGCACAGACCCTATGAGCCATTGACCCCACATCTGGCATCTGCTTATAGAAACACTACTGTGTCTTCTTGGAAACAATGGTATATTCATGCAATGGGATTCTAGGGAGTAGCTAAAAAGAATGAAGCAGATATACAGGTAATTGCAAGGATGATGTCCAGAACATAGGTTAACTTTAAAAATCAAAGGCAGGGTTAAAAGTTATGTGTACAATGTGATATAATTTAGGTTAAGAAATTTAGGTTAAGAAAATGATCAAACAGATAGTGAGTGTGAATATATGTCTGTTGTTACAGAGGAAAAGGTCTGTTGGTAATATCTGGGGAGGGGCCTGGTATTAGCACTGGGATCAGAGGGGATGTGAGTGTTATCTGGGATGCTGCTTATTTTATTACAAAAAAATTATCTGGGAGTAATCAAAATTGAATTTTTTAAAGTTTTCATTTAAGAGAGAAAGAAGAGATGGGTGGGTGGGCAAATACCCGTTAAGTCTTCTCACATTGCAACTACTCCTTTCATTCTCTTTATAAGGCCTCAGGATCCCACCATTCTGGGCCGTTCGGGCAAAGATTAAACGGGCTTTATGTGTATCTTGCTCTCCCATGCATTCTCTGCCCTGAGCATGGGCCCTGGCATGAGGCTGGCCCTGAATCACTGTGTATTGGGTTGGGAGTGAACATGGAGATCTTCTGTGGCGGGCTTTGTTGACCTTGGCTGGGGGCATGTAACTGGTGATAGATTATTGTCATCTGCTTTACTGTCAGTGGTGTCCTGGCTTCTGATTCTAGAAAGCCCACTCTGTATTCAGGTCCTGGGTTTACCCAAGCCTCTACTCGCTTTCCTCTTGGTCTGTGTAATAGAGGGGCTTTCTGCCCCTTTACTTGAGGCTTCTCTGACCTGCCTGGGAACGTTAGAGCCAGGGCTGAATTCTTGGGCACATAGGGGCCCAAGCTCGGTTTGATACTCTGCTGTTACCATATTGAAATTATTTTTTTAAATTAATTTGCTTATTTGTTTTTGAGCCCACAACACATTCTTTTTGTTATCTGTATGTTTGAGCTTGATTTACTTTATTGTAGATAAATTACACATCTACTTACATAAAAGGCAAAAGGAAATAGGCTCTAGTGACTTAAGTAGAAATATACTAAAAATCTTAAATTATGTACTTTGGTAAAATGTTATAATTTTCATTCTTCTTCCATTTTGTTGAGAAATAATTTACTTATTGACTGTGTAAGTTTGATGCATAGAGAATGATGGTTTGACTTACATGTAGTATAAAATTATTAGTGCAATCGGTTCAGCCAACATCCATCTGACTTTGTGTGATCCTCGCTTCCTTGCACTGGTGTCTGCATGTCTGAGTAATGGGGCTCCTCTTCCAGTTTTGCCTTGGCAGACGCAGTCCTTCGGCAGCCGGCCCAGTGTGGGCTTCTGGGTGTGACCGCTGGACATGTGTTTGGCTAGGGGGGACCTCTTTTCATGGTCTCTTTTCAGGCAAGGCAAGTGTTCGAGCTCTGAGGACAGGGAAGGGCATGCCTGGCTGACAACCGCTGGGCAGCCCTGCTGGCTCAGGCCCACCCGAGTGAGGCTGTAGGACGGGCGCTGTGCTGGCCTGGATTCCCTGGTCAGGCTGACGAGACGGTGGGCCTGGGTGCGTTGTTCAGTATTAGGTGGGACTGTGAAGTAGCTTCCCTGCCCTGGCAGGGTCTCAGGCCATGGCCCAGGGCTTGCACAGCTCAGACAGGGCCTCTGCTCGGGGGGTGGGGGGGATTCTATGTCTCAGCCCCTTGCCTGGGTGGGAGGTGGGGCACAGCCCAGACTCCTCTCAGTTTCCCCAAACAGGCTCCCAGGGGAAGAGGGGCCGGGGGTTGCCCTCAGCCTTGGCTGTGAACCAGGCTTAGACACAGCATGAGGGGCCCCTGCCCAGTGCTGGCTGTGCCCTCGGGGTGGGGGGATCAGCTCTGCCATCCTGCCTCTTGAACACAGCTCCCAGGAGTTGCGGCCAGCCCTTCTGGTCACATGGGACCGCAGCAGGTGGGGCTGTGACTCAGCACCTCACCTGCGTGGGGGCAGACTGGTCTCTGGAGCAGAGCCCACCCCACCAAGGTCTCTGGTCAGAGTACACCCCGCCTTGGCTGTGCAGGGGAGACAGGCCGCCGGTCGGGGTCACCACCCGGGCACTGCGGCAGGAACCCAGTCCGCCAAGACCCATGTGCTGGTTGCCAGTCCATCCCCCTTCTTCATCACAGTCTGAGCCCCAGTGTCTGGGCCTGGAAGATTACCCTGCAGTCCCCGTGGTGCGAGGTCAGGGTAGGGGCTTCCCTCGAGTGACCCACGATGCTGGGGAAGGCTGGCTGTCATCCCTGGGCTCTCTTTTCCAGCTGGAGGAATGGGAGACCCTGGGGTCCTCCTGGCATGGCCCTGCACAGGCCTGGGGGAGGGGAATGGGTGCCCGTGTGGCTGCTCCTCTTCCCCCAATGCTGTCTGTCTCAGTCTCTGTGGTGTGGGGGTGCTTCCGCCTCACCCCGGTGTTCTAGGTTTTTCTCGGTGGTGTCTTGTTCTCGAGTGGATGTTAGCTGTTTTCTTGAGAGGGAGCAAAGTCAGGGACAACCTATATCACTATCTTGGTGACGTCCCTACCCTTAAAAGTCTTAATAGTTTTTAATAGAGAGTACTGCATCTTCCTTTTGTGTTGGGACCTCTGGATGATGTAGCCAGTCGTGGTTAGAGCCATTTCTGGTGCCTGCCCCTGGCCAGGCAGTGAGTGCATCTGATGATAACCCTGAACCCTGGTTGGAAGAGAACTTTTGGCTCATGGCCCCAGAGAAGCAGACAGCTCTGATGTTGAAGCAACAAAAGGAGCTCTTTATGACAGCCTAGACTTTCATGTGTCTCAGAGGAGACCATGGAATCTGTTTGTTTTTACCCTGCCGGCAACAACCTCTGTCTCTTTTTGTGCCCGAATGCATGTTAAATGACCACAGTTCCTGATGGGCCTGCACCTCTCAGAAGGAAGGCTTTACTCCATAATGGATGGAATGATGAGGCTTTTATGTGGCCCCTGGAGGACTGTTTTGCATTTCAGTCAGGTGCCGAGCTGCAGATGGAGCCAGGACCTTCCGGGCGGCTTTGCACTCTGTGTGATGGGGCAAGCGGCCGGGAGGCAGCCTCTGCCACATGCCACATGCCACATGCCAGGCAGCTCCTGGACTGCCATAGTCCATTGCACTTGAATTTCCCCACACTGCTGCTGTTTACCACTTTTGTCTTCTCCCCACATGCCTGCATCTTTGCATCCTTATACCCACACATCTCTGAGGCTCCACACCCTTGCATCCCTGCATCTCTGCACCCCTACACCCCCTCATCTCTGCATCCTCACACCCTTGCATCCCCACATCTCTGCATCTCCAGACTTCTGTGTCTCTCCATTCCCTCATCCCTGCGTCTCTGCATCCCCACATACTTGCATGCCTGCATATCCCTGTATCTCTGCACCCCATACCCCTGCACTTTCCCCATCCCTGCATCCTCTGCACCTCTGTATCCCATCATGGAGCTGAACAAGGGGATGCAGGAGGAGGAGATGAGAAGTACCATAGTTGCTCCTCTTGCTTGAAGCAGCCTCAGCTAATAAAGGGACACGGATCTAGGACTCAAACTGATCTAATTTCAAAGTCCAGTGTGGCCATTTCATAGCTGGACAAGTTCTTCGGCAAGTTATTTAACTTCTCTGAGCCACAAATTAGGATTACATGAGAGGGGCACCAGGCTCAGAGTTGTTTAAGTACCTTCTCACTCTGCTGCTCTTCCCTCGATCTAGAATTTTCCACTAGTATCCCTTTGATGCTCTCTCCCTTCCCTACCTCTACCCCATCTGAACAGCCCTGGGGATACCAGAAATGGCCAAGGCAGAGTGGGTTTGGGTTTTCCTCTAAAATGTATAAAAATCAGGGTACGTATATTCCTCCATTATCATTCATGGGCAAGCTCCAGTGTTCCCTGTGGTTCTAGTGAACAAGTCCTGAGCTGCAAGCCACACTGAGGTCCCAAGCCCCAGGGCATCCCATAGCTCTGCTTTGTTACCCAGCACAGAGTCCAGTCTTTGGGAGTTGTGGTTCAATGAGTGATCTCACTGCTCTTCCATGGACCTAGATTGGAGATCCACACATAGTCTCTTTGGGAACCCAGGTTTCAGTGGAGCAGTTAAAATCAGCATATTCTAAACCTTGGAGACATTGGCCACCCCAGGGCACATTGGAGGTTGGTTGGCTGAAGTGAGAGTTAAATTGGTCCTCTTGGTCAGACAGTTGAATTTAATGACTGTAACGCGAAGGTGTATCTTGGGTGACTTTTCAGGCAGATGTCCATCTCTGGCTTAGAATGGGCAAGAGGTATGTATGTCTGTGTTATCAATTTACTAGCTGGAGAGAGCTGGTAGACACATTTGTATTTGTATTCTAAAGATATAGGATGTTTGCAAACTTTACTTCAGGCACCAAAATTTCATTTAAAATATACCTATTTTTCAAGAATGCCATAAAATAGCAATAATTTTTATAGCTTCAAATTATTTTGATCTTTTTCAGCCTTCCATCTTTGTTATAAACTGCGCTTTATGTGTCTGTCATAATATTTGCCTTTCTACTCCTTTTAATGTGTTGGGATATTTTGGAATCAGTTACACAATGCTTTTGTTTCTCGCATTAAACAACCACCAATTTTTCCCTTAAATATTTTGAATATTGAAAATAATTTCGTAGGTGACATTAATTATGATGCACATCTCTGCTGAGTTATTCTTCCGTGGTGATATTAACGATAGTGTTTTGGCATTCCTGACTGGCTCTGTCATTAACTTATCGTAAATACCAGCCCCAATTAATGTGCAGAAGTGAAATCAGTTGAGGAATGAAATGTATGTAAGGCAAATAGAGAGTAGATGCTGTGTCTTTCCCTGAGGAACAACTGAATTTGTCAACTGTCAAATCTGAATTCTTAATGGTTCTCTTTGTGGAAAAAAATGCATTCTTTCATTTTTTTTTCATTTTGCAAAATAATCTGTTACCACAGTTGGTGGTGATACCTGTTTGCACATCATCTTACCCTTTGATGTCTTTCCATTCTCTTAAATGAGGAAATCCTTTTTTGATTCAAAGGTATGCTGTGTAGCTCCTTATTTATGTGTCTGCTTGTACTCTGCCTACCTCTGTGTCTTCCTTTTACTCTTGATTTTTTTTGCCTTTTCTATCCTCTCTCTCTTCCCTTGTCAGTCTTTATCATTCATTCCCTCTTTCCCTCCATCCTCTTCCCTTCCTTTTCCTCTCCCTTCCCCCATCTCTCTTTGTGTTCTCTTGTCCTCTCTATTTGTTTCAGAGTGCTGTCAGAAGTCAGCCCTGGGACTGTTTGCTTATGTGTATACTGTATTCAGCTCAGGATGAACCAGAGATGGTTGCTACCTTGTCATTTGACATTGTACAGTGTCCCCCAAGTCCTGTGCTTGTGGGTCATCAAGTACATATCTGTTGATGAATTAAATTTCTCATGAAACAGATATTCCAAATTGTATAACAGAGGGCAGTTTTTAAGTTAGCAACCATCTCAGACACGTCTGCTTACCTTGGATCTCCCATCCAACAATCAGCCGTTCGTTTGGTTGTGTAAGATGCACAGTGGAGGGCCTCTTCGATTATTGCCAACGTGCTTGGCATGGGCTTGGAGTTTGGGATCCAAAAGGAGTTACTATATCTCCAAGTCAAGGTACTTTTAAAAGTAAAGAGGAGCTTTTGATAATTACTGTTGGACTACTCTGGGCAAACAGTAGGATTGCCAGGTAGAATATAGAGTACCTGGTTAAATTTGAAATTTAAGTTCAACTGGGCATTCTTTGTTCTATTTGTTCTCCTGGCAGTCCTATTTGTACTCATAAACACATGAGACCTGCTCCCTGCAAGCACAAAGTTTACAGTCTAGTGATCTAACTCCAGACTTGACCTTGGGCACTATGCCAATGACTTCACCTGTCAGAACAATGCTGGTAGCTGGCTGGTGCTTTCCAATTTAGCAGTGGGGAACTGGCAGGTTAATACCATCCCCAAGGTCAGTCATTGGGACCTGGGCAGGCAAGGAGGGGAATGGGGACCAGGACTTCAGGTCCAGCTATCTGCCAAGGCTTTGCCCTTCCCCAACCACACCCTCCTGCCTTCTGACCAGCATGTGACAGTAGTGAGTTTTTTTAGCAGGGTTTTTTAAGCGATCCGGCAGAGAAGCGAAGAGCCTTCACCATTACTTCTCCACTGCTGGGTGTTTTAGGCAGCAGGAGGCAACCAGCTGTTTTCACTGTATCAAACTCAAAACATGTCACGCAGAAAAAATGTCAAGTCATTTTGAAAAATGTCTGAAGCATAATACGCTTGACAAGGGTGAAATAGCATTGGCCATAGTCACGTAATTACTACCTCAGTGTTTGTTTACACTGCAGCCCTTTCTTCTTCCACTTGAATTATTTAAATCAATCTGAGTAACAGTGCAGCTTTCTAAAACCCAGGTCTCAGCATGAACCTCTGTTAGATATTCTCAGGTTCTTCCCAACCATGTTCCTTGCCAGGTTGACTAAGCAACTTAACAGTTTATTCCATGTTCATATCTTCAGACTAAACCCAGACAGACTTATTGAATTAAAGTAAATCAAGGTCACCTATATATATATATGTCTTTTTCTGCAAACAGAAAATGTTAAGATAGGGCGAAGCACTGAGGTCCAAGATCTGATTTGAACTGAAGTTGCTGCTAGACACTGTAACATTACGATCCACTAGATGTCGCTGAAGACTCACACCAGTGCCCTGAGAGCCCATTTATGGATGTTTTAAAAAGTCCTTAAAAATGGCAAGCCAGAGTTAAAAATCTGGAATTTCCAAATATTTCTTTTTTCTTTTTTTTTTTACCTTAGACTTTTTAATATCTTCTTTGCGTTCATCCAAATGAGCCTACGTTCTCCTTCCCATGATCTCCACCTTTCTAAATTTGGCAAAAAACAAGTTGAGGAGGATAAGAAAGCCTGTCTTATTGAAACCATCTTGCTCTTTGTGTATGTTGCTTTTTTCACATTTTTATGAAGCTCCTCAGTTTGGTTAGTGTGTATTCACTTAATGTATCTAGTTACTTCAGATTTCTTACATCCCAGGTAGGTGATTTTCCTTTCATGGATCTTTGGTTGATTTACTTTGAGAAAGGAAATACATGTCTTTAACATTGGGCAAATGCCCCTGATAATAGGTCAGATACCTGCACCCTGGCCTGAAGACTCAGGATGGAGGAATTCATCCTCCTGGAGGAAGATGAGATGATTGGACTTAGGGATTTTGAAGCCAGTCCCTCTAGTACACAGAGTAAGTTCTAGACTGTGCAACAACAACAAAAACAGAAAGACTAGCAGCTGCTATAGATTTCCACTCCTAATGAGCTACATTTTTCTTCCAGAGCATGGCTAATATGGAATGGGATCCTCAAATTTAAAAAAAAAAAAAAAAGGAATGTTAAAAGTGAATAAGGTTAGCTTTAATCAACCAAAAAAAAAAAAAATCATAAAACTAATTTTCAGAAAAGCTGGAGACCCATGGAAAGTTCTTTTGTAACTATTATAATGGCAAGCGGTTTTTTTCCTTTTTGTTGTTAAAGCGTCCTCTCTTTTAAATAGCAAACTGCCTGATTGGAGGGGGATGTTAGAACCCTATGTTTGATTGGGAATTTGGTCTAGATCCTGTCTTTACAGGAAAGTCCTGTTATCATAGTACCTTCTGTAAGAGGAATCCCATGCTCCTCAGCTGTTGCTGGGATTTCATAAAGGGACTAGGAGATCTTCAGGGAACTATACTGGTGATGCTTCATGGGCAACTGTAGTGAGTGGCACTTTGCTAACCTCTGCTGCTCACCTCCCCTGTCTACCTTGGTACTCAGCAATAGAAAGCCCCCTAAAATGGGAAGTCGTTGTCTTTTGCCATAGAATTTATTTGAATGGTGGAATGACATATCTATCTGTTTGAGTTAATTTTTACATAGTCTTCTATGGATTTCATTATATTGCAGAAAATTTAACATCCATGACATAATAATGTAATCATAAGATGGTTAGATTTCCCAGTTATTGGAAGAGAAAGGCCCAAGATCCCTGATTATAATCTGACGTTCTGTTTAGAATTTCAGGGAATGAATACCCTATAAATGTCTACTCAACTGTACTGTGGATGGAGATTGGGGAAAAAGAAGCCGCAGTGCAGTATCAAAACACAAAACACTTCCTGAGTTTCCCCACAGTATGAATTAATCATATTTAATACTAATTATGTCCTTGCTACACAGCAACTTCCTGTGTAAATTGTGGGAAAATGTGAGAACATTTCCAAGCCCCAAGCAAGTTTTAAAATGAGACTGTACATGTGAATTTGTTCTTTGCTACATGTCCCTTTCGATACAAATTATTCTCTGCAGAATTACCAAGATGCAGTGTCGCTATTTTTCACTTTCAGAAAAATTACTGATATTTTCCCTCCCCTTCAATCAAAGTGCTAAAAGTAGTGGGGTTGGGTCAACAATACAGCTTTGATCGAGTTGTTCGGCTCACTGTGCATATATTACAAAGATCTCTAGTGAATCGTTTGACTTTTGTAATTTATAACTCTTTGTCCCCAGAGGCAACAGTTGGAATTTAAACTACCAAGCAACCATTTTTTATGTCTTTGATTAAAGCTCCTCTTCCTATTCAACATACTCAGAAGTTGACCTAGTCCTAAATATGGTTTGGTTTCTTGATGGGTCTTCGGTATTCTAGGTCCTTCAGATGTTTGCGGGGTCCACTCTGCAGGAAGTTCCCAAACCAGCCAGACCCTTGAGTGTCCTCCAGATCTGTAATAACCTTGGCAAGACCAGCACTCTCAAACTAGAGTGAATACCTTAAATCTATAAAGACTCTATCACTAGAGGATTTCTCTACATTTTTTGAGTAATATGGAAATTAGTTTGAACTCATTGTTTCGTACAATAGCATATATACATATACATACACATAAGCGCATAAATGCAGATGCATTTCTGTCACAAAGTGAATTCTAGAATAGCATGTCATTCTTTAAAATCTTATAAATTAAATTTATGTCCTTGACACAAACCTAACCTTGTAGCTTTATCAAAATGTGTGCTTATAAAATGGATTGATAAATTTGGTTGTTCAAACCTAATGCCCATCCATAAGGGACTCAGATAAATTACAGCCATAAAAACTGTGATGAAGGTCAATGTTTATTAATGTGGAAAGATGGCCATGCCACATTCTTGGGCAAAACAAAATGAAACTGCAAAATACCCTGTGTTTTTGTGGTCCCTTTTTTAAAATGTGTGTATTTATAGATGCACATCTGAAAGCCTGTATATATCACTAGACTGGTAGAAATACACCTATTTAAATATTTTCAACCCTCCTATGCCTTCTAATTTTTATGAGGAAGTTATATTACTTCTATTATCTGAAAATAAAGAAGGAAACTCTTTTCTGTTGGGGATAAATGAAGGTCATATTTGTTTTAGATCTTTCAGTTCACTGTGTGTTTTCAGATACTGATATCAAATTATAACTAGAGCAAAATATGTAGATGCATTTCAGTAACAAAGTGAATTCCAGAATATGGTGGCATTCTCCAAGATACTGTATTCATTTCAAAGAAGGAGGAAGTAAAACATGCTCTTTTCCTAACAATCTGTGAGTTTTCTACTGAAAACAAAAGCATTGAAATCATTTTCCCGAAGTGTCCGGCGCCTGTATACCCATTTCATATGTTTCTTTCCATCCAGGCTTAGTTAGGATTCTGCTAAGGTTTTATCGAAACATTACAAACTTATTAGGAATGTGAGGCTTTTGGCATACGGAATTGCTGTTACTGTTTATTATGGTTTTTTTCCCCCTAAATCACTTCAGGCATTAATTTTAAGAAAGCCTTCCTGGATTCAATTTATTTTAATTAAAATATAAAATGAGAAAGAAGTAAAGGTTGACACTTTGGGAGGTTCTTCTCACAGGCTGACTGCATTCTATCTTCTGCACTCCAATTACAAATGAAGACCAAGGATTACTGGGTCTTGCTTGATGTCATAGCCTTTTCACCATGCCTTTTGCTTTGGCTAAAATAATTAAGTGGAGGAATTCTTAAAAAAAAAATCAAAAGGGTTTCATTTGGGTAGACTAGCACGCTCTAATCAGAATATTGTGGAGTTGACATTTTGATTCAAAGCAAAAAAATGCACACAAATCCACTTATGAAATGGACAATAAAATAACTCTTTGTTGAGCTTAATTTGCCATTGGAAGCTGGGGGAAGCAGGAAGGAATATTGATTAGTGGGACAGTTATCAAGGTTGTCAGTAGCCAGATATTGATGTACTTGTTCAGTGTCTCTCTCTCTTTCCAGTTACATAAGCTCTATGAGAATGGGGACAGTATTGATGATGTTCTCTGTTGTTATAACTCCAGGATCTAGTGCCTGCAACTTAGTAGATGTTCAGTACATCAATACTAGATGAACATATTCTGGAAATGGTGAAGTTGTCCTCTTCAGGTATTTTTGCCAGGAGTTGATTTTCTTTTGATGTAATATTCTTCAGCCTTTGAGAAATTAAAATTTGAATTCTGCAGAGTAATCCTCCTCCTTGAGAAATTTTAGACTCTTAGTGATGTATCAATTTCCAGCAAAGATGGAAGAGCCTCATTACATCCAGGTCTTCTCTCTTACAAATAAAAGACTAGAAATCACACTAAAAAAATGAGCATAGGAAAACTTTGAAGGGTAGAAAGAAGACAGATGGTCTGAGGACATTCACACATGAGGAACCACATGATTGTAGGTCCCCTGGGTTTCCTTATTTCTTGCCATACATCATGTATAGAGCACTCCAGAATCTTCCCACCTGGACCTCCAGTAAGCACAGATTATAAGGAAAGTCACTTCCCCCTAGACAGTGGACCAAGTAAAGGATGGAGTAACAGCAGGAAGCCTTTTTGGCAATATTTACCCTATACCAACCAAATACCAATGGCAAAAATAATCCTTCACCTCCTTATAGATTGAATAGGACCAAAGAGAGAGTTAATCTTCCCACATACCTGCCCCCCATTGCTTCCAGCCAGCAGCATCATGTAGCAGTATTTCAGTCCCCCTACCTGATGGTGGTAGCAGACCTGAGCAAGGAGCTAATCTTCCATTCCCCGCCTAAGTGAAGAATGCAGTGTAGGCTTCTCTCACTGGTTGGTATTTAGGTAGCTGAGCAGGGACCTGGTCTTCTATCTCCTGCTTGGTGAAGTAGTCCAGAGTTAGCCGAGCCTCCACCCCTGCCTGGCATCAACAAGACTAAGTCGGGCCATTCAGATTAAGGGTTGTTAGCACTCTCCTTTCTGCCACTCCAGTGTGAAGCTGAACTTCCACCCCTTGCACCGATGCAACGGCAATGAGACTGAATGAGATGAGGTGAAGCAGAGCTACCTGGCACTGTGGTTTGGCCCACCTCCATCCCCCACCATTGCTGGTTGGGTCCCCTGTGAAATCAGAGAGACTGGTCACGGTGGTATGAAGTGGGGCTGTCAGTACTCCAGTACCTCCAGCCTCAGTGTGAGCGGGGAGCTGAGTGTCCATGTCCATTCTGCAGCAAAAGAGTGATGTTCCACTCCTCTCTCCAGTCCTTCCCTCCTCTAGTGGCAGTAGAGTCCAGCAGGGCATTGGGCTGACATGCCCAAGACAGTAGGATGACATGATCTGAGTCCCACTTTCACCAGAAATATGTCATCAGGATTGAGAGGAGAGCTGAACTGTCACCCTGCTTGAATGCAATAAAATTATATGACTCAGTGTTTCACTTTTGCTGAGATAGTGTGGATGGGGTACAGTAGGAAGGAACACACACTCACTCAGTCCCCTGTTATACCTCCGTAGGAGGATGGCTGCTAAAAGGAAGATTTAACAGGAGCCAGAATCTCATAATATAAAATCCAGAATGTCCAAGACATAGTGGAAATCATTCATTATACTAAGAACCAAGAAAAATTACAACTTGAGTGAGAAAAGACAGTTAACATCAATCAAGGATGAATCAGATGTTGGAATTATCTAACAAGGGTTTTAAAGAAGCCATCATAAAAATACTAAAAAAAGGAATTACAAATTCTCTTAAAACAAATGAAAATTAGAAAATCTCACCCAACAAATAGAAGTTATAAGAAAAGAACCAAATGTAAATTGTAGAACTAAAAAATACTACACACACACACACACACACACACACACACACACACAGAAACTTGCTGGATAGGCTCAGTAGTTGAGTAGAAATGACAGAGGGTAGAATCAGGGAACTTGAGAACAGTTCAGTAGAACTCATCCAGGAATTTACCCAGTCTGAAAAGCAGAGATATATAGATAGAGGAAAAGAGAAAGAATAGAGCCTAGGGGATTAGGGGTATCTGAGGACAAGAACAGAACATAATATAACACAGAATATTATGAATATAATAGCATTCATATTAGCAGAGACAGAAAAGGAGAGGGGAGAGTGACACTGAAAAAGTATTCAAAGAAATAATGACTGAAAACTTCTTAAGTTTGGTGAAAGACATAACCTATAGATCCAAGGAGCTGAAGCTGACTAACCCCCAGATACTATAAACCAAAATAAATTCACATGAAGACTCATCAAAATTAAATTTCTAAACACTAAAGTCAAAGAAAAAAATGGACTCATTACTTATAGGGGAAATTACCTATTTGAATTACTGTGGTTTCTCATCTGTAGCCAGTGAGGCCAGAAATGGTATAATATTTTTTATATACCAAGGGAAAAAGACTGTCAAGTATAGCAAGAATATCTTTCAGGAATGAGGCAAAGTAGAGAAATTCTTAGACTGGGAATACTAAAAGAATTTGTTGCTGAAGAATGGCTGAAGGAAATTCTCTAAATGAAAGGGCTTGAATTCAGAAAGGAAAAGACAGAACATTGGGATAGGTAGAAACAGGTGTGAATATAATAGACTATCCTTTATTAAATCATGTTTTATGGTTGAAACAAGTTACAAACCCTAATGTGCTCCTCAGTGTATATAGAGGTGTATGAGATACTTAAATGAAAATGGTGGGGAGAGTAGAGAGCCCTAAAATTTTCCATACGTCACCAGAAGCATCTCTGCCAGTAGACTATGATAAGTCATGTGTCTGTATTGTAATACCTACAACCACTATTTCAAATTGGTCATTCTCCTTCCTGAGATTTTTCAAAACATGATTACACACCTGTGTATGTACCTTACAAAATGCACAGTGTTGGCTTAGGAGCATTTTACAGGATTGGTTCCATATTCGACATGATATTCTGCAACTTGCTTTTTTATTTTTTATTCAGTATATTTTTTACAGTGATTCCTCATAACTACTATGTTAGTGATGAATGCACCACTTTATTTTCTTATTCTTTTATTGAGAGATGATTTTCAAGATAGTTTTTCAGGTTATCCATTATAGGCAATGCATAATGGACATGCTTGTTGGAAGCTCTTTGCATACATTTGTGCATTTGTTTTTGAATTTTTCTAATTGAAATAAAACCCCTTGGGGACTTTCTCATGTATTGTTTTCTTGGCTCACTCTGGCCCATATGCTGAGTTCGATTCTTGCAGATCCCATTGCACAAGGGGTAGCTTTCCTGGAAGTGCAAACCCTACCAAAATGAGATGATATGTGCCTGTATCACAGAAAGCGTTCAGACATTGCTGGTTGCCCTCCCAAATCACAAGGATGTTTAAGAAATCTTTTCATTATGTCCATGGTCCCCTGACTGTTCATCGATCCATTTCATTGAGGATTCCTAGGAGAACTAGAAAACTGTTCTCTTCTTTTCTTGATTCCGTAAGACATGGATGGACATGACCCCTTGTACCTCTCTGGTCAGCCAAGATGATTACACTAACCAGTCAGTAAGCCAAGTGAATGGTACCCAGAGAAGTCGACACTGCACTCAGGTAGCAAGGGAAATGAACACTCGGTGGCTGAGAGTGTTTGCAGGTTGGTACACTATCACTCACTGGCTGGAAGTGGACCGACAGTAAGAACGGCCCATGGATCATTGGTGGGGTGGGGAGAGGATACATAGATGTAAATTATACACAGTGTTTATTGATGTCAGTCGTAGAGTGTATATATCAGTTTTGTAGTGGTTGTGTTCAGGAGAATATTAGTGATAAAAAGAAATGATAAATTGTGATGATTAAATGGCTAACTGAAGATTTTCTGAGGACAAGGAGGGCTTTGGTAATTCCATGGGAAGGCAATAGGAAGCTGGAAGGAATCACTCCTTTGTTATCATTATGCCCTTTGCATGAGGAAAAATCTATTGGTTTCTTTTTTCCTTTTTAACTTCCTTGTGGGTTACTTCTTAAATATGACTGTAAGTAATATTTAAAATAATAAATAATTTAAAATAACTTAAAATAATAAATAGGAAATAATTTGAAAGCCGATATGTAGAAGATTTTAGTTTCTAATTTATGTTTCATGATATGCCTTAGGATGGGTGATTTACCTTTATCAGCTCCCACATAAGGGGCATGAAGACTTTTACAAATAATTTTATGTTCTGAAAATTTTCCCAAGAAAACATTGCTTCCTTTGGGAAATGAGGATGACCTCTTACTTCAGATTTTCAGAGCAACTCTCTGAGAGGAGGAAAAACTCGTTGAGAAATCAATATGTAATTAATGCATATTTCTTTATTTAAAGGAAAAACTGAATTTGATTATTATTAAAAGCATTTAAGGTGACCTGCCTTCTGTAGTAAGGGCATTTAGATGGCTAAATTATGATAAAGGGGATATTGTATTTGTCAGCTATTATCAAATTTGCATAAAAGTCATCATTATAGGGAGACATTAAATGCATTAATTATCTAGTAAAGGGGTAATTTAACAATCATTAAGGGAGGCACAAGTAGATTGGTGATCATTTTTGCAAATGATGTACTTGATCTAAGCTCTATATAACACCAAAAGGATTAATCTGTCATTTTTACTTTGGTCAAATATACGTTTTGTTTCTCTTTTCTGGTAGTTTCTATCAAGAATTGAATATTGGAATGAATGAGCAAGCATAAACTTTGTGCCTGTGCCATAACTTTGTGCAAGACATGGGAACACGAATACCAAATTTTTGACCAGGTCTGGGTTGGTGACACTGGTTGACTGGCTCCATATTTCCATCTGCTATGGATGAGAAACTTTGACATTGTCTCAAGATCAACAGCTATGATCATCATCACCCTCCCCAGTGCCTCTGTCACACTGGTATTATGGCAGTTGGAGGGGCCCACCTCCCGTCTTCTGGACACCACAGCCAGCAGTCTGGAGTCATGTTTGTCCAGCCCTTTTCATGTCTTCTTTTGAAATGTCTCTGTCTCAGTTGGGATCACTGTGCTTGCAAATGAAAGAAATCCACCCAAGCTAACCTCCACAGATGAGATTAAATTTTTAAAAACGTCAGGATAGAGAGTCAGCTTATGAAACCTTGGGCAGCAGAATAACAAGGTCTCCTGAGGGCCTGGGACAGGACAGGGAAGTTCTTAGAAACCAAGGCACTCTGTTTCCCACCCACTAGGATCTGCTGCTCTCCTTTCAGCTTCTTTCAGCACTGGTTTCTCAGCTTTGCCAGGAATATGGGCCCCAGCCCTGAACTTACGTGCCTTTTTGAGGCCAGTGCTGCCAGTGAAGGCTTGAGTGCCAACCCCAGATTCCCAGGAGGGAGAAACTGTGGCGTATTTTCAGCATGTTGTGGTTCATTGAGCCCTGGTTCAATAAGCTGTGGCCGGAGGACAGGTTCTGTCGCAAAACACGCCTCAGGGGATGTAGCTGCAGAGAAGGCTGGTGACTGGCAAACCACCCAAGTTAAGTCTGCCCTTGACCCCTGAGAGGTATGCTTTCCTTGCCACAGGAGACCAAGTTCTCACCCTCTTGGATTAGGAAGGGTGGAACCAGCTCTTATTGTTTTTGTCACCTCCCATCTGTCCCCTCTTTCTCCCTTGCCACACAGCTGTGTGATATGCTTTTGCAGTGTGGCAGTGATGTCCTACCAGTGTAGCAGTGATGTCCAGTCACTGTCACACTTAATACCTGGGGTCTTTCTGATACTCTGATACAAGTCCAGACCTCCTCTTGCATTCAGTTGGCTCTCTGACCTTGTCTGGCCAGATTCATCTTCCCTGCCCTGTGGACCATTCCAGCACTCAGCAGGCTTGTGACTCACACTGTGGACCTGTGTTCCTGCGTTGCTTCTTGTCTTGGGTGCCCCCAACCTGTCTTCTTCCATTTCCAGAGATCCAGATCAGCCCAGGTGGACTTGGGTTTAAGCATCCAGAGTTTGTATGTGTGGAGGGGTCATACCAACTTGAGGGATTGGTATGCAAAGCTGCCAACATTGATCCTTCCTCTCGGGACCAACGGTGGTGTTAGGAGTGATGTCAGCAGTGGTAGGTGTTTTTCTGTCAGATCCAGATCAAATCCCACCCTAAGCATGCTTCTCTTTCCTACTTTGAAACTGTCTATCTTATTACCATAGTTTAGCAAGTGACTGTTTTGTAGTACATGCTTGTGTTCCTGAACCTCTTGCTGGAGTTTATAGTCTTTAAGAGGAGGACTGTGTCTTGTATTTCCTTTGAATCATTGTACTCAGCACTCAAGAAATGCTTTCTTCTTCACTATTAGACAAATGTGATCTAGTTTAACTCAGTAAATGTTTCTAAGCGCTTTTTAATGTGCCAGATATCATTCACTGAAAAAAAAATTATCCTTGACCCAACAAGGGCTCATGGAGTGAATACATTACAAAGGATGATATATTTGATTGGTGTGGTAACAGCAGAAAAACTTTTACTTTCAAGTCTCTAATTATGCATGATTTTATATTGGCTCTTGAACAAAGAGAAGCACATAGAACTGTTCCCTTTGCTTGACTTTGCTTGAATTATTGATATGGACTTAAGTAATGAACCCATCATGATAGACTCTGTAGGATGTCACACAGAGCCTGTTTCAGCCCTCTACTCTGTTGGCTTCTCTGTGACCTCTCAGCCTGCTGTGCAACTATGAATGTCCAGTGACCTGGCTCTGACCACTGCGGTATTGACAAATGCTCCTAGAGAAAGTTTCTCCCATCAGTTGACAACATAAAGATTTGTAAAGAGAAGGAGTTTCCCCTTTCCTCTCCCTCCTACCTGAAACACAGATAGGATCTGTGCCTGAAGATGCAGCAGCATCTGCTACCATGAAGATGAAAACCGCAGGCTAAAGATGGTAGACTAGGAAGATGGCAGAAGCTGGTACCTCAGTGGTATTCTTGAACTGCACCTTCCCTTAACTGCCCACTTCAGGATATTGTTATTCATGAAAAGAAAGCAAAGCTCATACTTATTCAAGCCATTTTTCTGTGGTTTTTCTCTTCCTTGGAGTTGAATACACTCTTAATGGTTTAGGATCCACATGGCATCATCAAATCTTTAGTTCAAGATATAAGAATCATTCTACTTGGTTGATCTAGCTTAATTCAGTTGCTCCCAAAATCATCATTTACTCATCCATTAATCCAGTCATCTATATGTCCATTCAGTATGTATGAACAGAACAAGGGACTACTAACTCTATGTAGAGCGTTGGGCCAGCTTCTCTGGGAAACTGGGTTCCCATATAACTTGTGGCCAGCCACAGGTGAAGGAAGGTCAGAGACCTAGTGGAGAAAGAGCTTGGGCTTTGGATGAATTGTGGAACCATAGCACTCTGCTGGCTGCTTGGGAACTTGAACATGATCCACATCTCCCTGAGCCTGCCTTGTCTGTAGAAATGGTCATTGGTAGCTACCTAGAGAGAAGGGCCATGTGGAACATTTAACGGTTTAATGTTATGTCCTGGCACACCACCCAGGTGCTGAATGAAAGTCAGTGGGGAAGAAGGCAGAGGGAAACTGTCGATGAAGAAAATAATCTTGAATCAACTTATTTTATTGGTGAAAGAGACTACATGCAGTTAGGGGTTTAAGGGGCAGCTTTATATGCCAGAACCAGTCTCCGAGGAATTCAGGCTAGACCAGGAATTCTTCCATACCACCAGCTGTCTGCCTTTTCCCGGGTTGTTTAGTTTTGTCGTCTAAGTATATGTGTGTCTGTGTGTGGTGGGGAGGCGAGCAGGCGGGCTGGCATGGTAATGAGGCACAGTTCATGTTAGGCAGTGTCTTAGATTGTGGTGAATTTGTTGCAAAACTCATGACTGGCAGGCTCTGGTTTCTGTATATACTGGATCACCATATAAGGTATCCCTGTCTATGACTGTTAATTCTTTAAGGCTTCTTTGCTAGGAGAAATTAGGAAGATGGGAGGGGGAAGGACCTCTTGCACTGGGATGCTCTCCTCCCCTCACCTGACAGGTCTGCTCAGTGTTTACTGGGAAGAGAGAGACAGAGCTTCCGTGGACCACCTGGCACAGGGCTCTGTTCCCCATCCACAGCCGGCAGGGGTTTGGCCTCCTTTCTCACAGGGTTGGTCATGTCGTGTTCAGCCTTCATGTTTGTCTCTTGCCATGTCTTGTCTTTAATCCAGGCAACTAGAAGAGATTGGGAAGGAAAATGATTTTCACGGTTTCTTCTTTTAATCCAAGTCATGGGTCACAGATCAAAGTGGCCACAAAGTCATCTTTGCTTTATAGAACATGCTGCTGTTTTATTTTGTTGGAGAGAGCAGAATGAGGATTTCGTTTTTATGTACTCCAATTCTCTGCTTCTGGACTTCCTCACTGTGCTGTTCAATGTTGATGGTAGATGCAAAACCACCAGATGATGCTCAGTTTCTGCCACCAAAGCAAGGAAGAGTGGAGACCTGTCCACGTGTAGTGTAACAGACAATGAGTGTGACACCTTGTTCCCACCTTACCATCTGTTCCAATCTTCTTTTGGATGCTTCCTCAGTGAATGCCCTTGGTTGAAGATCGTAACCAGCTTCCCAGTTTTCCCTTAGCCAGAGGGAAGCCCCTGACCCAGACCTGGCCTGTCAGACTATCTCAGGACTTCAGTTTGGGCAGAATGTCCCAGACACTCTTTCTCTGTCATTTTCCTGACCATAATGGGAATACTTCTTGCCACTTGGAAATCCATGGTGGCCCTCAAGCCTTCTTTCTCAAGTCTGATTCTATAGTCTTCCTGTTGATTCTGTGACCCATATGCTTTCAAAACATTCTCTCTTGGTTTAAATTGCTACAGTGAGTGTCTTTTGCTTGCAACTAAAGAACTGTGCCTGATGCAGTGGGCCTTTTCATAAACTAGCCTATTCCTTTTTGCTTTTTTAAATGTTATTTATTTTTGAGAGAGAAAGAGAGTGTGTGTGTGCAAGCAGGGGAGAGGCAGAGAGAGAGACAGAGACAGAAGATATGAAACAGGCTCTGTGCTGTGGCTCTGTGCTCACAGAGCCCAATGCTGGACTCAAACCCATGAACCATAAGATCATGACCCGAGCCAAAGTCAGATGCATAACTGACTGAGCTGCCCAGGTGCCCCTAGCCTTCTTCCTTTTCTTGTACATTCCCATCTCATTTTGTCCACAGACAACTACCTCCCAAGATGGTAAACAAATGAAGGGGATGAAGTCACATGAGTTGGGGCCCTATAGAGCTGAACCTCTCCTCCCTGGAGGGCACTCAGAGCTCCCAGCAGCATGGAGTTTTCCCCTTTTGTTGACTTTAAGTTAGTGGTTGGCTTGAATTTTGAGACCCTCAGAGCTGTATATTTCTGAATAACATGGCTGTAGGGGCTGACGAATGCTTGCTTAGAACTTGGCTCATTGCTCAGGATTGCTTTTAGTATTTTTTATTAAAAATAACAATTCTGTTTGCCATTACTTTAAAGATAGATACCCTTTTTTTCTGGAAGAGAGCCTACCTTTCCAAGTGCAGCTAAAATCCTGCATCCTCCATGAAGTTGTCCTCCCCTCACTCTTCCTCTCACTCCTGTGCCTGAGCAGTGGGCCTCTGCCCACCGTGAATGAGTCAGAGCTACATGCACCATAGGCTACAAAGCCCAGAGTGCACTTGAGCCAGACAGGTAAGCGGTGGTGATTCTCAACCACAGGTGAGGAATACGATGGCAGAGGAGGGAGTGGGACTAGCACAACCCTGTCCTCTCGGAGGGAGGCCACCACAGCTCTGCTCTCACCACTGCTGCCATGTGTAAACGTGGGTCCATTGTTGTCAGAGCTGGAAATCCATAGTTTGAAATGATATTAAAAAAGTATTGGCAAGGAATTGAAATTTAAAACATGGTGCAAACCTTACTACTTTAGCCCAACAGAATGTATCTGCAGACTGATCCTAGCCTCTGGTCTCAAGAACTCTTGACCTACATACTGTTAAGTAACAAGGCCTGAACTATATTAATTCATAGAAAAAAAAAAGCAACTTTCTAAACAAAACACAGAAGAGTGTGTCTAGGCTGTATGTATATGCATTTGTGTGTTTATATAGATGTACATGTGTAGAATGTATCTACAGATAAAGGTACATCTACAGATATCTATATGTATATGTGTATATATATATATATATATATATATATATATGTATGTATATAAATACACACACACACATTCATATATGAATGAGGAGAAAATAGAGAGTCTACATCAGTGATTATCATGGCCAGCGATGATCAGCTCCTGGAGAGAAGGGGTGGTGGAGAGTGTTGGGATGCTTATAGCTTTTGGGTCTCATTTCTGTTATGTGTAAGCTTTTAGTTACAAGCCTGACTCATTCGGTAGTCAGGAAAGCCAGAAAGAATGCAACTGGAATGGGAGGAGAGATGGCAGTGGCCTGGTGATGCTGTACTTGTGTGGTGACTGCAGCCACTCCCTTGTTCCATAGGGTGGGTATTCACAGGGCCTCTGCCTGCAGCTCTGGAACTCGCTGATGGCAGGAGATGCCTCATTTTTATTGCTCTCCAGTGCCCGTCATAGAACTGTCCCAGCACGTGGGTGACCACTGTGTGCTCTGAATGGACTGAGTGAGTAGATACAGTGGGTTCACAGAAACAGCTCTAGTAATGAAGAAGGTGGAGGGCGAGTCTGGGCTGCCAGTGTTCGCTGTATAGTTGCCTCCATGCTAGGTTTCATCCACCTGTGTTCATAGAAGAGGAGACATTTCCATGTCTTGCTCCAGATGTCTTTGCCAATCTGCAGTTTTACAAAATGCTTTGAGTTTGACACCCTCTGTGTCTCCTAATTGGCCTGCTGTATGTCTTTCTTTGATACCTGTACACGATCGGAATCAATGCCCTTACCTGTTCAGGTTCTCTGTTCCCAAACTTTGGCCAATTTGGTCAAGAACTGTCTTGTGGGAAAATCTATGCAGCATAGAGAGAAGAAAGACTCTGCACAGATGGGAACGAGGATGTCTCCACAAAGACCTGATTCAGGGGAGGCCCCACAGGTGGTAAGGGGGAAGGAAGAGGCCAGAGGCCAGGTGTTTGGGCCCACAAGTCAGGCCTCTTCCACTCTGCATTGTTGTTTTTCTTTTAAAAAGTCCAGAAAAGGACAGTAAGTAATATAACAAATATCCAGATTACCGCCCAGAATTAATGGGTATTTTCCCTCTGTTGGGTGCTTTTGTTTCCTTTCCTTGAGGAGTATGGAATCTTCTTGACCCAATCCCATTTGTGGTATAGTCCAAACGAGTAGATTCCTAAATGATGATAGTTAAGGAGGCATCAGACAGTGGGTCTAAGCCATCCTGGAATCCAGGCTGAGAATAACATTCTCATCCCTCCCATATTGCTGGGCCGCCTGCGGTGTGCGGTGTGTGATGTGACTGCCCATGCCAGCCCCACACAGTGTCCTCTGCACCCCCTGACTCCCCTGGCATGGAATGTGTCCGAATCGTATGCTCCAAAGATCAGGCTGTTTCCACATTCCAGATTCTTCAAGGTGGGATCTGGGACAAGGACACCTCAGGAGGAACATTTTTTTAAGCTGAGCACTGACATCTCAGTTAATTACACAATAGGCACTTTTTCCAGCTAACAGGACCATCCTTGTTTGCAAATGTTGCGAACCAGACATTCCAAGCTCATTTTTCCTTTGATCCGCATTACACAACTTTTCTGAGTGCTAATCTGTTCCAATTCAAAATAGATTAAAACCACCACATGAATGGCAGCTGCAGGTTTTTGTTTTTCTTAAAAATCCTCTATCTGAGGGTGAAAAGAAAAAAATCTGAGAAATTTTATTATGCCGGGTGAAAGTATTAATGCTGAATTCCTTGCCAAGATGATGAGCATGGGAGAAGTATGGAAGGAAAATAAAAGGGGACTCCTGGAAAAGCAGCTTGTCTGAGGAGAACATCAGGGGCTTCAAAGGCTATTGCAGGAGGGGTCCTGAGACTGTGAACAAATCTCAGAACCTCAAGTGGCTGTCAGAGGAAGTTTCCAGAAAGTGAACTATTTCCAGTGTTTTGTTTTCATGTCAGTCAAATGTAGAATACACAAGGCTGGTAAGCCAGACCACAGAAGCGAAGACTCTGTATCTCATGTGATGTGGTGGGGCTTCTGTGGCCTGGGAGCCATACAGTGCTTTTGTTTGTTTAGATTCTTCTTGGCCTTGACCGATGACAGGAGGGCACCCATCTGTTGCTTCTGCTGACACTCAGGCAAGACATCGCTTGGTTCTTACTAAGTCACAGTTGTACATCAGAGCAAATATGAGCCAGAGAGTCCAGCTTCCATATTCTTTTGACAATGATGGTTTGGCAATGGTGGACGAAAGCCAGGATTAGTCTTTCTTAAGTGGCATATTACTGAGAACTAATCTTTGAGCTATTTCAGATGACACTTCTGATCATTCCAGAAGGAGCATTCTATGTTTGGCCTTGGAGTCCTTGGTAATGGATTCGGGTCATTCAGTAATCACTCTGGGAGAAGGTTCCAGAAACAACCAGGTCACACTGAATTTAACAATAGAAAAGTGGTTTATATAGAACAGAAAAATCAGCCCAAAGTAGCATAGAAATTTATGAATAAGACTATGAATATAGGGTCTCAGATGAGGTCCTATGAACATCTGAATCCTGTGTTCATGATTCAGTCCCGTATTCTTGGGATAGTCCATTCTCAAGTAGGCAGAGGTACATACCACAGCAGTAGTGTTACTTTCCAGGCCCAAAGCCAAGTGGAAAAGATGAATCTCCTATCCTGGAGGTTCAGCCTAAGGTCTCAGAACTGAGGCTCATTGCCTTTGATTGGGCTGGTAAGTTTAGCCTGAGTCACATGACCAGCTTTGAGCTGCCCACTGAGCACTGGTTTCTAAGACCTGGGTCAGGAGCCTCTGCCTTGTGACAGGAAGAGCCATCTCCTCTAGACCCAGAGTCTAGACCATGTTCTGTCCAGGGATTTGAACAACTGTCATCAGAACGTGGGCACATTTGAACAACATCATCAGGAACTTTTCTCAGTTTCTCCTCCCTGTGGGTTGTCTTCACTCCCAGATGAGTTATGTCCTCACTCGGTCAAAAGGAGAGGAGAGGTCTGGTTCTGTGAAAAAACTGGAGGGTTGAAACAAGAGGTAAAACAGGGCTGCTGAAAGGCCCACACCTTGCAGGAAAGTGCCAGTGAGCTAACAAGAGGAAAGATGAGTGAGCAGACCTCATGTTCACCAGTGTGGTCTGTCTGCACCTTGTTGGTCACCACTGAACCGTGTATCAAACCACCCCAGCCTTCCAGTGTGCTTGTGAACCAGATGGGTTCAGCTGTCTCTGTTGTCCAGAACTTGGGTCTTAGTGACAGGTGCTTCGCTTCTGCATTATTTCATAATTGCAGCATCTTAGTTTTCCAACTGTAAGGCGAGCTGTGTTCTTCTATCTGTCAGGGGAGCCTTACGTCATCTCTGAAGAGATTTGTTCATCTTTAGTTATTTTGTGCCTCTTCACATCTCAGTTTGACTCAAGATGAATTTAATAATGGATCCGTATGAGACTTTATCTTATACTTATATATTTTAGAGTGGTCAATAACATTCAAACAGCCTTTCGGTGAAAAACAAGAAAAAGCAAATTACTTTTAATGTGATAGTTGAACTGTAGTTTTGAATCCTTCAGTTATGCACACTACTCTGGAATAATATGAGATAGAGCAGCTCGATCCAAGAATCAGTACCTTTTCTGTTAATCACACTCAGTTAGTACTTCTTATGGAGTAGCTGATACAAAACACAGGAGAGAGAGTACTCTGGCTTCTTCTGATATAAGCGGTATGAAAGAAGAGAATTGCTCTCGTTGGCTAATATTGAAGAATTGGTTAAATGCAAGAATTTGTCTCTACATGTAGCTGAATATATAAGTCAAGTCAAATTCATTCCAATTAATGAACATAGTGTGTTCATGTTTTCAGTGAAAAATATTTGCTAATTTGGCATTTTAATTTTGTTTCAAGTTTTCTTTTCTGCATATTAAGGAAAGTAATAAACTCATTGCCAATTTTATGTCACTCTGTATCTAAATAAATATACACCAATAAGCTCTAATACTATTTGTTTCCTCTTTGGGCAGTCTATCTATAAATGCAACAGTTGTCACAACTAGTTGTTTATGGAAGAAACTGTTCTGAAAGTATTTACTTATATAATTGTGGCTTTTTGTTTTTTCTTTCTAAGCTAAATCAATCTACAAATCAGGTTCACAGGTCACAGGTTTGTCACTGATTGGCTCTGGGAAGCTGAGTGAGTCTTTGTCTGTATTAGTTTCTTTGGACTGCCATAACAAAGTACCATCCACTGGCTTAATACAGCAGGGATTTATTATCTCATGATTCTAGAGGACACAAGTTACATTCACAGGTACTTGAGGTTAGGACTTCAACATATTTTTTGAGGGGACATAATTCAGCCCATAACTGTCTTCCCCAAATTCACATCCTTCCTACACACACAATATTTTCAACTCCATCCCAACATCCCCCAAATCTTTAAAAACATATGTTTATTTATTGTTGAGAGAGAGAGAGAGAGACAGACAGACGGACAGACAGAACACATGTGGGGAGGAGGAAGAGAGAGAGGGAGGCACAGTATCTGAAGCACACTCCAGGTTCTGAGCCGTCAGCACAGAGCCTGACATGGGGCTTGAACCCACAACCGTGAGATCATGACCTGAGCTGAAGTTGGACTCTTAACTGACTGAGCCACTCAGGTGCCCTCCAACACCCCCCAAATGTTAACCCATTTCAGCATCAACTGTAAACCAAAAAATCTCCCCTAAACATAATGAATCCCAAAGGCCCCCAATCTCATTTTCTGTATCATCCAAACCAGGTATAGGTGAGACTCTAGGTACATCCAATCTGGCATGAAATTCCTCTACACCTATGGACCTGTGGAACAAGGTATCTGCCTCCAAAAATATAATGGTGAGACCAGCATGGGATAGATATCCCCATTCCAAATGGGAGAAATTGGAAGGATTAAAGGAGTCAGGAATCCTAAGCAAATTTGCAGCCCAGCAGGGCAAGTTCCAGTAGGTTTCAAGGCCTGAGAATAATCTCAGGGTGTCACAGGGACCCAGGTGGCAACCCCGTCCTTTGAGTCACACCTTCTTTGGCCTCTGAATCTGTGGCTCTGCCCGTTGAGTCATTCTTCCTTTCATCTCATCTCTGTCTCTTCTAATCCAGGCTGTCAGTATTTCTACTGATGTAACACTGTTCCATCAATATCAGGGGGATCCCTGTCAATGGAATTCTCCACGAATTCTCCCTGGATGATCCCATCTCTATTCCTTGCTTCTGTCAAGGTGGTTGATTGGATTCGTGACTCACACCCATAATCTCTCTAGCCAAAAGTTGGCTCACCCACACTCTTGGTGTTCTCTCCAGGGCTCACGTTCTCATTTTTTTTGTTGCCCGGATAGGTGAAAAAATTTAAATCGCCAAGTGCTGGCTCTCTTTTGTTTCACAATTCCACTCTCAATTTATCTCTTTCCTCTCAAATTTGACTCTAAACAGCAAGGAGAAACCAGGCCACAGCTTCCATGCTTTGCTTTGAAGTCTGTTCAGTGAAATATCCAAGTTCATCATTTACAAGTTCTGCTTTCCACTCCACGGCAGAACAGAACTCAGCCAAGTTTTCTGTCACTTTCTAAACAAGGATTGCCTTTCCTCCACTGTCTATCGCACATTCATAATTTCCTTTTAAGGCCTCACCAGAAGAACCTTTAACATTCCTATTTCTAGTAACATTCTCTTCCTAATGATATATGTATTCTCTAAGATGAAAAGAGCTTTCATGTAGCTTTCTCTCGTCTTTCTGAGCCCTTCCTAGAATTGCTTGTGATGTTCTTACTTCTGACAGTATCCTCAAGACAATCCAGGATTTTTCTATCCTGTGCCTCAGAATTCTTCCAGCCTCAACCCATGACCCAATTCCAAAGCCACTTCCACATTTTAGGTATTTGTTACAGCAACCCTCTATTTCCTGGTACCCAAATTGCTGTCCATATCCTAGCCTGTGTCATAATGAAGTACCTCACACAGGTGGCTTAGAACATAGGAACTTATTATCCCATGGATCTGGAGACTACAAGTCTGAAATCAAGTTGCTGGCAGAGTCGACCTCCCTCTGAAGCCTCTAGGAAAAACTCCTCCCTTGCCTTTTCTAGCCTCTGGTGGTTCTCTGGCAATCCTTGTCATTGTTTTGGGTTGCAGCGGCAACATTCCCATCTCTGCCTCTGTCTTCACGTGGCCATTTTCCCTCTGTGTGGGTCCACGTCTCTGTGTCTCTTCTTAGACAGACACAAGTCATATTGGATTTAGGGCCACCCTAATCCAGGATGACCTCATCTTAACTTATCTGCAGAGATTCCCTTTCCAAATAAGGCCATTTTCACCGGTACCTGGAGTTAGAACTTCAACCTGTCTTTTAGAGGAACATAATTCAACTCACAACTCACAACGCTATCCTTCTGAGGGTTTTCACTTTCCACATATACCCAAACAGGACATTTTTGGGTGCACATGACAGAGCACACCAATAAGACTGGCTTAGTCTGAAAGAGTTTGTTTGGCTCTCATAACTGATATATTCACGGGTAGTTCAGATGTCATCAGGGCTTGGACGCTCTTGCTCTTTCTCAGTTCCCTGTTCCTCTATGCTGTCTTCGTTCTCAGGTAAATTATGCTGAGTTTTTCTCCACTGTGCTTCTTTTTCAGAGGAAAGGCTGCTCTTATCACAAAAGTCTGAGACCTTCCTGTCATCAGCTCCAAAGTACTGCCCCACACATTAAGGCGATGGACTTTGCTGCATAGTTTGTGCATGAGTTCTTCCCTGGATCCAGAAGTGTGGTCAGCCACATGGGCCGAGATCACAGAAATTTAGCTGCCATTACTGAAGGGAGAGGGAGAGCCCACCAGGCAGGTTGGCACTGATAGATGACCGTCTTGGTCAGTATGGGAAGGGGCTGAATCAACAGGTCTCTGAGGGCCCTTCAGCTCTACTTTTGCTCTGAATCTTGCTACATACCCTTCCCTGATTCTTGGCCAAATTATTATTTATGGTAGCTTTAGTTTCTTTGCCAATAAAACACTACTGCATAAGGTGTTTTTAATTTTTTTTTTTATGTTTTATTTATTTCTAGGAGAGAGAGAGAGACAGCGTGAGCAGGGGAGGGTCAGAGATAGAGGGAGTCACAGACCGAAAGAGGCTCCAGGCTCTGAGCAGGCAGTCAGCACAGAGCCCTACGCGTGGCTCGAACCCACAACCGCGAGATCATGACCTAAGCGAAAGTCGGACGCTCAACCAACTAAGCCACCCAGGTGCCCCGTGCATAAGGTGTTTTTAAAAAACATTTTTTTGCGGGGCGCCTGGGTGGCTTAGTCAGTTAAGCGTCCGACTTTCGCCTAGGTCATGATCTCGCGGTTCGTGGGTTCGAGCCACGCATCGGGCTCTGTGCTGACTGCCAGCTCAGAGCCTGGATGCTGTTTCAGTCTGTGACTCCCTCTCTCTCTGACCCTCCCCTGTTCACGCTGTCTCTCTCTCTCTCTCTCTCTCTCTCTCTCTCTCCTAGAAATAAATAAAACATTTAAAAAACAAAAACAAAAAAACATTTTTTTGGGGGGGTCAGCTTTGATAAAGTATAATTTGCATATAATAAAATCTACCAATTATAAGTGTTCAGTCTGAGGACACCTGGGTGGCTCAATTGGTTAAGCATCCAACTCTTAATTTCAGTTCAGGTCATGGTCTCATGGTTCGTAAGTTCAAGCCCCGTATCAGGCTCTGCACTGACAGCACAGAGCCTGCTTGAGATTCTCTGTCTCCCCTCTCTCTCTGCCCCTCTCCTGCTCATGCTCTCTCTCTCTAAAAATAATAAATAAACTTTGAAAAATTAAGTGTTCAGTTTGATGAGTTTAGACAAATGTGTTCAGTTGTGTAACCACCACTTACAGTGATTGTACTCACTGTATAAAACATTTCCTTTACCCCTGAAAGTTCTTCTGTGCCCCTCGATAGTCAGTTTCCTTAAGTCATCTTTCATCCCTGATAATTACTGATCTTCTTTCCAATATTATAGTTTTGCATAGTTTTTGTTTTTTTCTTTTAAAGACAGTCCACTAAAGTACTTGGTTTTTAACTTTTATGGCTAAAATTAAAGCCCTGGTACAAGTTATACATAAATACTAGCTTTTATGAATATGAATGGGCTTGGTGAAATTAAGGAGAGTCCATTAAATCATTTTAGGATGAACCAGATGCCTCTGATGATATTGAGTAATTTTTAACCTATGAAAAATGGCAATTTTGTAGGGTTCAGTCTGATAAGAGTAGGATAAAGAAGTCACTCAAACTACTCCTAATGGTTGCTGCATAGGGAATATGGTGTCAACCATCTTTGTCCTTATCTTTTCCTCGTTTGATAAGTGTGGCTTTGTGCTTGGTAATGGAATTTTGGATTGTCATCCAGGCTGGTGTGATATGATACGGTATGTGTTATCATTGTAAGAAGGGAACATTCTTATTGAAAGTGATTTGCCTGCCCACTGTCCATTCTTCCTCTTTTAGTAATATTCCCTGATTTTCCTTGGGGATCCATCAGTCCACAAGGTTTATGCCTTGCACCATGTCTGGTCAAAGAATGATATTTTCCTGGTCATAGTGATTGATTCACAGATGAACACTTGATCCTGCTTGAGCCAATCAGAACCCAACCTTAGGACTTCGCTGGAGCTACTGAGGAAGACATGTTCTTTTCTACTACAAAAGTTTCAGCCCAGAGCTATGAAAGCCATCCTGCCACTCTGGGGAGAAAGCCTGACTGAGAGCAAAACTTATATAGGAGAAAGTAGAGCTGAGAGACAGAGTGAGACAGAATCTAGATGACATTATTTGAGGCTTTGTCATATCCAGTTGTGCCTTAGACTCATATTTCCAGATATCTCAGTTACATAAGCCAGTGCTTTTCTTTGCTTATATCAGTTGGGCTTATATTTTTTTCTGTCCCTTGCAACTGCAGATTCCTGTCTGTTACAGCATGCCATCCCAAAGAGATCAGTGCATGATCCTGTCCCTGGAAACTATTTAAAATAAGTACTCAATGAACATCAAATCCGAAATCGTTTTAAAAATGCATCCCTTTTAATCCCAACAAAAAAGGAAGTCTTCTATCTTGGTTGAACCTGATAAGAGAAAATCTAACACTCTTTGTTCTTCTCTCTCTTTCTCTCTGAGATGAGACACAAATATTTTAAAGAGAAAAAATATCTTTTTGCTTCAATGTAGAGCTTAAGCTATAATATGCTTTGGACAAACATTGGAACATCAGTGGTAGAAGAAAAGCATCTGGTA
The DNA here is from genome assembly GCA_017311185.1 of Proteles cristata cristata. NCBI lineage: Eukaryota > Metazoa > Chordata > Mammalia > Carnivora > Hyaenidae > Proteles > Proteles cristata. Next base: position 66,321 of record JAESUZ010000813.1, read on the forward strand.
CTATGGACATCACATCTCCTGTTTTACCAGGACAAGATAGGATCAAGGAAGCAGTCTACGAAAGCCCCTGAGTTGCACCTGCGAGTGACTTGTGCTAACAAAAATTGTACTTTCTGCTTTCAGTCTGTTTCAGTTTTCTCCTCTCTTGATGAGCCTGGGTATGTGGGGTAGGTCCTCACCAGTGTCCTGTTCCCACTTCCTAGTCCTAATTCTCAACCAGATTTGTGTCTTAGTCACCCAGCCTGGATGAAAGAGGCTAGAAAATGTATACTAGACTCTTGGGGCTATAGTTTTACAGCAGAGGAAACAATTTCTGAATCAATTAGTATCAATCAGACCCTGGTCTGAATTCTAGTTCTGCTCCATATTAGGGGGGTTTCCTTGAAGATGGGTAATTGTATCTCATTGAAACTTGGTTTATTTACCTTTAATAAATAATAACAACAGCAGCAGCAATTCTCCTTTAGGATCACTATGAGGCATAAGTGAGATAAGGCACAAATAATGAACATTACACCCAACATTTGAGTGTGTACTTTGTACCAGCCCTGTGCTAAGAGCTTCTACACTAGATTCTATTAGTTGCCCACCCAGCATCCTTACCCCTCTTTTCCATCCTATGAGAACACTGATTTGGTTCAGCAATCTACTCCTTCTCTGGAAAGCCCTCTTTGTTTTTCCAGGGGTCTTTTCCCTTTGGGGAAATCTTATCCCTCCTCTATTTCCTTTGCACATGATTGGTTCAGGTTTGGGCATGAGACCAAATTCTGGGCAATGAAACTTGAGGGGAAACCTGTTAGCCAGACCTCTGGGAAAATGTTCCCTTGATTCTAACCTTCTGCTTATGGACAGCCTTGTTTCTAAAGGCAAAGACCAAAGCAGCTATAACCATTTTCCACCAACAAAAAAACAAAATCATCACAGATTTTGCTTTTCCATCCTCCAATCTGCTGAGTCCTAGACTGTTTTCAACCTACTATTTGCCATCTGATTGCACCCCTTCCCGTTGTTCCTTTGCTTCTGACTTTTCACAAAAGGACTTTATGCCACACAGTCTGTGGATTTATAGAAGGAAGCAGTGCTCTTTGCTCATGTTCTGGGAGGAAGACTGCTCAGTAACCGACCACATAAAAGTGAGTAAATTTCCTCTTAGAATTCCCTACTACAGAGCCATGCACATAGTAGGTATGTTGCTGTTTTATTGCTGCATAACAAGTTACTACAGATCTAGCTGCTTAAAATAATACTGATTTAATTTTTTTCCCAGTGTTTATTTAGTTTTGAGAGACAAGGAGAGACAGAGTGTGAGCGGAGGAGAGGCAGAGAGCGAGAAGGAGGCAGAATCTGAAGCAGGCTCTAGGCTCTGAGCTGTGAGTGCAGAGACCAGTGCAGCACTCGAACCCATGAACTATGAGATCATGACTTGAGCAGAAGTCGGAGGCTTAACTGACTGAGCCACCCAGGGGCCCCAAAATAATACCAATTTATTATCTCACAGTTCTGTAGGTCAGATATTTGGGTAGATTTGGCTTGGTTTCTGGGCCTCCCAATTCTGAAATCAAGAAGTTAACTGGGCTGGGTTCTCATCTAGAGGCTCTGGGGGAAAAAAAAAAATCCACCTTCCAGTTCATTCAAATTGTTGGCAGAATTCAGTTCCATATGTTTGTAAGACTGGTTTCCCTACCATCTAGCTGGCTATTGGCTGGGGGCTGCTTTCAGCCCCAGGAAGCTGCCTTCTGACCGTGACGTGGTCCTTCCATCTTCAAAGCCATCAAGGACAGGTTGAATCCTTCTTGTGCTTCAGATATGTCTGACTTCCCCTTTGGCGAACAGCAGAGGGAAAAAGAAAACTCTCTGCTTTTAAAGCACTTATCTGACTGGATTAGCCCCAAATCTCATATTTTTAGGTCAGCTGACTTGAGACTTCAATTCTGTCAGCAAAATATCCCCAGATTAATGTTTAATTGAATAATTAGGGGACAGGAATTTTGGATAGGGCCATCTTTAGAACTCTGATTACCATAGTAGTGCCGTGTAAAATTATTATTATTAACATTATTGTCATTATTTTGGTATCGAATCAAGTAGAGAACAGACAAAAATTTTAAATAAAGTATCAAATTAATTGAGTTTTACTCTGCTAATTTCAGGACTCCTTTAATAATGATATTAGTGTTACTCCGGTTATGTTGCCCATTGTTGTAACCAAGAAAACCACAACCTAACAGAAAAAAAAAAAAAACAAACCCAAACAAACCAGTAATTATGCTGATGTTTTTGCCTTTTTATTTTTGGAAGGAAGGGAATTTGCTGATCTGGGCCAACATTTTCCCCTCAATGGCTGGCACCGCTTAGTTACATTATAAGTGTTATTCATATATAGTGTTTATTTATTTTGGGGTCTTGGGCAAAAACAAACGTTTCTTATTTTTTTAAATAAAAATGGATTTAAACATGTGGAAAAGTTTAAAAGAAGAAGGTTAGTACAATCAATATAAAATAGTTGTAAAAAGGACCCACTTCATTATAATGTTGTGATTTCTGAGCCATGTTGAGTTTCGATAGTTGCCCAGCACTATAATTATGAGTAGAGCTAGGAAAGTGGATGCCCTTCAAAAGTTTGGGATAGTTGGTTGAGATTTTGTAGGCAATCCAGTGTCAAAAGGTTTGTTTCATTATTTTGTGGTGTTATCTTTGGGTTGAGAAACAAGGATCATATAAAAAGAAAAGTTCAGAGATTCCTGGTGTATTTTGCCACACTGTGGCTTGTAGCCTATTCGCTAGAAACCCCATAAAGTCTTCCATACTAAAAATCAACTTTAATTAACTTTTTAATGGAAAAGCAGCTTTTTTTTTTGGTCTGTTGTCTTAAAAGTGAGAGATCCGGGCAGCATTTTCCTCATACAAATAAACAACAATAGGAGTCCTAGCTGACAAAAGGTTATAGACCACTGCCTCAGTTGATCTGTCTCCAGGAAAAGAAGTTCAAAGGAAAGCACCAAATGGCATCTGAATGGGGATGTAACTCTGTGGGTTGCCCTTGGCAACCAATGTGGGCTCCCTTCTGTGCTGTGAACTGTAAACCTGGGACGAGTCTTGGAAATACCTCAGTGCTGCCTGAACCTACTTGGACTTGTGGAAAAGAAGGAGGAGGTAATGGAGAGAGAAGCTCAATGGTTGAGAGTAATAGTTATGGAATCAGCCAGACTGGGCTTCAAATCTTAGCTTGAAGGAAAGTTGGGCAAGTTGTTGACTCTGGGCAAGTTGCCTTATCTCTTAAACTCTGGAGTCCTCATCTGTGAAATAGAGATTAATAATAATGTAATACCTGATATAGACTAATTATTTGTGTCCTTCCCTTCAAATTCATATTTTGAAATCCTAACCCCCAATGTGATGGTGTTTGAGGTAGGGCCTTTGGGAGCTGATCAGGTCCTGAGGCAGAAGGCTTATGACTGTTATTAGTTCCCTTATAAAAGAGACCCTAAAAAGCTCCCTCAATTCTTCTGCTATGTGAGGTTACAGTAGGAAGGCAGTCACATAGGAAGCACGTTCTTACCAGACACTGAATCTGCTGGCACCTTGGAATTCCCAGACTCTAGAACTATAAGAAAGTAATTTCTGTTGTTAATAAGCCATCCAGTCTTACAAAAGATATTTTGCTATATCATTACACATGAAGTAAGACAATACCTCTTATCTTTGGATGATTGTTACAACTGATGCATAAAAGCATTTAGCAGGGGACCTGGCATGCAATACTTAGCAAATGTTGGCTGTAATTGAAGGAGATTCATGAAAGAAGGAAACAGGAAAAATAGAAACAGAGAAATAAGAGAAGGAAGAAAGGGAATATGAGAAAATGAGACTATTCGGGGAAAACAGAAGAAGGAAAGTGGTCTAGGTCACCAGAATTCAGTGCACATAGAATAATAAGTTTAAATTGAATATTTCATTGCCTGAGTGAGGTTGAATTCCAGGGATGAACACTATTTACTGTGTGCATCCCTTTGAGATGCTGAGTTTCTCTATTCTTTGATGGAAGCTTTAATGGATTGGCCAGCATAGCCCACAGGATGCCTCTGTAATCCAGTGGTAATATTAGTGGAGCTCAGGAAATATTTTATAACCACCAGTCTTTATTTGTAAACTTACTCTACACTGAAAATGTTGGCCTCAGAACATTTCACTGTGACTCTAAGCAAAGAATCTTAGGAGAACTGTATGTAAGTAAAATATTATCTTGAATAGTGGAGCCAGTTGGGAATGAATTGCAGGAGCTCAGGGGAGAGATTGTCCCCATGGAGTTTCAGACTGAAGGGTTGGCCTGTGCTCCTCTCCCAGTGATTAGCTTGGTTCCTGGGTTCACTGCCACTGTAGCTATCTCTTTGTGAGTTGCAAAGGAAGGAATGCACTTTTCCTGAGCACCAGAGTCCTGGTTTAATCTGGGGAAGAATATCTCCAAGGCCTGCCAAGTGATTCTGCTTTTTGGAGAATAAGATAATTGAATCACTTCCTTCACCAAAATTGCAAATGGTGTGGAAAGTCTTAGTTGCAGCAAGGGGAGAAACAGGAATAAAGGGCTTTCTGCTTTGTTTTGCTCTAAGATTTTGGTACTGAAATCCATTGATTTAGAATAAGTGAAGGAATCTCTTTTGAAAAAAATTAGCCAACATACGTGGGAGATCCCATCAGTTTCCTTGGGCTCTTCTTGGGATCACTGGGGAGGCACCAAGATCAACTATTAGTCTCTACCTCTAACTTTGTCTTTCTTTCAATCCTGTTTTGAGAATCAAGCCAAATAAAAAGTGGGCCTTTTAGTTTATAACTAATGCCTTTGCCTAAATTTGAAGGTAGTTTCACAGTTTGTAAAGGTTTCAATCAATAATCCCTTTCTCTTTACTGATAAAGAAGTAGGTGGGTGGTAACATGAGCATCACTCTCTAAGTCTCGGCTGTCAAGAAGCAGTAGGTAGGATGGGAGTTCAGCGTTGGATGTCCCCATCAAGGGCATGGGGGAGGCTTGGGCCTGCCAGGGAAGGTCAGCAGAGACTAGCTCAGGGCCATGGTTCATACTGGTCACTCTGAGGATGTTCACTGGAAATCAAATATATCTGGTTAAATTGGTCTTCAGGAAAGATACTGATTGCTAATACTCAGAGCATACTGGCTCGTATGTAAAGTGATTATATAGGTATCTGACATGGAGTACCTCACTCTGTGAAGAAAGAACTATCCTCAATTTTTTGAGGTGGGGAAACTGAGAAGCAGTTATGGGTATTAGCAGCTTGACTAAGGTCATTACAGTAATACTCATTAAGTATAAGTGGCAGAATAGGATTTGACACCCTGTAGCTCAACTCCAGGGCTTACATCGTTATCCACCCAGTCAGGCTGTCTGTCTCCATGACTTATTTAAAACTGCATGGCTATTTTCCCCCTGACCTGCTTCTCATGTTGCATCTCCTCTCTCTGAGAATAGTTCCACCATTCATTCATTTGTACCAACCAACCATCTGAGGAACTTAGTTGCTACCCTTGACTTGCTATCTCCCGTGTGCCCACCTCAGTCAGGCACCACATTTTGTCAAACTCTGCATCCCCACTATCTCACTTGATCCTTTGGCTCTATGCACCCATAGCCCTGTCCTGCTCTAAGGTGCCTGGTCTCTGGCCTGGGTTTCTGGCTCAGTCTGCTGGCTTGTCTTCTGGTTGTCTCCCTCCAGTCTGATCTCCATAGTTCCTAGAGATTTCTGGACTTCAAATTGGATCCTCTTCTGAGGTTGAAACTCCTCAGTGGGTCCTCTATCCCATGACATAGAGCTGTCTTCCCCAAGCGTGCCCTCTTCTGCATGATGACTTAATGGATGCTACTCAAGAGGAGTTTGAGGGGACTTTTGCAAGGAGGGACCTTGGACCAGCAGTGAGAGACTTACTTCTTTTCACTTAATGCCCCTGACAACCTCAGGAAGAAAGTCTCAGTTTAGTATTAATACATTTTCAAGATCTTTTAAACTCTTGATTATCTTCATTTTTTAACTGAGAGAGCAAGCAGCTGTAGTCAGTTAGAATTTAATAGCACTGCCTTTTTTTAAATTGTATTTTTATGGTTATTTTCTACTTTATGGCTCACAATATAAGTTTTTCCAGTTACAGTAGAGATACAAGTTTACCTTTTATTTTTTTAAAGTTTATTTTGAGAGAGGGAGAGAGCATGAGCATGTATATGGTAGTGGAGCAGAGAGAGAGGGGGAGAGAGACTCTCAAGCAGGCTCCATGCTGTCTGCTCACAGAATCCGATGTGAGGCCTGAACTCAGGAACTGTAAGATCATGACTAGAGCCGCAATCAAGAGATGGATGTTCAACCGACTGAGCCACCCAAGCACCCCCAAACTTCCCTTTTAAAGTATGTTTAGATTTTAAAATAACATCACGGTTAAACTTATTAATTAAGGAACAGAACAAGTGATACAGTACAGCAAAAAATTGATCATGTCTTTAAAAAGCCTAGAGTTTGGGGAACCTTAGGTGTAGCACTTTCTGGAACCTGCTCCCTGTCTGTGTTGTTGGACTCAGCTTGCCCATATTTCCATCATTTGGTTTGTTTCTTGAAAACAGAAGTCCTGTGCATCAGCTCTCACCTTTCTTCCCTTGCCTATTCAGAAACACGAGAGTTCAGTAGGCTAAAAGATCCCATATTAATCCATGTGTCCTGGAGCCGCAGGACTGTCATTGACAAACATTATTGCACTAAAAAGTTTCATTTAAGGAAGATGTTGTATGACCCATGTCTTTAAACGTGGTCCAATATTTGAAAGCAAATGATGGAATAATGTATTTTCAGATCTTGGAAGAATAAATGCTCTAGGATTCTCAGTGGGCAGCTATTATTCAAGCTTTTAATAGGTATTCATTCAGTCAGACATCATATCATCTTCAGAAGCTGGGAAATCCAGCTCTGTCTCAGCGGGCTGTCTTATCTTTTTAGGGTTAATTCTGTAAAAATCCAGGAGAATTTCTTCTCCCCTTAATTGTTCATCCGAATGTAAGACTCACAGGAAGCTGTTCATCCCTAAATCTCACATATCTGCACAGGCTCATGCAAGTCAAGTCTATAATAGGGCTTATCACTTCCTCCTCACCTCTCAGCTGATACTACATGCACTCCTGAAGCAATTGCTCTCAGTTTGCTGACCCTGAGAATGCATTTATTTGATTTCTCATCATGCCTCTTCTTGGAGTTTTGAAGATAAAGTGCTTTTGCTGAGATTGTCACTTGGTACAGAACCATGGGGATGTGCAGCCACTGAGCCCATATCCTGTAATCAAAAAAGTTTTTCTGCATCTCGGATCACTTTGTTATGCTCACTTATCCTAGTTTCCTGCCTTGTCCCATCACCAGTGTTGCTTCATTTCCTGGGTAGCAGTAAATACACATTTCAGTTGGTGAAATGGTGGTCTTATATTAAGAGAAATCATAAAAGCGGGGTTGCTAACAAGTAAGTCATAGAACACAATGTGCATGAAAGTCGTAAGCTTAAACATGGAACTTTCAGGAATTGCATGCTTGTGGCTTGTCACCTTCGGCTTCCTCCTGATTTCCAAGGACACTTTAATTCTTTCTCCATTTGGGGCAGTTTTGATGGAGAATGTGGACTTGTGCTTCCATATACCAGTGTGATGGCTGCTATTAAAAGCCTGAAAATCCTGGGACAAACTCCAGAATCTGAAGTGTATGGAAGCAGGGAGGCAAACTCTTGGGTCCTCTGATGGAAATGCCTGGTTGACAGATGGAGAGACAGAGGCTCCAAAAGTTGAAGACTCACCCAGGTGTAAAAACAACCCTGAGCAAAACATTCACATCCTTGAACTCAGGCCTGAGATCGTTCCTGTTTGTGATGACCACAGGAGTCCCTGGGCTCTGGGACACTTGTGGATCATGTGTGTGGCTTTGCCTCTGTCAGGGAGAACCAGTGAGGTCTGGAGATCCTTGCTTCCCAATAGCTTCCTGGAATCCAAGCTTCCTGGAGATGGTCAGCACTTCTGTTCTTGCTTCTGGGAAGGGGAATGTGAGGTCAAACATGAAAGAATGGCTTCTGGCTAGGCCACCTTTGGGTAATAAAACAGGAAGGACATTTGATGAGAAGTCACACATGTATTTTGTCTGCCAAGACCTTGGGACAATCTCCGGCTTCTTCTAAAACTTCACTTCCCTTTGGTGTTTCACTTGCACAGCCAGAGTAGAGTTGTGTTTTCAATGTGTTCCTGGGTTGCCTGCAGGCTTTCTCGGAAACTTCAAGCAGTTGGATATGTTGTGTGATCTCCATTACTACCCTCTGGAAAACCTGTGGCTAATATTCCCCAATGGCCCTGGAATCTGGGGTAGCTTCTCAGTGACCTGGCTTCTGGGTCATCTCTGGGGCAGATCAAAGACTTCAGAACAGCTCGAGCATGTGAAATGATTGTTAACTGTTCTCGGTTCTTCCACAGCTATTTGTTCCCAAAAGCCCAGCCTTTATATCTTTTTCCAAAAACTGTACACGGCATTCATCCTCCAGAGCAGTTGAAAAGCTAATAGACATTCTCATTTTATTCCACCCCCGACTACAGGCAACTCTATTGCTAGATGAGTTTATCTGAATTCCATTAGCTTAGACCTTATGAAATGAATAAATTTGAATTAATGTGTAGCTTTCTGAGGAGAAGGAAGTGATGCTTGGAGGGGTTAAGGAATGTCTGTGTTAGTTTATATAAATGGATCTTTATGAGTGCAAATGTCCTCATACAACGTTACCATATCAGGTCTATTGGTTTATACAAAATTTTCATTAAGTGATGCTCAAATATACACATGGGGATTTCAAAAATGAGTTTTTCCTTTTGAACAACCATATATTTATGTTTCTTTGGGTTGCGTTGGCGGATTAAATATATTCTCCTTTTTAGAGCGAACACTTGGGAGAAATATGCATCAATAAGTATGTAAGTTATAACTCCAATTCCCAACAAACTACATTTGCTGTATTTGGTAACTTTCTAATACTGTTTCTTTCCATAATAATTAGAGCAGAATTGAGATGCCATAAAAGAAACTCCAGACTTCATTGTCATTTGTTGGAGGGAGTGGGGGAATAAGAAGCATTTGGCTTCTTTGTAAGTTGAATTTTTTATTATTGTATTTGTATTTCTAAATGACTATGAATAGGATGGTGGTGGGTAAACTCATGAATGTTAATCTGGCTATAGCTTCCGCTTTCATAACATTTAGTTATTCCATCCTTTATTACTCTCTTGTAGACGTTGATAGTTCAACAATTGGAGCTTTTAAACTAATGGAAGGCTTTCAACCAAATAGAATGCCTTCATTACTAGTGAGCAGGGAGAGCTGAATGTGAATTGAGGTGGTTTAAACTAATCTAACATTTTTATGAAAGACTGATACCCATAATTTATGTTTATTTTCAGTTTTCTTTGCTTTGAATAAATGAGGGCAGGGATTTATGTTATTTCTCATCTTTTCACATGCCTAGCCTGAGGCCCAACTGCATTTGTCAGTATAACAAACTTTAAGTATTGGATTTAGTTTATTTATTTGTTTGTTTATTTATTTATTGCTTATGTAAATGCCACTGTGTGTCCATGAGCATTCCAGGGGATTTGTCTTCCAGAGGGAGACTCAGGCACCCAGGCACCTTCCATTGTGTTATTCGGAATACGAAGGTACTAGAATTGTTATACCAGGGAAAGGAAGTGTGTGATACTGAGCTCTCTCTCAAGTACTTCAGATATTGACTGACACTTGGTCACATCTGTTCACTACCCATTGGCCAAACTAGTTACATGGCCTACACGGACTATAAAGGATGATAAGGAAAGTAGGAAATTACATGGGGTACTCAGCACTACTGTTTCAACCACCCAACACATAACAGGTGCCAAGCAAATGTTAACTGAGAGAACGAATGAATGAATCATGACTCCCGTTAAACTTCCTGGCAGTCAGAGAATGCTATTGCTGTTTCAAATTGATAGAGAAGGGATTGAAAACCACTGGAGAAATGTTAAGGGGAATTTTGTGTATATTTGCATCCTCACAATAGCTGTAAGATTTGGTTGCTGGTTTTAAGTCTAGATAGCTCAACTGTTCCCCACCATGATGATTTTTTTCAAGGTCCCGACATAGGCAGCCTGAAAAAATTCGGATTTTTGATCCTAAAGGCCTCTAAAGCAAACAGAATCTTGTAGTGTATTAGGTGGAAGTGTTTCAGAGTCTTCGTATCGTGCCTGGTAGGAATGGGCCTTGTTAAGTTTACAGAGAAGGTTAACCTCCATTGACAATATGAAATTGAAGTCACTTTCTCTTGCCACAGAGCTGTTCCCAATCTGTATTGTCAGCACAGAAGAGTTTATCCATTTTCTCTAAAACATTATCTCAAATGAAGTGTCAGAGCACTAAATGGATTTACTGTCTTCCCTTATTTGTTATTTCGATGTTCAATTTTTTTATCCCATTTATTTATTGTCATATAAAGCTAAAACAATAACAGAAATAAACAGGGAAGGCTGGGTGAGGAAAAGATCACAACCTCACAATCATCCATCTTATTCCTGAGTAATTGTTGCAGAATCCTTAAGGAATGTCCTTTTATTTAATTTCTTGTTTTCCTTTTTTTGACTCAAGACATCTTATTTCCTCAACTTACTGTCATTCAAATAGGTCACTTCACTCAGAACACTCATTAAGTACAAGAAAATGTGTGATATAGGTAGGTTGCAAGAGCCGTGTCCTTTTCCATGATACCTTGTTAAGTTGCAATTCTGGAAAGCAGACCAGAGCAACCAAAAATGGCATAGGTGTTGGACTTGGTCACATCAGGTTTCCAAAGTAGCTTTTGCCACCTCCTAGCTATAGGTGGCTGTGGACCTTTAAGCAATTAATCATACTGAGCTGTGGTTTCCTCATGGGGTAAGATGGTGCAGGAGAGTTTGAAGAAGACCTTAAGAGATCCGAAGCAAGGACACAGTAGCTTCAGTTAACACTGGTATTCTATGAAATGACACAGAACTTACTGTGTTGAAAATACAATAACAGTTTTTTCCTAGGTATTGCAAAATTCTATATATCTTTGATGTGTTCTAGAAAAGCGTATGATTTCCCTTCATTCCATTCTTTACCCTGACCCCCAAAATATCCCTACCCCAAGCATATACTAAGTCAGCCTTTGGGAACCCAGCACTGCACATTAGGCACACTGGCGCCAATTACACTTGTTGAGTTATAACTTACTTTTTCTCGGGGCGCCTGGGTGGCTCAGTCGGTTAAGCATCCGACTTCGGCTTAGGTCATGATCTCATTGTTTGTGGGTTTGAGCCCCTCATCAAACTCTGTGCTGACAGCCAGCTCAGAGTCTGGAGCCTGTTTCGGATTCTGTATCTCCCTCTCTCTCTGACCCTCCCCTGCTCACACTGTCTCTGTCTGTCTCTCTCAGAAATAAATAAAACATTAAAAAATTTTATAATTTACTTTTTCTTTATCTGAGAAGCAGTTTGTAAAAGACTAGGTAGTAATGGGAAATTTGTTACCTTGGAAACTGGTGGTGGATATCACCTCCTTTTGTGGTGTGTATGCTGTGGCCTTGGATGTTTCATCCCCTAATTAACATCCTGAGAGAAATGCAGAAGTAAATCATCACAGCAACTGGACCACTGTGATATGAAGTGCTGGAACGTTCTAAATTGCAGTACTAATCCTCATAATGAGGCCATGTATTCCGTGCCTCTCTTTTCATTGCTTCTTAACTCTTCTGGGTAAGAATGGCAAGGTTATCATGATGTAGAGATTAGGGAGTGATCCATTTCATGCTTAAATTGGGCTTTATGAAGAAATTTTTTTTTTAGTCTATTGGGAATTGCAAAAATTCCTTTGGAGAACAACAACTTAGGTAGAGAATTTTAAAAATAGTTTAATACTACAAATAGGCAGCCCCCAAATATGATTTGTCTTAGAGGCAGGGCATATTGTCATGCATAAAGCACATGGTCTGAAACACAAGTACCCTGGCTGAGTCTTGTTCTTCCACATTTTACTACTCAGTTATGGATTCAGATTCATAAGTGATTTTTTTTTAACTTGAACCAGGAAGTCTACTTATTGGACACTGAAAGAGCTCATTATAGGATGATTAGTTAGTCCTATAAGCTGTTTTGCTGGTTTGGACCTAGCAGTCACATGTTTTGATTGAATCTACAGTTCTTGAGTGTGAACCATGAAATAACCAATAATTTCTTATGGAAGGTTTCATGTACAGTATGTTAGCTCAATAAATCTGTGTAAAAACTTCTATAGTGTAGAATAGTATACACCTTTTGAGGTCTCTGCTGGGCTAACAATGACCACTGCCCCCAGTAGCCCCTTCATTCATGAAGGTGGGCCCCAAGAGCTATGTTTGTGTAGCTTGACCTCATCACCCTTCCACCCATCCCAGGACCACCATATACATGGTGACCCAGTTACATTCTCTCACCTTAGATTTGGGAATTGGATCAAAAATTTCAGTTTATCCTGAGTTCATCTCTGAGTAGAAAGATGGAAACATGAAGACTCTATGGGTCTTTCTCTGCTCTGTGGACCAGTGGGCCAAGAAAACCAGTCTATAGAAAGGAGACTGGAAAGGAACAGAAAGGAGAAGTAAGAGAACTTGGCCCAGGAGTCTGGAGGCTTTCTTGATTCTGGTTCCAAGTCTTTTGTGAGGCCTGGCTGTTTTCAGTTCCTTGAATCCCATCAAGCACTTTTATATCGTAGGATAAATTTTGTTACTTCTTCAACAACAACAACAACAACAACAACAACAACAACAACAACAACAACATGAGTAGATGTTTTTTGTTCCTCTTTCACTTGTGAAAAAGACTGAGGCTCAGAGAAGTCAGTCTTACGGAGGGTTGATGGCAGTGTTTCTGAACTCTTGGTCAGGTTCCAGCAACCCAAGTCAAATTAGAATCAAAAACCAAAACATCTTTGAGTCACTTATTTGAGAATCCCAAGATGTGACTCTGCCTTTAAGCATGACTAGAGACAAAAATTTGAGCAGAATCATTTGATCAAATTTCACTCTTCCTTTGCTCTTTTTTTGTGTGGCTTTGTTCTCAGAAGACTGATGTCTGTATTGAGCAGGATGGCCACTGGCAGCCTGAAGCAGCAACACTGTGACTTGTGGCCCTTGCTAAAGGGTATAGGGATGTCAGTCTCCCAGTGACCATTGCATTGTCAGAGAAAGGACTCTGATTGGTTAGCCTGGGTCAGGCTGAAGTGTGAGGGCCTCCTTGATTGACAACTCCCCCTATATCTGAGATCTGGGGTTCCATTACTGAAATAAGGGAGAGTGTTGCTGAGCAGACCAAAGCCTTCTTGTTCATCACATTTGCTGTTTTTTTTTTTTTTCCTACCTGATTATAAGTGGCATATGATGTTCATCTGTGTGACAGACTCCCATATGCAGTTTTTCTCCTCCAGCTGTTGGTCACCTCCCTTCCCTCCCACTCAAGAAAATCAATCTGGATACAGATGATTGCATCTTATTATTCATATAACCTTAAATCTACTCTAACTAATTCGGAAAGTCAGTCTTTTACAAATGTGAGTTTTTCCATCATTAGTAGTAACAAATGTGACACATCTCACAATTGCTGGGGACACATATTCTAGGGTGGAAACCCCTGCTTTCAGATGAATGCTATCTAGATCCATCTGAGATTTATGGTGAGGATCCCACCATCAGTACCTTTCTTTGTATCAGTTGGTACCTTTGTATCAATACCTTATTTAACACAAGTCTACCTATTCAAAATACATTTGAGTGTCTCCCAACAGCCATACATTGTTGCAGGCCTGAGGCTTCCAGCTGGGAAAAAGAGACAAGGTTACTATATTCATCTGGTGCTCAAGTTTTTAATGGGGGAAGATGGATGTAAACTTATGAACAAATACAAAGAACTTCAGATTTTGAGTGAAACAAAGAAAATAAAATGAGGGCATTGGGCCTGTTGTTGTTCAATATGGTAGCTATTACCCATGTGTGGCTACTTAAAATCAGATTAAAATTTATTAAAATGAAATCAATTAAAAAATCAGTTCTTTGGTCACACCAGTGACATTTCATGTGCTCAATAACCACAAGTAGCTGGTGGCTATTATGTAGACAGTGCAGATATAGAATATTTCCATCATTGCACAGAGTTCTGTTTCACTGGACTTGACAGTGACTGGAAAGATACAGTCGGGGGTGCCTAGGAAGGCTTGCTTCAAAGCTGGCATTTATCCTTGGAACTAAAGCCACCCAAGCAAAGGTCTTAGGGAATAACATTCCAGTCGGAGTGGACAGTAAGGGCAAAGACCCTGAGATGGAAGTGAACTTGGGTATCTCAAGATCCAACGATGGCCAGTGTGTCTGATGGAGTTGGGAAGGCAGGGAAGAGTCAGATCGAGTAGGATCTTGAGTTCTCTCCTGCACCAATGGAAGCCATTGCCATTGACAGCTTTGTTTAATGTCTGAAGAATCATTCTGGCTGCTGATGGGGAAGGGGAGTGGCAAGGTTGGAAACAGGACATAGAAGGCCTTCTGAAATCATTTGATGAATGAAAAAGGTGATGGAAGGGCCCAGCCACATTGGGGTGTCCATTAGTCCTACATCTCCCTGCTAGGGAGTGGACCCTAATGGAGGTCATGGAGGTGTTTCCAGCATGGTGTCAGACTGAGTGGTCGGCCAGATAAGCCCCAGATAAGTCCTGGGTCCTTAGAGCATGTGAATTCCTCCAACAGTACCCTGTCTCTCAAGGCCAGTGCTTGGCTCACTGGTGGCGGTTCTCCACTCTTTGAAGCCCCCATCGTGTCTTGTGGACCTCTGTGGGGCATTGTTTCCATAGACTATTCATCCCTTCTCATCCCTTCATTTATCTTTACTGAGTACCTGTTGTGAGCCAGGCATTGTATTTGGTGCTGGGATTATAGTGGCACAGGATAAAACCACTGTGGTCCCTGCAAACACATATCTCACACTGCAGATGGAGGCTGTCTCAACCAGATAATTACATGAGTAATTGTGTGATGACCCTGGGATAAGTGCTATACATAAGTGGTTCAAGAACACACAGCAGCGACATCCCCAGTCAGAGACATTGGAAAAGGCTGCCCTGAGGATGAGATAATTGGGCTGGATTTAAGGAGAATTGAGGATGGCAGCTGGAGAAAGTGTTTTGGATGGAGTGAGTAGCATGGACAGAAGCCATGTGGAGTATGGAGTAGTGGATGGACTGACTAACAGCCCAGTGATGCTGGGTAGAGGGAACAGAGGCAAGGTGATGGTAAGTTGGGGGGCTGGGCAAAGTTAGTAAGGGGAGACCAGCTGGGAAGTCCACCGCTAGGGAGTGAGAGACGATGGTGTTCTCTCCTTGCCTATTCAAATGCTTCCCTCTGCTCTCTATCTGCCAGCCATCTCCACTGTGATAGTGGCTTTTACCATCTGTTGAAATCCTGTTGGCTAGAACTATATAAAATTACCAAAAAACAACTGTTTTTGACCTACCAAAAAAAGGCAGCTTTATACAGCACAGTCCTATACTGTAAGTCAAACACTAAACTGAGTGTTTTTTCTTTTTTTGCCCCTTTATTTCTCACAACGACTCCACTATAACATGGGTGGTTGTGATCCGATTTTATAGATGAAGGAACTGAGGTTGTGGCTAAGCAGCAGAGCTGGGATTTGAACCTAGCATGCTGGAGTTAAATGCTCCACTCCAAGGCTCTTGAAACTAAATGCCCAGTGGCCAGCTAGCTTGCAGGAAGCTGCAGTTCAAGGCCTGCCTGAAGCAGGTCGTTACCACTTGCTCGTATTAGAGTATTCTTAAGAGACCGGAGATTCCAGATGGCTTGGAGATGCATATTCTTATCTGTTTTTTTCAAACAACTGTGACACTTGGGGAATTATAAATGAGTTAATGTAACATTAATACCTAGAAATATTCTGGAACAGATCATTAAAAAACCAATTTTCACACATGAGAAAAAGATGAGATTATTGAGTAGTAACCAGACAGCACTAGACCTTTGGAGAGGGGCACGGATGAGTAGCAGTAGATGTCGCTTCCCCACAGGATACACATGCACTGGGAGTTTGGTATTTGCTTGGCTCATTTGGAACTAATATTCCTAGTAATTTTTATTTTTTAATCTAAGTTGTAAGAAGCTGGCCATCATCCCAGAGCAGAGAAGGGGGAAAAAATGAGGAAAAGAGGAGAGAACCAAAACATATTAAGAGCCTGCTCTGGGCACTGTGCCCACTGCTTTTGTACATTTTATCCCATTCAATCTGCAGAAAGACCTAAAGAGGGAGGTATCGCTATTGCCTTTTCACAGACAAGGAAACTGAGTCATAGAGATGTTGAAGTGCCTCTAGGAAGCAAACATGATTTCAACCCTGGGCATTAGGCTCCAAAGCCCCTACTCCTTGCTGTTTCCAGCTGGTTTCCTGATTCATGAACAGAGCATAGGGTGAACTACAGGCAGAGGGGTCTCTGGGACAGGTGTCAGGAGGCCCACCCAGATTGCTTCCTTAGCTGGGAACTAAATTCCAGGCAGGAAGTGGGAAGGCTTTTCCCAGGGGCTGGTGAAACATGAAAATGTTTCACTAAGTGGTACAGAGGAGGAGTGTTATAGCCATTGATTCATCCCACCACCTGATCTAGGACCTCCAGGTACTGGATGTGGGGGTAAGGAAAGTGTTTTGTCTCTGGGAAGGACAGGAGCTCCTGAAATCCTGGGATGCATGGGTGCCTGCCCGCCCTTAGGGGGTTTACCGCCCAAAACAAACCCTTTAAGGCCTTCCAGAGGAGCAAATACCATGAAGAAAAGAGCCAAAACTGCCACTGATTTCCTGAATGGGGAGAGGAGATTAGAAGAGTCAGGGTAACTAGGAAGGAGATAGGTGTCAGGGGAATGGGAGAGCCCTGGATCTTGGCAGCAAGATTGAATCCTTAATGACAACTGCCCTTGACCAAGCTCTCACCTGTTAGGGGAGCTTACGGTCACCTCCCAACTTTGAGGAAGTTGAGGCTCATAAAGATCAGGTAGGGAGAGACAGTGATGATTGGGTGGATGGGACTGGGGCTGGGAAGAGACTGAAAGCAGTAACGGGGCGAGGTGGGGAATGTGCACAGGACAGGGACTCAACCGGCTGGAGGCACACACCATGTGGGGCCTGGGCGCTGAGGCAAGTCTTCCTGGTAGGTTCTTAGCGGTCCTTCATCATCAGGGTGTGATGAGTGTACCATTTAGGACTCAGTGCTTGCAAGTAACCGAAACCCACTCAAGTAAGCTTGGACCAGCCACAGAGTTTATTATGACTGAGGAGAACACCTCAGGGAAACTCAGGGCACTGCTGCTCCCTGCCCTGAAGGGTTGGAGACTGGGGTCAAAGGCCTCTGTGGAAACAAGCTTGTCCCGACAGTAGCAAGATGGCTGTGTGGCAGGAGTGGGGTGACAGGCCATTCAAGGTAGGAGACCAGGTGGGCCAGGTGGGCAGCTGCCTTTCAAAGCCTAGGGAAGGGCTTATTCTGAGGTGGCAGGAAACTGCTGGAGAGTGACACGGTCTGATTCACATTTCTGAACAATCACTGGCTGCTGCCTGGATGGATGGTTAGGGGATGAGAAGCTGGCTGGGAGCCCAGCTGATAGGCAGTTGCCACAGTCCATTGTGAGGGGACAGTCACTGTGACCATTAATTTTATGTGTCGTTTTGGCTAGGCCATGGTGCCCAGTTGTTTTGGTCAAACACCAGCTCCGATGCTGCTGTGAAGGTATGTTACAGACACAATTACCATTTACAGTCAGGAGAATTTGAGTAAAACAGATCACCCTCCCTAATGAGGGGCACCTCACCCAACCAGCCGAAAAGCTCAAGAGCAAAGACAGATTCCCTGAGGAAGAAGCAATTCTGCCTCAAGACTGCAACACGAAAACACTGCCTGAGTTTCCAGCCTGCCCGGCCTGCCCTGCGGAACCTAGACTCAAGACTTAAATAGCTTAACCTACAGATATTAGATTTGTTAGTCCCCACAGTCAAATGAGCCAGTTCCTTTAATACATCCATATCTCCCACTCTCCCTCGATTCCCTCTTTCTAATGGTTCTGTTTCTCTGGAGAATCCAGATAAATGTATTCACTTACTCATTGGCTACTTACTTGGCTTGACCATGTGGTCTGGGCCCCAGCCCTAGGCTGGATTGTACCAGTTGGAATTGTCCTCAGAATCCATGGCAAGTAGGTGAGAGGGACCCCAAGCCCAGCTTCTAGGGAGTTCACAGCAGTTGGTTGGTTCAACAGGACACACGCATAGGAAACAGTTGGAGAACTTTATAGGCAGGATTTAATTTAAGCCAAAATGTGTGGAGCAGATACTTCGCGCCCATGAAGCAAGCCCTCTTTGAGGCGGGGGGTTGTAATTCTGTTATGCAACTTACCCTGCAGGAAGGGGAAACGGAAGTCACCCTTGGAAAGAGTGTGTCTCAGCCTGGGCTGCACATTGCGATCACTTGGGAGAGGCTGAAAAAAATACCACCTTGGGATTCGCATGTAATTGCTCTGAGGTTTGGCTTAGATATCTGGATGTTGAAAAGCTCCCCAGCTGGAATTGACAAGCAGTGTTTAGGACATCTTGACTAGGAGATTAGGTACCTCTCACCTGGAAGGGGTAAAGAGGGAACCAGGGCCGGGTTCAGAAAAACCTGTAAATCCTAACAGGCGCCTGTTTTTGTAAATAAAGTTTTATTGGAACACAGCCACACCCATTTATTTATGGATTGCAGTTGGCTATTTCTGCTAAAACAGCAGAATTGAATGTTGTGACAGAGACCGTCTGGCCTGTAAAGCCTAAAATATTTACTCTCTGGCTCTTTACAGAAACAGTTTGCCAACCCCTAAACTAGGAAGGGATGGGTTTTCAAGGATGTGGGTGGTGTGGGAGAGGCTGGGCCACCATTACTAGAAAAGCATACGGTCGTTACATTGAGATACAGCCTCAGAAGCCGTCTCAATACATATAGGCAGTCACCACCAACCAGTCGGAGCATTCACACCAGCTGAAACCTCTTTGCCCTCTAGTGATATTTCCTGTCGACTCTGAAACTTGACTCTGCATGGTGACCGGAATCTATCTGAAATCAGTGAGGCCTGAGCTGTTGGATTCTATAGCTGACAGAGTTGTAGAGCATGCATTATTTTCTCTGGCAGCAGTGATATCAGGAGTGAAATGGACATATTCTGTGACAGTGTAGTGAAGGAGAGGAGCCCCACCAGCGGGGGATGCCCAGACAGCCCTTGGGGAAGCTGCCTGCGTGGTCGTGAAGGTATCACAGAGCTCCTGCCTCATCCTTCTCATCTTATGGTGATTAGCGCAGACCAGCAATTCCAGCCCTTCAGGAGTCACCTTTACCCCATTACTCTGGATACCCTTTTGTGTCTGAGTTTGTGACACAGGTTGTACGGCAATACGACGTTGGGCTCCTATAGTTTCCCTTTCCCCAGGCCATGGGAGACCTGCTGAGAACATTCTGTAGAATCACAGGGCCTAGAAGAGCTAACTGCAAAAATGCATCTTAAGGTTGTAGCTCCAGTGAGAGACCTGATGACCACATGGATTCTGACATTGGTCATTCTATCAGTTATTCAACCAATAGGTGCTAGGCACTGGGGATACAACAGTGAGTAAACACAGGTTCCTGCAGATGCAGGGAAAGTCCCATGGGGGCACGGCATTAGTGAAACATCACATGAGTACTTGTAAAGGGGTCACCCTGGTAAATGCTGAGAAGGACACTTACATGATCGGCTGTATTTGAGGAGTGCTGTAAAGGACACCTCTCAGCCCAGGTATTCAAAGTGCACGTAGTATACTCTCAGAATGAGTTAAAGGCTCTGAAAAGTCCTGAAATGAAGAAACCTTTTAAACCCCAGGTCTTCCCATTTTTCCCAAATTTTGTTCACCATGGCACACATTTAAAAAAAATATTCCTTATGAATAATCCATGGAGTGGCTTTCATTTAGAAATCCTGCTTTGGAGCAGTGCTGAGAAATTCTGCACCCAGGGGTGCACACAGTGAGCTGCTGGGGTGCTTGAGAGAATATGTCACTTGTATTCCTATTCACTTTTATTATTACTTGTGCAGTTTGTCTTATAATGTCCATATGTTAGTATACTAGGTGGTAGGTAGTACACATGAATTATGAATTAATATACAGGGAGATGCTACTCAAAACTTTTTTGAAAAAGATCATGTTTTTAGGGCAGTTGGAGGTTTACAACAAAATTGAGAGGAAGATGCAGAGATTTCCCATACATGTCTATACACACATAGCCTCCCCTGTGATGATCATCACTCACCAGGATGGTATGTTTTACTAAGGATGAGCCTGCATGGACACCTAATCACCCAAAGTCCGTGGTTTACTTTGGGCTTCACTCTTGGTGTCTTACATTTTCTGCATTTTGACAAATGTATAATGGCATGCATCTTTCATTAAAATACCGTACTGTCTATTTTCAGTGTTCTGAAAAACCTTAATGTTCTGCTTATTTATCCCTTCCCCCACCCCACCATCCTTGGCAACCACGTATCTTTTTACCACCTCTAGAGTTTTGCCTTTTCCAGAATGTCATATGGTTGGGATTGCATAGTACTCAGATTGGCTTCTTTTACTTTGTAGGATGCATTTAGGTTCCTCCTTGCCTTTTCATGGCTTGACTGCTCCTTTCTTTTTAGTGCTGAATAATACTCCATTGTCTGGATGTACCACAGTTTATTTGTTCATCTCCTGAAGGACATCTTGGTTGCTTCAGAGTTTTGGCACTTAGGAATAAAGCTGCTATAAACATCTGCACGTAGGTTTTTGTGTGGACGAAAATTCACATTTCTTTTGGATACATGCCAAGGAGCATGATACCTGGATCATATGGTACAAGTATGTTTAGTTAAAAAAAAATACAATGCCAAACTGCCTTACACAATGGCTGTAGCATTTTGCATTCCTACCAGTAACGTAATAATGCCCGCTGCTCCACATCCTTGCCAGCATTTGGTGTCGTCAGTGTTCTGGATTTTGGCCATCCTAATAGGCAAGTAGTGGTGTCTCATTTTAATTTGCATTTCCCTGATGACGTGATGTAGAGCATCTTTCTACATGTGTTCTTGCTATCTGCATATATCCTGTGTGGAACTCTTTGTTAAGGTCTTTAGCCCATCTTTTAATCCAGTTGTTAGTTTTGTTATTGTTGAGTTTTAAGAATTTTTAG
Organism: Proteles cristata cristata; assembly: GCA_017311185.1. Lineage (NCBI taxonomy): Eukaryota > Metazoa > Chordata > Mammalia > Carnivora > Hyaenidae > Proteles > Proteles cristata. The sequence continues at coordinate 87,664 of JAESUZ010000813.1, forward strand.
TATATGTTGGATCACAATCCATATCACATGTGTCTTTTTTTTTAATATATTTTTTAATTTTTTTTAATTTTTTATTTATTTCTAGGAGAGAGAGAGAGACAGCGTGAGCAGGGGAGGGTCAGAGAGAGAGGGAGTCACAGACTGAAACAGGCTCCAGGTTCTGAGCTGGCAGTCAGCACAGAGCCCGACGCGGGCTGGAACCCACGAACCGCGAAATCATGACCTAAGCGAAAGTCGGACGCTTAACCGACTAAGCCACCCAGGCGCCCCTTTAATTTTTTTTTTTTTTTTCTAGGAGAGAGAGAGAGACAGCAGAGCAGGGAGGGCAGAGAGAGAGGGAGTCACAGACTGAAACAGGCTCCAGGCTCTGAGCTGGCAGTCAGCACAGAGCCCGACGCGGGGCTCGAACCCACGAACCGCGAGATCATGACCTAAGCGAAAGTCGGACGCTTAACCGACTAAGCCACCCAGGCGCCCCGAGACTCCAAATCACATGTGTCTTTGGCAAATGTCTCTTCCCAGTCTGTGGCTGGTCTTCTCATTCTGTTGACAGTGTCATTCACAGAATAGAAAGAAGGTGTTCATTTTAATGAAGTTCGGTTTATCAGTTATTTTTTCATGGATCATGTCTTTGGCATTTTACCTATAAAAACATCACCATAGCCAAGGTCCTCTAGGTTTTCCCCTGTGTTCTCTCCCAGGAGTTTTATAGCTTTGCATTTTATATTTAGGTCTCTGATCCATTTTGAGTTAATTTTTACAAAGGGTCTGTTTATTTTTATTTATTTTACTTTATCTTATTTTATTATTTTACTTTATTTTATCATTTTAATGTTTTATTTATTTTTGAGAGAGAGACAGAGTATGACCAGGGGAGAGGCAGAGAGAGAGACATATGCAGAATCCGAAGCAGGCTCCAGGCTCTGAATGATCAGCAGAGAACCTGCCGCAGAGTTTGAACTTGTGAAACCGCCATGACCTGAGCGGAAGTCTGACCTTTAACCGACTGAGCCAGCCAGACGCCCATGAAGGATCTGTGTTTAGATTCGTTTGTTTGCTTGTGGGTGTCCAGTTGTGGCTATACCATTTGTTGAAGAGACTGTCTTTCCTTCTTTGTCAAAAATCAGTTGACTTTATTTGTGTGGATCTATTTCTGGGCTCTCTTTTCTGTTGATCTATTTGTTCTTTCACCAATACTGTGCTTTCTTGATTACTGTCATAGGACGTCTTGAAGTTGGGTAGTGTCAGTCCTCCAGCTTTGTTCTTGTTCAGTATGGTGCTGAAAATTTTTAGTGAAAGAAATGCTTGATTTACTCAAGCCAGAAATTTTTTATTTCAAAAATTTTATTTTTTCCTTTCAAAAATCTCATAACACCCTACTGCAAGGGTTGGCAAACTATAGCCTGCAGGCCAAATCTTTTTTTGTAATTTGGAAATTTCTGGTAAATAAAGTGTGAATGGAGCACGGACAGGCCCATTCTTTCATGCACTTTCTGTGGCTGCTGTCACATCACAGTGGCACAGTTGAGGAGTTGCAGTAAAGACTCCATAGCTGACAAAGCCTAAAACGTTTACTACCTGACCCTTTACAGAAAAAAGTGTGCCTACCCCTGCTTTACTGAATCACTTTTAGACACCACTGCATTCCGAGCTGCTGCTGTGCTGGGTTCTGGGGAATAACGCAGCCACCATTCTGCCCCTGGTATATTTTGCTGCATCTTGTCCCCTAGATTAGTGTCTTTTGTGTCTCATCACACTTAGTAGGCTATCATACTTACTCACAAAAGAACTAATTTACCTTGACCCCATGGGTGACAGGGATTCAGAAATACTGAGATGGACTAAACATTATCTTTTCCTTGATCAATACAGACAAAGCCACTGAACCCCATAATTATAGCAATGAATTCGAAGGGCCAAGAAATGATTCTTCTGTTTGCACTGAGTCAGCCTTTTTGGAATCAATATGGAAGGACAAATGGACTTGGGGAAGAGGCACGGAACTCCCACTCATCCGCGGTGAATGATGAGCGCCACTGAGTGAAATCCTGCCTGTGCTTCTGTCCTTTCTTTGTTTGCATTCCGGTCTGTGTGAATTATTCACTTACATGGCAGTTTAGAAGTTGCCTCCAGAGAGCCTTGTGTAGAACCGTGATTGCACTGGCCTTCACCAGGCAGGCTGAGGCTTTGTGTGTTAATTTAGCATTCAGTTATAATGAAACAATGGCATTGAAGGCTTGAGTTTTTAAAAGCATTGTAATATTATCTGAAGATCTTGGGTCTGTGGAAGGTTAAGACCTCAATTAACATGGAGCTGTGGGAAGAATCCCCACTGACCAGTTTCCTACAAAGCAGAGCCTTTCAGAAGAGCGGCCTCCACTTGATGTGGGCAATTCATGGGCTAGTCAAGGTGTTTTTGGCTGGTAAGGCATTCCCTGGGTTCATGTTTCAGCAGAAAGGTATGATTTCTTTTGTTTCTGGGTGTCATATCGGAGTAAATTATGTTTTAAAAAATTGTGGTGGGTGGAACTTGTTAAACTGAGTTTTGTTTTTTTAAATTTTTTTAATAGTAAGCTTTTTTTTCAGTTTTTTAAAATGTTTATTCATTTTTGAGAGAGAGAGAGACAGAGCGTGAGTGGGAGAGAGACAGAGAGAGATTTAGACAGAATCTGAAGCAGGCGCCAAGCTCTCATGTGTCAGCACAGGGCCTGATGCATGGCTCAGACTCATGAACTACAAGGTCATAGCCTGAGCCGAAGTTGGACACTTAATTGACTGAGCCACCCAGGCACCCCCCATTTTTTTAATGTTTATGTTTTTGTAAAGTTTTTTATTGAATAATTTAAAAAATTGAAGTCTTTGTGACTTAAATTTTTTTTTTAATTGAAACTTAAATTCTATGTAGTAAAATGCACAGTTCTTTGCAGATAATTCAATTGAGTACTGACAGATGAATGAATACACCTGGGCTACTCAGACCTCATCAAGAGAGAGAACATTTCCAGCAACCCACAATGTTTTCTTACATGTGTTTGAAGTGGTTTCCCACCTTCCTGCCCAGAAGCAATCCATGATTGTGCTCACTATTGAGTAATAATTTTGCCTGTTTAGAACTTCATGTAAATGGTATTATACATACGTTCACTTTTGTTTCTGGCTTCTTTCACTCAAAATGTTTGTGAAATCCATCCATATTTTGAGTATATCAGTAGTTGGTTCCTGAGTAACAATCCATTATATGAATATATCACAGATTTGCTTATCTTTTCATCTGTTGATGGGCACTTGGCTTCTAGATTTGGGCTATTGTGAATGGGGCTGCCATGAACATTTACACAATATTTTTGTGGCTATGTTTCCATTGGGTAGATACCTAGGGGTGGAATTATTGGATCATAGGGTAGATACATGTTTAACTTTACAAGCAATGGCAAAATGTTTTCCCAAAGTGTTTTGTATATTCATGAGCAATGTATAGGATTTTTGCTTACTCCACATTCTTGTGAACATTTAGTATTTTCAGAAAATCTAATGTTAGCTATTCTAGCGGATGCAAAATTGCATCTGGTTGGTGTTTCTTTTGCATCTCCCTGTTGACTGATCTTGTTGAACACTCTTTGGCTTGCATATTGGTCCTTCAAATACCTTCCTTTGGAAGGTGTTCACATCTTTTGCCTTCTATTTTCATTGATGTTTGAGTTACAGGAGTTCTTTACATATTCTGGATATAAGTCATTTGTCAGATGTGTATTATGAATTGTTTTTTTTCAATACTGGCTTTTCTATTAGTTTTAATAGTAGTGGATTTAGTGATCAAAAGTTTTGAAATTTTTAAAATCTAAATTTGCAATTTTTAAAATTATAAGTGCTTTGTATGTCCTAAGAAATCAGTATCTACCCAAAGGCTATAAAGATATTTATTATTTTTTTGTTTTTAAGGATATTGTAGGTTTAGCTATTCCATCAAAGTCTGTCATCCATCTTGAATTAATAATGTGTGTGTTGTCAATTAGGGGTAAGGATGTTTTCCTATGGTTAAGTCACTTGTACCAGCACAATTTGTTGAAAATATTTTCCCCATTTAATAATGTAGGTGCTGTTATTGAAACTCAGTTGACTGTATGTATACAGCTTTATTTCTGGACTCTCTGTGTTCCATTGATCTGTTTGTCTATTCTAATGCCAATACCACAGTTTTGATTAATTAAGTTTATAGTAAAACTTAACATCAGGAAATGTAACTCCTTCAATTTTTTTCTTCTTTTTCAAAATTGTTTTTGATATTCTAGATCCCTTTCATTGCTCTATAAAACTTAAAATTAACCTGGAAACTCCTAGAAAAAGACCACTGATATTTTGATTGTGATTTCATTGAATTTTTAGATCAATTTGGGAAAAATTAACATCTTAATACCAAGTTTTCTAATCCTTAAGTAAGGCGTCTCTTTTCATCTGTTCAAACCTTTTTAAATTTCTCACAACAATATTTTGTAACTTTTAGTATACAGATATTATATATAATTTAAAAGATTTATGCCTAAGTATTTTATGTTTTTTATGCTATCATAAATGTTATTGTTCTTTCTATTTCAATTTCCAGTTATTCTTTGTTACTATCTTGAAATACCATTGAGTTTTATCTGTTGATTTTGTATCCTGTGGCCTTGCTGGAATTCACTAGTTGCGGGGCACCTGGGTGGCTCAGTCAGTTAAGTGTCTGACTTCAGCCCAGGTCATGATCTTGTGGTTCGTGGGTTCAAGCCCCATGTCAGGGTCTGTGCTGACAGCTTGGAGTCTGGAGCCTGTTCCAGATTCTGTGTCTTCCTCTCTCTCTGCTCCTCCCCCACTCATGCTCTGTCTCTCTCTCTCTGTCTCAAAAATAAATAAACTATTAAAAAAAATAAAAAAAAAAACACTAGTTGTAGTAGATTATGTGGATTCCTTAGGGCTTTCTACATAGACATTCATGTTGTCTACAAATAAAGACAGATTTTCCTTTCCAATTTCTATGGCATTCATTCATTCATTCATTCATTCATTCATTCATCTTACTGCAATGCCAGGACCACCAGTACAATGTTGCATAGAAGTAGTAACCCATCGGGGCCCCCGGGTGGCTTAGTCGGTTAAGCGTCCGACTTTCGCTTAGGTCATGATCTCGCGTTCGTGGGTTCGAGCCCCGCGTCGGGCTCTGTGCTGACTGCCAGCTCGGGGCCTGGAGCCTATTTCAGAGTCTGTGTCTCCTTCTCTCTCTGACCCTCCCCTGCTCACGCTGTCTCTCTCTCTCCTAGAAATAAATAAAACATTAAAAAAAAATTAAAAAAAAAAAGTAGTAACCCATCCTTGCCTTGTTCCTGATCTTAGGGGGGAAATATTCACTGTTTCATCATAAATGTAATGTTAGCTGTAGGTTTTTTGTAAGATGCTCTTTATTAGGTTGAGGACATTATATGGTATTTCAAATTTCTTAGGAGTTTTTATGATGACCAAAAGTTGAATTCTTTCAAATGCTTTTTCTGCATTTATATGGTCATGCAATTTTTTTCCTCTTTGTTCTGTTAATGTGGTGAACTGTGTTGATTGATTTTTCAAAACCAACCTTAAATTACTGGGATAAATAAAATTTAGTCACTATATATTATTCATTTAATTATAGTTGGATTTGATTCCGTATTGTGTTAGAATTTTTGGATATAGGATAATGAGAGATATTGGTGTGTAATACATTTTTTCGAATATTCATGTCTGATTTGGTGTCAGGGTTATGCTGCCCCTCATTAAATAATTTGGGAAATATTCCCTCCTCTAATTTTCTGAGTGTATGTCAGATAGTTTCTAATTTTTCCTTATATATGTGATAGAATTCATCATTTAAGTCATCTGAACCTGGAGCTGTTTATATTAGCATGGTTAGTAATTGTGAATTCAAATGTTTGTGTATACATAGAGCCAGTTATATTTTATATTTCTTCTTGTGTCAGTTTTGGTAGCTTCTGTTTTTCAAGGAGTTGATATTTAACTCAAGTTATCAAATATTTGCATACATTTGTAATATTTCCTTATTTCATTATTTGTAGGATCTATTATAATGTTTCCTCTTTTATTCTGATACTGGTGTTTTGTAACCTCTTAGAATTTTTTCATCAGTGTAGCTAGGGTTTTAAAATTTCATTAACCATTTAAAGGACCAACTGTTGATATCACTGGTGTTTTTTCATTATTTTTTTCCATTTTAGAGTTTCTGTTTTTGTCTCTATTATTTTATTCCTTCTTTCAACTTCATTTCAACTTCATTTCTTCTTCTCCCATCTTTTTGCAGGAGTATCTTAGACTATTCATCTTAAAATTTTCTTCTTTTATATTCTGATTTTTTAAATCTGTAAATTTTTCTCTAAACTCTGTTTTAGCTGTATCTTGCAAATATTGATATTTTTTTCATTATGGTTTGTTTTAAACTATTTTCCAATTTCCCATGTCATTTTCTTTCTTGACACATGTATTATGAAGTAGTGTGCTGTTTAATTCCCAAATCTTTGGAGTTTCTCTAGACACTGTCTTTTCTTAGATATCATTGATATTTTTATATCATTATCCTGTATTGTCTTCTTAAATTGGCCCATTATTATCAAAGAACATAATATGTGGATTTCAGTGATTTTAAGTTTACTGAGACTTGTTTGGTAGTCCAGTGTGTGATCTGGTAAAGAATAGTGCTCTGCAGTTATTAGGTATAGAGTTCTACAAATTCAGTGCAGTTATGTGGGTAAATAGTGTTGCTACATGACCACTCCACAGTCAATGTCTTAGCACTGAGTCTCATTAAGCCTCCCTGGTGGGCAGCATTTCAGATGTTTGTCACAGCTCATCACTGGAAGAATTAGCGCATCTTATGTGATTGCACCAGAGAGCTCTTAGAAACCTGAACATGGATTCCTCTGGACTTTGTCCCATGTAGTCTCTTCTCTTGACTGATTTTACTTTATATCTTTTCACTGTAAGGAATCTTTTCAAAGAACAAACCTTTGATTTTATTCATTTTCTCTACTGATTTCCTGTTTTCAATTTAATGGACTTCTGCAAATAAAACAAAATTATTTCTTTTCTTTTGGTTATTTTGGATTTAATTTGCTCATCTTTTTCTAGTTTTCTGAAGTAAAATGTTACATAATTATTTTTTTGTTTCTAACACGTGTTCAATTCTGTGGATTTTCTTTTTTTTTTTTTAAATGTTATTATTTATTTCTAGGAGAGATAGAAAGAGACAGCATGAGCAGGGGAGGGTCAGAGAGAGAGGGAGTCACAGACTGAAACAGGCTCCAGGCTCTGAGCTGGCAGTTAGCACAGAGCCCGACGCGGGGCCCGAACCCACAAACCGCAAGATCATGACCTAAGCGAAAGTCAGACGCTTAACCGACTAAGCCACCCAGGCGCCCCACTATGAATTTTCTTTTAAGCTCTTATTGCATCTCACAAATTTAGTAAATTATATTTTAATTTTTATTCAGTTTAAAATTTCTTTTAACTTCTTTTTTGATCCATTTATTACTTAGAAGTACGTTCTATAATCTACAAATATTTTGGGATTTGTCCAGCTAACCTTCTGTTATTGATGTCTAGTTTAATTCCACTATAATACAGAAGCAGACATTGCATGATTCCAATACTTTTAAATTTGTTAAAGTGTGTTTTATGGCCCAGAATGGGATATATTTTGGTGATTGTTCCCTGTGAGCTTGAGAAGAATGTGTAATCTATTGTTGTTGGATGAAGGATTCTATACATGCCAATTACATCTCCTTGATGGAGCTTTTCAGTTTAATTACATCCTTACCAATTTCCTGCTTGCTGGGTTTGTCAGTTACTGTTAGAGGGGTATTGAAGTATTCAATATCATTGTGAATTCATTTATTTCTCTTTGTAGTTCCAACAGTTTTCACCTTATATATATTTTTTAACACACTGTTGTTAGGTCCATATATATTAAGAATTATTGTGTTTTCTTGGGGAATTGATCCCTTTATCATTATGTAATGCCCATCTGTTCCCCGGATAATATCCTTGCTTTGAAATTTGCTTTGTCTGAAATTAATATGTCTCTTCTGACTTTCTTTTGATTAGTGTTAGCATATCTTTCTCGGTCTTTTCTATTCTGTCTGTTCTTTATGTATAGGGTGGGTTTTTGGTAGATAGCATATAGTTGGGTCTTGTTTTCTCATCTGCTTTCACAGTCTCTACTTCTTAATTAGTATATTTAGACCATTCACATTTAAAGTGATTATCAATATGGTTGGGTTAATATGTAACATATTTGCAACTGTTCTCTATTTTTTGGTCCCTTCCTTCCTTCCTTCCTTCCTTCCTTCCTTCCTTCCTTCCTTCCTTCCTTCCTCTCCCTCTCTCTTGTTTTCTGTCTTCTGTTTAAAATTTTTTTTAATCTTTATTTTTGAGAGAGAGAGAGAGAGAGAGAGAGAGAGTGCACAATAGAGCACATGTGAGCAGGGGAGGGGCAGAGAGAGAGGGAGACATAGAATCCCAAGCAGACTCCAGGCTCTGAACTCTCAGCATAGAGCCCAAGGTGGGGCTCAAACTTATCAATGGTGAGATCATGACCTGAGCTGAAGAAGGAAGCTTAACCAACTGAGCCACCCAGGCGCCCCAACTTGTTTTCTGTCTTCTAATTTTTTTTTTGCCTTCTTTAATGGTTTGCCTATTGATTTCCTATTTTCAATTTAATTGAATTTCTTTAATTGAGCATCTTATATGAATTAATATTTCTTCTTTCTTAGCATATAAATTTTACTTCCTTTGAATATCATTTTAGTGATTGTCTTATATTTTGCAGTATACATTTACAGCTAATTAAAGTCCACTTTCAGGTAATCTTGAAATTATTGAAATTCTTGAAAATGAACTATTTTATTTTACTTTTATTTTTTTCTGCCGTAACACTCTTCTTTATATAGATCAGACTTTATGACCTGTATCATTTTTCTTCCTAAAAGAACTTTTAACATTTTTTGCCATGCAAGTCTACTCACAAAAAGTTTCTTCAAATTTTGTTTGTCTGAAAGGTCATTATTTCTCCTTCACTTTTGAAAGATAATCTTGCTGGATACAGAATTCTAGGTTGGAGGGCCTTTTCCCTGACCACTAAATATTTTACTCCACTCTCTTGTTGCTTACATGGTCTCTGAAGAGAAATATGATATAATCCGTATCCTTGTTCATCTGTAGATAAGATTTTTTTTCCTTCTCTCTGGCTTTTCAAGATTTTCTTTCTGTCTTTGGTTTTTTGCAACTTGAATATAATATGCCTAGGTGTATATTTCTTTATATTCATGTGGTTGGTGTTCACTGAGCTTCTTGGATTTGTGGTTTGGTGTTTGCCATTAATTGGGGAAAATTCTTGGGCATTACTACTTTAAATATTTCTTCTGTTCCTTTCTCTCTTTTCCTTTTGATATTCTACATATATGTTATACTTTCGGTAATTTTACCAAAGTTCTTTAATATCCTGCTCCCCTTTTTCTTCTTTGCTTTTCAATTTGGGAAGTTTGTTTTGACATGTCTTCAGGCTCACTCATTATCTCCTTGGCTGTGTCCAGTCTGCTAATAAGCCATCAAGGGCATTTCTCATTTCCATTACAGTGTTTTTGATTTCTTGCATTTCTTTTTGATTCCTTCTTAGAATGTCTCTCTGCTTATATTATGCATCTGTTGTTACCTATTTTCTACATTTTCCATTAGTGCTCTTAGCATATTAATCATAGTTGTTTTTTTCTTAAATGTTTATTTATTTTTTAGAGAGAGAGAACAAGCAGGGGAGGGGCAGAGAGGGGAAGACATGAATCCCAAGTAGCCTCCAGGCTCTGAATTGTCAGAGCTGGATGCAGTGCTGGAACCCACGAACTGTGAGATCATGACCTGAGCTGAAGTCAGATGCTTAACTGACTGAGACACTCGGGTGCCCCATTAATCATAGTTATTTTAAATCTCTGTCTAAATATCATATGACTTCACTCATATGAAGACTTTAAGATACAAAACAGATGAACATAAGGGAAGGGAAGCAAAAATACTATAAAAAGAGGGAAGGGGATGAAACATAAGAGACTCTTAAATATAGAGAACAAACAGAGGGTTACAGGAGGGGTTGTAGGAGGAGAGATGGGCTAAGTGGGTAAGGGGCATTAAGGAATCTACTCCTGAAATCATTGTTGTGCTATATGCTAACTAACTTGGATGTAAATTAAAAAAAAATAAATTAAAAAAAAAACCTCTCTGTCATAATTCCAACATACCTGCCATCTTGGAACACTCCGCAGTAGATAAGAGCACAGATTCTGGAAGTAAGAGTGCCTGTGTTTGAAATCTGGCTCTACTCATCAGCTGTGTAGCCTTTGACAAGATATGTCAATTCTTTCTACTTTAGTTTTTTCCACTGGTGAAGTGGGAATACTCACAGAGCCTACTTCGTAGAGTTGGTAGGAGAATTGAATGAGTTAGCATGTGAAAAGCACTTAGAATCATGTCTGGCACAAAGTAAGCATTCTGTATACGTTAGATGATGCTGATAGTGACCGTGACTGTGTTGATGATGAGACTGCCACGTGTACAACATGCTAGCACACTGCCATCCAAGGGCCATTGCCTGGGACCTCACTTCTACCTGGGGTGCTTCCCCCCTGATGCCCACACAGCTTGTTCCTCCCGTCCTTCAGTCTCTGTGTGAGTGTCACCACAGCACCAAGACCTTTCCTGAGCACCATAGAGAAACATGTGCTTCTGCTCCTGCTCCCCCGCCTTGCCCAGTTTTGCTATTTTCCCCAGCAAACTATAGATTTGCTTATGTTTTATTGACTTCAAGTCGCCTTCATCTTAAATCTAGGCTGCATAAGGGCAGGGTCTATCTTTAAACTTTAAAGAATTAAAATATTTTTAGGACAAGTTTTCTTTATGGTCATATGAAGAAGTACTGTGCGGCTCCTTGCAGTAAGGTTTTCTAAGAATATTTAACGACATTGGGAAATATTTATTTAGCACTTTCACATCTGTGCAAAAGCAGCCATAGGCAGTCGGGAAGACTAAAAGAGATAGTGTGACCAGAGCAGGATTCATGCATGTAGGGGACCACCCGCAGCCTGTTCCCACCTCTGTCTGAGTTTACAGCCTTCTGCCCTAAGCCACAAGTAATGCTTTTTGACTTTCTCTTTCAGTATGAATACTTCAATGCTGTGCTGATAAACGAAAGGGACAAAGATGGGAATTTTTTGGAGCTGGGGAAGGAATTCATCTTAGCCCCAAATGACCATTTTAATAATTTGCCTGTGAACATCAGTTTGAGTGATGTCCAAGTGCCAACGAACATGTACAACAAAGGTAAGGCTCACCGCTGCGGCTCCTTTTGGAGGGTAAAGAGCAAGACTTGTGAGGGACCACATTGGCTGGTTTGAGCTATTGTGGTTTTTGAAAAACACTACTGCGAGCTGGGTGTGTTGGCATGAGCTGGCTAGGTGAGGCGTGTGTGCTTGCCTGCCTAGAGACGGCTTGCATGCGCATCAGGCAGTCTAACATGGGATCCAGGGGCTGGCAAAGCTTTCCTGTAAAGGGCCGGATAGTAACTGACATAGACATTGTGGGCCATACTGTCTGTTGCAACTACTCAGCTCTGCTCTGTCTGTTGCAACTACTCAGGTTCTGGCACCAAAGCGGCTGTAGACACTACGTAAATCAGCGGATATGGCCGTGTTCCAGTAAAACTTTTTATCTGCACAAACAGATGGCTGGGTTTGACCTGCAGGCTGTAGCTTACTGACCCCAGGTGTAGTCTTTCTGCCTTCTTCTCCATTTCTTATAAGATGTTTAGGGGTTCAGGAAGCTCCTGGGGTTGCGACAGGATCAGCTGTGGTCTTTGCCTAGAGTACAAAGCAAGATGGACCTTAATGGGACTGCCTGTTTAGGTTTGAACATAGATCTGCTCAGATCTAGCCTTCACATAGACTCTAGACTTCTTTCTCCCAAATTCCCATCTGCCCGTGTAAATTGAGATTATAATGGCCAAGGACAGGGCTCTGGCCTCAGGCTGCCTCTGGTTGGTCTTGCATCCATCTCTTACTGGTTGTGACCTTGGATGCACAGCTTTGTTTCTTTAGATCTTAGTTTCCACATATCTAGGACATGGATAATAATTGTGTCCATCTCATAATAATGCGTTAAGTTGAGGATGTTGTTTTCCTCATTCTCACCTTTAGTGAGTAGGATTTTGCTCTGCTTTTTCAAGCCTGGGAGGCTCCTAAAAAAGGAACCATCCTCCTGGAAAAGTAAGTCAGAAATTCATGGCATCTTCAAAGTAAAAATCTGCCCCATTGCCTCATGCTGAGGTTTGTAAAACATTGGGGGCCACCCACCCAGTTTCAGTGTCATATCCCAGAGGGCAGTGGTCAAGAGAAGGGCTCTGGGTTCGAGTCTCACTTTTCCCCTTATCGGCTCTGTGATCCTAAGCAGGTAATTTTGCCTCCCCAGTCCTTGGTTTCCCTTTCTGTAAAATAGGGATGAGGCTACCACCTCCCTTCCGGGGGTTATTGTGAGGATATAGAATGTTGTATCTGCAGCCTTAGCAACAAGAGTTCCTCACGTAAAGTGCTCAGTGCATCTGAGCTGCCGTTGTTGTTATCGGGAGATACCGTGAATATAAATTGCATATCTAAATTATTCTAGATCACTGTTTAAAGAGCTTGTCTTTTGTGGCTGGGCTACCTAATGTCTCCCTTTCTGGTTTACCTACTACCCATCCTTAAAATTCAGAGGAGGCAGTATCCCATCTAGTAACTGCTCTGTCATTTATTGGGGACCCCACGGTGAACCAGACATAGCCCCTCCCTGTAGGGGGTCACCATTTATTTGGTGGAATGGATTGGTAATGAGATCATTACAACACTGCGTGTGTGACCTGCTGGCCACAGTTATAGACAGCTGGGGGCAGTGGGAGCTCCAAGACGGAACCTGACTACATGCTGATGTGGACAGCCATATGTTTGTCTTTCTCTTTCTCTCTTAGAGACAGTGATGATGGTCTGAACTGTCCCCAGTGGGCTCTAGACTGGACTATATCCTGTGACCTAATCTTTGGACTCTTCATTATGACAAATCCTTTAGAGCCCAAGCTTCCTTAGAGGGCTGAACTCAACCTCGTCTGGTGGGGTTTACCCTAGTACTCCAGGGTGACCCTGTTAGCTGAGGAAGGAAACTCCTTTTTGTGCAATGTGGCTGTAAGAAAGCCATCCTCTCAGTATCAAATATATTCTCAAGTGAAGATGAAAAATTAACAAGATTTTACAGAGCAATTTCAGACATAAAACAATTCAGAACAGTCTTTTAAAATATGGCAGCTGCTTCAAGGTTGCTCGAGCCATTAGCACCATTATAGAGGTTTAATTGCACCTTGAGCTTTAAAGGCATAAGTGTACCTTTCGATGGCAGCAACACATAAGGGACCAGCGTTGCCATTGATCACACAGGCTATGGAATCATGGCCATGAGGCTTGCTAGGCAGAATCCTAATAGATTGCTTGAACCATGGAGGGAGGTAATATTTAAAGTCAACCTCAGCAGCCCTTGTGGGGCCTGCCGACCGCCCCTACCCAGACTCACTGGTTCCCCAGCTAGGCTGTGGGGTCATGGACCGAGGTCAGCCAGGCACTGGATCTTGTCTCTGCCAAGCAGTGAGTAGCTAGCTGCCCAAGGGAGAGAGGAAGGGACTTTAGGAAAATTCCTGTCTCCATTACACCTAATTCAAACCAGCCTCAAACAGTCTTTTTTTCTTTTCAAGCTGCAGAAATGTATTTCATGTTAAGAGGGCTCGCCAGCTCAGATCTAGTTATTGATGACATGTACACAGAACATGTGCTCAGAGCTTGGTCTCTGGCTGGCTGCGACATCCCTAGGTTAGGAATCTTGCCCCAACAAAGGAAACTGATATAGCGTATGCTTTCTGGGCAGCTTGGACGTAGCGGAGCGGGCACATAGCAGGGTCGTTTGATACTTGCCTATGAGCTGCTGTGTGCTGTGCTCTTGGCATAACTTCTTGTCACAGCTGAGTGCAGCTGATAAAATCTACCTGTTTTCTGCGGTCTGCTTTTCGCTCCCTGGCTGGGCCTTGCAGCCGGGTTGTTCGGCCAGGTCAACATTTGTCCCTGCTTGATGTGCCTTTCTTGTTGGCACTGTGTGTGTGGCCACCTGTCCTACTGACCATGAGAATTCAAAGAGCCACATTCCAAGGCATTAGAAGTGTGTCTTAGGGTCCTAATTGTGCTCGATGTAGCAGCTTCTTCACGAACCTTCTTCAGTAGAGGTTTGCTAAGTGGCTACTCTCACACCCCCAGCCTGTGCCTCTTGGGGTCTGTGACACTTCTCTGACAACTGGCTGCCCCTGCCTCTGGAGCCGTGGAAACTCCACCACCTGGATAAGTAAAACATGGGGAAGGATGCTTGTTTGAGGACCACTGATAGTCTGACAGTGGATGCAGATAAAAGTGAATGCTTTTTTTTTTTTTTTTAAATATTTTATTTATTTCGGAGAGAGAGAGAGACAGCGTGAGCAGGGGAGGGTCAGAGAGAGGGAGTCACAGACTGAAACAGGCTCCAGGCTCTGAGCTGGCAGTCAGCACAGAGCCCGACGCGGGGCTCGAACCCACGAACCGCGAGATCATGACCTAAGCGAAAGTCGGACGCCCAACCGACTAAGCCACCCAGGCGCCCCATGAATGCTTTTTAAAGTACTCTCTGGGCTGAAATGGTGTAAAATTCACACGTGCACATATGCACACTTGCATGTACACATACCTACATATGTCAGTATGTACATGTGTATAGTTTGTGTATGTGTGTTTATGTATGTATGTGTGAAAGAAAAATACTCTACTCTCAACCTACCCTTTTATGCCTACTTGCACCTCTGTGCCCCCAGGTGAGAGCCCTGCTGTTCATGGAGTACACCTTTCTCCTTCTTCCCTGATACCTTGTTTCACCCCATTTCTGTCATCCCTGCCTCCGCTTCCCTGTTTATGCAAATGTTCTTCTCAAAACCAGCTCAGTAAACCTCTTTTGTTCACTGTTTTATCATGTGACTTTGGTTTTTTCCTTTGTTTTAGAATTGTTTTGTCCCAGGAGTGCATTGCATACGTTTTTTCCTCTTCCATTTGGAGTTCTCTGAGGGCAGGGCACCCTGATGGTTCAGCCGGGTTGCCCCACTTTGCCCTAAACAGCATGCTTCCTATTGGGTTTTTTAGATATGTGGGATCAGCTGGAGGATACCAGTGCCCATGCCTCCTGGGCTGTGAGCAGTCAACCTGGTTGTAGTGTTCCCATGGTGTTTGCAAGCAACAGAAATATATCCTGGCTGATTTAAATGGAAAAGAAACCTTTTGAAAGGACATTAGGTCGCTCATAGACTCTCCAAGAAATCTAGAGAATAAGGCTTGGAAACTGGTGGGGAAAGAGGGTGGCCAGGGGTCAGAGCAACACCCAGAGCCTCTGTGACTGCGTAGATTGTCTGTGTCTCATTTTCCTCAAACGTAAATTGGAGATTGTGATCCCAGTGACCCACCTCGGGGTTATGGTGCGGATTAAACATTCAGAAGGATGCTTGGTGCACGGGGCCTGCCTGGTACATGAGCTTGGGTGTTGCTCTTGCCCTCTGATCCTCAGCATCCTTAGCTAGACAGTCAGTGTAATAACAATACTAACCTCATGGGATTACTGGGAGCACAGAGAGAACGATGCCATTGGGGAGGAGTGGCTAGCCCACTGATGTTGGCTCCTATCACCTGCTGGGGGGAAAATAAAACCCATGTCATGGGGCTGTAGTCATATAGCACAGGTACAGCTCCCTGGTAGGGAACCTGGTACTTGACAAAGGCCAATGCATTCTGCTATTATTGTGACCATATGAGTTTGCTCGATTCTCACGGACGATTATGGTTATGATGGGAGGAACTTCAGGCAGAGGCAGGATTAGAACCAGGCATTTTCATTGTGTCCTGTCTGGACCAGTCGCCACCTCATTGCCTGGGCTGATAGACTGGGAATCACTTTTCTCAAGGGCTTGAAACCCAAGAACTGGAAATAGACTAGAATTTGGACTGTGAACGTCTACTTACATCTTCTGTCATAGCCGTGGAAGAACACAAATGGGCGGTTCCATGATGCATGGTTGTTTTGGGGTTTGGACTGCCAGTCGGAGAGTTTTCCCTTCCTTGTCCCATCCGCTCCTGCACCTTCCTCCTTCCTCCCATCACCATGAAAACAGTGGTGCTGCCGCTGAGGCAGAGGAAAGCCAGAGGGTAAACATGGAATAGAAAAGGTGGTGGGTTAAACATGTGCCCATAGATAACATTAAATACAAATGACTCTATGATTTGGCTGGGGGTTAGCGGTGGGGGTGTGGGGAATGAAGACTGTAGCTTGTGAATATTTTTAGACTGAGCAGCAGAGAGGCAGTAGTCACAGCTTCTCTCTCAGCTCTTTTAGGCTAGATTTTTTGAAAAAATGCAAATTTTCAGCCCCATGAGGGTAGTTAGGCAGTGTCTGCTTTTCAGGTGAAGAAACGAAGGGTCAGAGAAGCCCAGTGACTTACTCCAGGCCACACAGGTAGGAAGGCTCATACCAGGGTGGACCTCGATATTCTGAGGAGGAGCCCAGCTTCCTCTGCTGCCTCTCTAGGCCTGAGCGCTGAGACAGTAAGGACCTGGTCCCTCAGGCTCCCCTCTCTGGGGCTCTGTTACTTCCTGGCCATGGTGAGATATAGGAATTTTTGCTCAGGCTGAGAACCTCAGCCCTAGGTCTATCACCACCCTTCCCCTGAAGCTCTAACTCTCCCTGGGTACTGCCAGGGCACAAGACCCCACTCTCTGGCCAGCCCTCCTCCCTCTTTCCTCCATGACACAGAGCTTAATAATTCCAATGACCTTAGTTCCTGTGGGAGCTGGGGGGAAGTTGCTGACCCAGGTAGCTTTGGCATATCAGTCAGCCCTGCAAACATTTTTGGCTCAAGAAATACAAAGGCTCCAACTGTTGGCTTACGATACAAAGGGGGAGATAGCAGAGAGAGGTGGTCTGCCGGGCAGAGGTGGGAGAGGAGCATGACCTATGCTACCCTTTCTTCTTTTTCACTTCCCCAGCAGGGTGCCTGGTCAAGCAGATTGGGCTG
Organism: Proteles cristata cristata; assembly: GCA_017311185.1. Classification (NCBI taxonomy): domain Eukaryota; kingdom Metazoa; phylum Chordata; class Mammalia; order Carnivora; family Hyaenidae; genus Proteles; species Proteles cristata. The sequence continues at coordinate 104,870 of JAESUZ010000813.1, forward strand.
CAAAGCTCTCCTGCATGTGTGTGTTTGGTGGGGGGTGTCCAGCTCCTGAAAATTACACCTGTAACCACCACTGCAGAGCTCAAGGATTCAGTCTGTCTGCTGCCACCCAGTAGATTCTTCTAAAAAGTCCAGAGAAAGGCAGAGGCCTAGTGAGGTAGACTTGGGTCCCTGCTTAGAAGCAGAGGATGCTTGCTGCTGTAGGGATGGGTAAGATTGCTGGGTTTGGGTTTGTCAGATGTCACAACCCGTCTTTCAAATGTTGGGTTTGATAAATCACAAATCCTGCTTTGCCAACTGCTTCTCCCCTTAATTACATGTGTATATTTTAAGGGAGATTTAATCCATATGTTTCTGATTTGTTTATACGGAAATCATTAAAATGTTTTCTAAGAGCCATTTGATGTGCAGGAAGGCTCGTGAACCTTTTAAAGAGCTGTGTTAAAAGTGACGTCACCAAGACAGTGATATCGGTTGTCCCTGACTTTGCTCCCTCTCAAGAAAGCAGCTAACATCCACTCAAGAGCACGATACCACCTAGAAAAACCTAGAACACCGGGGTGAGGCGGAAGCACCCCCACACCACAGAGACTAAGACAGACAGCATTGGGGGGAAGAGGAGCAGCCACATGGGCACCCATTCCCCTCCCCCAGGCCTGTGCAGGGCCATGCCAGGAGGACCCCAGGGCCTCCCGTTCCTCCAGCTGGAAAAGAGAGCCCAGGGATGACAGCCAGCCTTCCCCAGATTCCCGGGTCACTTGAAGGGAGCCCCTACCCTGACCTCGCACCACGGGGACTGCAGGGGAATCTTCCAGGCCCAGACACTGGGGCTCAGACTGTGATGAAGAAGGAGGATGGACTGGCAACCAGCACATGGGTCTTGGCGGACTGGGTTCCTGCCACAGTGCCCGGGTGGTGACCCCAACCGGCGGCCTGTCTCCCCTGCACAGCCAAGGCAGGGTGTACTCTGACCAGAGACCTTGGTGGGGTGGGCTCTGCTCCAGAGACCAGTCTGCCCCCACGCAGGTGAGGTGCTGAGTCACAGCCCCACCTGCTGCGGTCCCACGTGACCAGAAGGGCTGGCCGCAACTCCTGGGAGCTGTGTTCAAGAGGCAGGATGGCAGAGCTGATCCCCCCACCCCGAGGGCACAGCCAGCACTGGGCAGGGGCCCCTCATGCTGTGTCTAAGCCTGGTTCACAGCCAAGGCTGAGGGCAACCCCCGGCCCCTCCTCCCCTGGGAGCCTGTTTGGGGAAACTGAGAGGAGTCTGGGCTGTGCCCCACCTCCCACCCAGGCAAGGGGCTGAGACACAGAACCCCCCCCACCCCGCAAGCAGAGGCCCTGTCTGACCAGAGGGCTGGCACTGGCATCACTCCTGGAAGCTGGGTGGCCCGGGACACAGAGCTGAGGGAAGACCAGACAGCACCGCCAGGGGCCCTGTTCAGCCAAGGAATCAGGCTGCATGCTGACCTGAGCTAACACAGCAAGCCCTCTACTGGTTTAAGAGCCACTTCTCCCCCTGGGTTCTGGCAGGGAATCTCCTCTGTAGCTGTGACTACTGCTGGAAGGAGCCCTCAGCCTGCCTGGCCCGGGAACCTCATGAGCACCGGCGTTGCTGCCGAGCCCCTTCAGCAGCCTTACATCTGGTGACACTTTGAAGCCAGAGCATCATTGCCCATGGCTTCCCCCATCTGCATAGCCAAACCGGTGGCCTCCCCTAACCAGGGAGGTCTGTGCACACTCAGGCCTGACTCGGGCCCCCAAACAATGAGCTGTGCAAGCCCTGGGCCATGGCATGAGACCCTGCCAGGGCAGGGAAGCTACTTCACAGTCCCACCTAATACTGAACAACGCACCCAGGCCCACCGTCTCGTCAGCCTGACCAGGGAATCAGGCCAGCACAGCGCCCGTCCTACAGCCTCACTCGGGTGGGCCTGAACCAGCAGGGCTGCCCAGCGGTTGTCAGCCAGGCATGCCCTTCCCTGTCCTCAGAGCTCGAACACTTGCCTTGCCTGAAAAGAGACCATGAAAAGAGGTCCCCCCCTACCCAAACACATGTCCAGCGGTCACACCCAGAAGCCCACACTGGGCCGGCTGCCGAAGGACTGCGTCTGCCAAGGCAAAACTGGAAGAGGAGCCCCATTACTCAGACATGCAGACACCAGTGCAAGGAAGCGAGGATCACACAAAGTCGATGTTAGCTGAACTTACTGTGCTAATTCATCTTAAATGCATATAATGAAGTATGTGAATTCTTTCTCAATAAAACTGAAGAAAGAAGAAAAAAAGAGAGAGCCAAACAAGAAAAAAAGCTGGGTTTAAAATTTGTTACTTTTTTCTTTGCATGTGTGAGGTATAGACAGACAGAGAGATTCTAGGATATCAGAAACAAATTTGAACTCTACATGGTTTGTTTTCTCCTAGGAATTCTGAACTGAAGTTGGAATAGGCTTGAATCTTGCTTTCATGTTGTCTCCCTACACTAAGTGAATGTGCTGGTGTTGTGGCCAGAAATTTGAATCAGGTGTCAAGATCAGAGGGCCCAGCCTGAACTCATTGCTTTGGTCCTAGAGAGAGAACCTTCCCGCCACATGGGCCTCTGGCACCTGCATCCTCACCAAGGCCAGGTGAACTTTCCCGACCCCTGTTTCGTCAGTGGGAGAGCAGCAGGACCAGAGTGTTTGGCAAGATGCACTCCAGATAAATGGTGCTGGAGTGACTCCACAGCTGTCACCCTGAAGTACTCAGAGTTCTTCTCTCCTAGTTTAGAAGTCATATTTTCATGTCACAGAATAACTATGTTTTGGCATACATGGTTTGAGTGGCTGAGTTCAAGTTCTTTTAGAAATCCCTTCACACCTGTGTGTGTGTGTGCATGACACCAGCATAGGTCTACATAGATGTGTCCGTGTGTGTGATGGGTTTGTGTCTCAGAAGTGGAAGGAGGGTGTCCTGTGCCCACGATGGCCCTTTAATGCTTAGGCTTATGCTTAACCCAGAAGTTGTGCTTGTTGAATGCGAGAGTGAATGAATGAATGAATGAACAAATGAGTTGATGAGTCTGTACTGAGCGCCTTAGCTGTATCATCTCATCTGACACCAGCCCTGTGTTGTAGGCAGCTGTGGGGATTACCATCCTTCACCACCTACTCTGAAAGCATTTCAGAGCACACCTTACATGGCCGCTGTGCTAGAGTCAGGTCTGGTTCACGAAAACGGGGTAAAACTCAACACATGACTTTGGGTGCTAGCGGGCTGTATCCTAAAAATCACGTGGGCTGGGAGTTAATAGCCCCTGCCTGAGGCTCTCTGAAACATTTTCATATTCCTTCAGTCTCCTTCCCTGGGAACTGACCCAGGCAGAAATCACGGTCTCCATTCTGGTCCATTTTCAGGGTCTTCCCAAAGCCATCAGGGCATCTTTGGAGCACGGTAGGCAGGCTTTCATCACAGTCTAGGAGTGCCAGCTTGATGGAGTAGGAAAAGGCACTGAACTTCTTGAGCCTCAGTTTCCCTATCTGTAAGGTGTGGAAGTGTCACTTGAAAGATTACAGGAGACAAGGGTACAGCGCCCAACATAGCATCTGGCACACACAGACACTTGACTGGTACACTTTGGCTCCTCACATGGAATCAATTTCTAGCCCCGTGTTCCCTAGGCAGGTTCCTAATGTGGCCCTGCCCCTAAACCCAGGCACAGCCTTCCCCTTCCCCTCAGCTTGGTCTGTAGGATGAAGGGTGAACACGCTTATAAACATGCCCATTTATCATCCCCCTCCTCCTGGCCATGGTCTTAGGACTCCAGTTCTCCGAAGAGCCTTCCCTTAGGCTCTGCACTCAACCCGAGTGTGCTCTTCTCACCCCTCCAGCCAGGCTTGATCTTTCCTGGGAGTTTCACTGGTGCCATGTCTTTCCTCCTGGCCTCAGCCCTGCTCTCCAGAATAGCCATTTTTTCCCTATGTCCCCACAGTGTTATGGTTTCTTTTTCATTTGTCCCTCTCCCCTTGAACTTGAAGTCAGGGGCTGGTTTGTTTTTTTTTTTTTCCATCCCCTTGGGAACCTAGCAGAAGAGATAGAATAGAAAAGATTGTCCATTGAACTGAACTGAGTCCTATATTATTGCATTACTACCTGATTCTTACATTACCACACTACTACCTGATTCCTACTTTGCTACAGGTCATCACAAATGGGTGTTGTGTTGTGTTTGTTTGTTTGTTTTATTCCTGCTTGTTGATCTGCACATTCTATCTCTATTTGAATTTGATTTCTGAGGGGAGTGTTGCTTTTGAAGAAAATAGTTTTAGATCTATGCCTAACGAGGTAATACTTTCAGTATTTGTAATCTCTCTTTTTCTGAATAATAGAAATTGAAATGTAAGCTTGAAATGGGATAGGAGCTGGATCTGGGCTAAGAGGAAGTCTAAAAGCCGGTGTCTAATCACTAAAGGACAATGTAAGAACAGGAGTGACTGCTAATTGTGTCTTTTCTTTCTTTTTTTTTTTTTAATTCCACCTGGTATCTCCACATTTGGGAAATGTCACAGTAATCATAGAGAGTCAGAGTTGGTAGGTGACTTGCTTTGTTTTTTTTTTTTTTTTTCAATTTTATTGACTTAGAGGGAATTCAAAGTCATTCCTATGATAATGACACTCATAGTAGCTTGCTCTCTGATCTTTGGTTGGGAGGGGGAGCCCGGAGCCACCTTCCACAGTCTGGAAGTGATAGCAGTGAGTGTTGCAGCCTGGGCTGACAGTCAGGTGTGTTCCAGGAAGGAAAACAGTGGGCCACTGTCCCTGGATTGACGTAGCCAGCCACGATATGCCACAGGTCCCTGAGAGCGAGAAGGGGACCTCTCTGCTGGAAGTGCACACACAGCCTCCAGGATCTGGGGAGAGGAGGGGAGACATGCGGATAGGCCTCCTCGACTGCCCTCCCCGCGATACGCTGGGTCAGGGTGGGGCTTGTTGAGGGCCCTGCTGCTGGTCTCGGGGTGAATGTGACATGTGATTGTTGCCACAGTGCTGACCTGCCCCCACCCCCCCCAGGGCTCAGGCCGTACTGCTTGCCCTCCCATAGTAGAGTGGGCATTATGGCAGCACCTCCCCCCCGGGGGGTGGGGAGGATGCAACTGAGCACTGCGAAACCATCAGCACTGCAGCGGGCACCCTGTAAAAGCTTAAGAGTCACCTGTTAGTGCTGCTATAAGGAAGATACTGAAAAGCCCATAGTGGTGAGGCTTGTTCCCAGGAATATCTCTGATGCCAAACGAGGTAATACTCTCTTTTCTTTTGCACTTTGCAAGCCCTTTTATTAGTGGTGTTTACATCAAGAAAATTCAATGAGCAGCAAACAGTGTGGACCCAGAGTTGCTTGTGGGTATTGGAAGCCCAGGAGCACCTTCCAGAAGCAGTGGGGTCCCCTGGGTCCCCGGTCCTCACGCTTGCCCTCCTCTGCCTAATCATGTTCGGAGGTGGACACGGACACCCTCTGTGAGTTCAGGCCCTACTACTCAGGCCACATGGCTGTTGGGAACCTTGATATCAATGTCAATTAAATGTCAATTATGAGGCTTCAAATAATGCTTTTTGCTTTCCTTTTGTCTGAGATCCAGGACTCTCAGGAAGGCCTGAAGGCCTCAGCTGCTTGGTGCCACTACCCTTAGAAGGGGCATGAAGCGAGCCTTCTTCCTACTCATGTCTCACACTGCCTCCCCTCTTTGTAGCCCCCAGCTAATGGAATCTTCTGTCCAGGATGCACTTCTCATTGTCCTTGGAGGTGCTCACCTGCCCACGAGTCCACGGATGTCTCCCTCTATGAGTTTTCCCCTCTAGATAACATGCTTCGTGCAGGCTCACGCATGATCAGGTACAGTAGTGCTACCCACAGCCCAGTGCGGTAGGAGCGCTTGTTGTTCCCATTTTACAGGCAAGAATACTGAAGTGTTGAGACCTGCAGAGGATGAGTCAGGGAGGAAATAGGCAAGTCGGCATGTAACCCTGGCCCTGCCTTCGGAACCCCCGGGATACCCGCCCATGTGTTCCGTGTACTTCCAGTGCAGTCCCCTGGCTGTGCCCGAGCACTCACACTTCACAAGTGCAGCACATGGAAGGCCCCATTTTGTCAAAGTGTGCGATTCTCTTCTCAGCATGCAAAAACACACCATAAATGAAAACCAGTCTTATTTTACATAAACACTACCAATCTCTTCCCCTGATCAAAATAAATGTTGCGGCAGAGGGCCTTTTTAAAAATGTAAAGCAAATTCTGCCTCAGAATGTCAGTGGGTACCAACTGCTCACACATTAGGGATATTTCTGTCGGGAGGTGAGACAGCCACCCCGCCACACCAGAGTGCATATGAGTGAGTGGGGAGATAATGATTCACAGTGCAGAAAGGCTCTTCACCTCGCCAGAAAGATCCCTGCAGTGTGTTCAGGAGAAGCAAATTCCTCCATTCTAGTGGCTGGAGTGACATTGGCAGAGTTGGGTTCCGGGCACCCCGCAACCGTATATTGATTTAATGGGTATTCCCAGAGCCCCTCTTGAGTGCAGATCTGCGGCATGAGTGTGAGGAGGTATGGTGACGAATGGGCAGGCACTGTGCTGGCCCTCGTGAAGCACAGAGACCCGGGGAGAGGCAGGTGGGAAGTAAGCACACCACTCAGCATTTGATGAAACCACAGGGCTGCTGTGGAAGAGAGGGTTGTGGCTCAGTGGTGGTGTGGCCCAAGGTGGGGGACTCACTGGGCCCATGGTGATCTAGGGATGAGGGAAGACCATGATCAGAAGGCATTTTCCTGAGGAAGGACAGGGAGGATGATTTGGTGGAGGGCTGCGGTGGGAGGGGTGGAAGGCAGGGAGTGTTGCAGGAAGAGGGATCATGTCGCACAATATATTGCTAAGAAACCCTTGAAAAATGGTTTGAGATGAAACAAGGGAAGAAGATGCTGTGTAAAATTAGTCACACTTGGTGATCCACTGTGTACATGAGATATTCAAGGAATCTGTGTTTCTACCATAGAGAAGGCCATTCGGGTGTATAATCTGCTTTCTCCAAGTATATGTGATTTTGGCATCCTGTTACCAAGGAACAGCCACCGATTTCTCAGAGGACACGGGATTCCCTGGGAGTAGGAGACTCTGGTGAGCTGGAGCTCTGTGTGCTTAGGTGGAAGGGCCCCACAGTGCAGCAAAGGAAAAGATGTAGAAGAAAATGCATAGTATGGTGTGTGTGTGTGTGTGTGTGTGTGTGTGTGTGTGTGTGTGTGTGTGTTTGAAGGGTATACGTAAATACATAAATGGTTGTGTATAGAGAACATTTCTGGAGGTATGTACAGGAAATTAAAGTATTTAACTTTCCACTTTCCACCCTTCTGTTCAGTTTGAATGTTTTATCATGAACATGTGTTTTTGGGGAGCAATTAAAAGCAAAGGAACAAAAGAACTTGATTTACAAAAGCTACTCATCTACAAGTAATTTTCAGGTACGTAAGAAAACACCTGCATGTCACTTGTTTGCGGCTTTCCAGCTGATAGTTCTTTTGGCTTCATGGTGGCCATGGTTGATGAGGGTTTTGTTTGAGGCAGGAGGACTTTCGGGTAGGTTGTGCATGGATGCTGCCTTCGTTGAAGGTCGTATTTAGTGTCATATTGTGTCCTTATGGTGGAAGTGGTTATTTTCATACAAACGATGTTGGCCTAGGAAAAGAGAAATGTGCTCCCTCTAAAGTGATTCCATAATACCCCAGTCACCCGCTGACGAGTGTTGCAGACATGGGGATGCCCTGCCTCAAATATGAACATTCTGCACTTGGGAAAAAAATGTATCAGTGCTTCCAAGGGTCAGATGGAAAACCAGGATTAGACATGAGGGCTTTGGTTTCCAGGCACAGGCAGGCAGTGTGCAGTCTCATTTTGTGCTCCCTCATTGGCATTATCTCAGATAACTTGCAGAAGGGCCGTGAGATCAGCTGTCCCTGGGCTTTAGTGCACCCGTCAGAGGTGAGGAAGACCTGGTGGAGGCCCAGGGCTAAGGTGGCCAGCGGTGTATCCCAGCCAGTCTCTGCTCTGTCATGCACTCTCATCAAGCCTGGCCTGCATCAGTGACATGTGTCATGGGGATTGAAGTCAGAGGTGGCGTCTTCACTACCTGAAGGATGCCTGATAGTACAGGTAGGCCTTGGGGACAGGAAACCCATTCCCAGGTGTAGTCTCTGCTCAGTGCCACCAGGTCCTCAAAATGCCTGCTAGTGAAAGCTGTGATGTCCAAAAATGTGTGCCTTAGATATTTTGGGCAGGTTTCTGGTAAAAATGACTTTAGTTACCTTATTTTTCAACACATCATTCTCTGTGCAGTGGAGGAAGCTCCATTTCATAATCTCCTAAGGCCACTGTCTTGTACTCTTCATGCACTTTGATGTGAGAGAGCTACTTTTCTGATCGTATTCTCTTTGGTCCCCTCTTGCCTCATGGCACTACAATTCCCAAGTGTCCTCTGCCTCATCAGCTGTCACTGCCCTGTTTCATGTTCACATGTAGATGTTTGTATATCTCCATATGCAGATAGGCGCAGCACACTGTGACTTGACTTTTTGTCAGGTGGCTTCATCCACGTGTTAGAGAGACTAAAGCCATGTGACTCTTACATGGCAGAACTTGGGCCAGAGTTAAAAAGTCTTTCAGCTTTCCATCTGTGCTTTCCTTCCTAGAGCTTGAAGCAGAGCGTCTACAGTTGAATCTGTGTGAACACATCTTCCTTCGGGTCTGCTTTACTCAAGGCATGGTGCTGACTTCAAGGAAGTTGCGTCATTCTTATCTTCAAGGCTTTTTAGGGTGGGTTTTCATGTCCTCCATTCACTGCCATCAAAAGCAGCATGAGGGATGGAAAATAGCAGACCAAGTGCCTCAGGAACCCAGAGGAGGAGGTGATGTGGGACTGGCTGTTGGGACACAGGCTTAGGAACAGTCAGGTGCCCATGACAGGCCAGCATTAGGGAGGTGGCGATAGGTTTCCTTGCCAGGAGCAGGCACCCAGAGGAGGAAAGGGAAGGCTTGGTTGAGCCCTCCTAAAAGTATGCACAGAGTAGGGTGGTGGTGGGTTCCTTTTTCACAAACCAGACTTTAAACAATGTCTTGGGGCGCCTTTGTGGCTTAGTCGGTTAAGCGTCCGACTTTCGCTTAGGTCATGATCTCGCGGTTCGTGGGTTCGGCCCCGCATCGGGCTCTGTGCTGACTGCCAGCTCAGAGCCTGGAGCCTGTTTCATACTGTGACTCCCTCTCTCTCGGACCCTCCCTGCTCACACTGTCTCTCTCTCTCTCTCCTAGAAATAAATAAAATAAAAATATTAAAAAAATAAATAAATAAAGAATGTCTAGAAGCTATTTGCTCAGTAAGGTCTGACAGTGTTCTGGAATAATCTCTCAGATTTCAAGAACAGGGTGTCACTCTCTGTGTTCTCTTTAGTTTCTCTCCATCCCTTGGCAGCACCTGCCTCAGGATCTTTCCCCATCCTTCACTCATTAGCCGTGTCTCCCTTGACAGGATGTCTACTTGGCTCAAACAGATCAGTTTATAAGGGTTTATTCTTTATTATTATTATTATTATTGTTATTGTTATTACTGCCAATTTACTTTCCTTCCAAAGATTTTCGGTAAAAAAAAAAAAAAAAAAAAAAAAAGTGGCCAAATCACCATTTTCTCCCTGAGCCCAAATGGTCTTTCTTCCTTGCTTTTCTTGCTCCACCCTCTCTTTTGTGAATGGAGACTCACAAATGGCTGAGTGACACTCACATGCTGCTGACGGCACTAGTTTTTAAAGTATTATTTGGGGCCACAGTGATGGATGAAAAGAAGGGCACTAAAGAATAGAACTGTCAGTTTTGCATGCAAGAAGCACTGAACTCAGAGAAGCTTCATTCTTTTCACTCCTTTTGAGGGAAAGAGGTTGATACCCAGCAAGTACCAGCAGAAGTTCCACCACAAGGCTCCTGTTTCCCAAGGGGATAGCAGTAGATAAGGACAGCGGTCATCATGTCTGTGTGCTGACTGCAGGCGCTTGCTGCACCCGGTGCTCTGTCTACACTGTCTCCCCAGACATGCACAGCCACCCCTACGAGCAGGAGATGATCAAGTCTGATGGCTCAGTGGATGGGCTGTGAGGCCAAACAGCCTCGAATCAAGACTCCGTTACTCAACTGCTGTGTGATTTTGGGCAACATCTTTGAACACTTTCTGTCTCAGGGGAGAATAACTGTGCCCAACTCAGCACATGGCATTTTTGTGAGGACTAGATGAGAGAAAGACAGACAGACTCTCTAACATATCAGAAGGCTCAAAGAGTATTAGCCACCATTATGGCCACTGTTTCACCCTTATTATAGACGAGAAGATCGAGGCTCAGGGAGGTTCAGTTACTTGTCCAAGTCTTAATTCATATCCAGTTCTGCCAGACTCCAGAGTCTGGCATCTGATCTGCCCTGTTTTAATGAGCACTGGGAGTCTCCCGAGAGAGGGGTCAGGGGAAAGCCCAGCTCCCAGGCTGCTCCTCACTGACATTGACCTGGTCACAGCCCAATCATGATGACGACCTACCTTGTTCTCAGTAGTGACAGTTTCTGCAGCCAAGCTGACCTCTGGCCAAGGAGCATCAGAGTGTCTTGAGTTGGTGGTTTGAATGTTGAAACAATGTGTGGAGTTGGTGACTAGCTCTCAGAGCTGAGACTATGCCCATTGTCCCTGGTCAGTACCTGCCAGGGTGTTACCCAGATGTGGTGGCTCTGTATTCTTTTGGCTGCAATTTAACATGGCTCATTGGCAGTGACCTCAGCAGTGGATGCCTTCTCTTGGATGCCTGGGGGCCCCAACTCTCCTCTGAGGGATCTAAGCCTCTGTCTCATTTTTCCTGCTGTACCCCTTTGCTGCCTGGCCTTGGTCCTGGGTTCTAGCTGCTCTGACTCCCTGCTCGGCTCACACACTTAGAGCTGGCTAATGGCCTCTGGAGCTTTCCCATAGCCCGGGGACTGGGACCCCACTCAGCTGAGGAGTGAGTCTAAAGTTTCCCCGGGTATCCCAGCAGAGATGATGAGGTTGGCAGCCTATACCCCAGCTTGTCCCTCATAGTCCCTGGGGTTCTTATTCTTGGGTGAATCTTCCTGGTGTCCTTCTAATTAAACACAGTGACTCACATAATTATTCTCGATGGCATCTTTTCAGGGTCTGCAGAGATTTTATTTATTTATTTTTTTTGTTCTGGTTTTAAACTGGGGTGGGTGGGGTGGGTAGACTCTTTCATGGGCAGGTGTATACCCAGCACCATAGCTGTTGTGTATCTGGGTGGTTATGAGTGCAGGCATGGGGTCCAGTCCTTGCTGCTCCACTTGCTCGTTGCTGGACCGGACTGGTTGTTAATCTCTGTGAGAGTTACTCGGCTACACAGGACCCAGGATCCCCACAGTATGATGGCCAGAAGCTACCTGAGAGACTGGAAAGGGGCAATAGGGAGAGTGTAGAGGGAAGAAAGGAATGGAGGGATGAGGAGGAGAGGAAAGGGGAGAGGGATAGGGAGAGGGAAGGAAGAGGGAGAGAAAAGGAGAAGGAGGGAAGGAGGGGGAAGGAGAAGAGAGGGAGAGAGAAGGGGAGGAGCGAGGTGAGGAGGAGGAGGAGTGAGAGAGAGAGAGAGTCGATGCCAGGCTCCCCTTGGCCTCACCCACCTGACTGGTTATTTTAGCGGTTGGTATTATTACGAGTCTGACTCCAGAAATGTTCTGCACTTATCCTGGCACACTTGATTCTAGAGTTGAGATTCCTTTCCCCCTGTAGCTCATTCTAAAGAGTTTAAAGAAGATACGACCAGAAGTTGTTTCAACTGTCAAGATATGAAATATCTTTTGACACTTTTTCACCCATTTTTTTCCCTCCCAAGTCTCACTCAAGTTAATGAAAAGGGAGACAGGACTGGGGATTTGATGGTTATTTTTTACTTATACAAGAAAAGCCACCTTCCTCCTTCAAATTCAGAGTTGTATAAAGCATTTGGAAATGACATTTATTAGCTACTATCAGGAATTAACAAGTACATTGCCACTTGAGCAAAATCAGGACTCAGAGGATGAGGGTGGAAAACTAACGCATCATCCCGGATGCAGGAGCCTGACATGCTGTCTGCACAAGTGAGACACATTGATAGAACTCTGAGCCAGCGTGTCTGTGGGGAGGGGCTTCTACTTGCTAGCTTCCATCAGGTGACAGGTGAGAAATGAAATGTCACCGCACATATGCAGTGTGGGTGTTATGAAGGTCCATTGTTCCACACTTGCCAAGTTATCACTAAAGAAGGGCACTCCTCACCAGCCATTTATAAATTAGAGGTTCGTCCCTAGGTGTTAACAGAGGTGACTCTGCTGAGGAAGGGGCTTCACAGACAGGGACTGAGCCTGGACCACAGTCATCCTGGAGGCAATTGGGTGGACACTCCCATCCATCCTCCAGGATCTTGAAATGCTCTTGGTCATACATACACATATGAGAGAGGCGGGGATGGCTCTTTTTGTGGACTCAAAAGCTGGAGACTAGCAGACCCACCCTAGAGTGAATCTGAGATGAAGTCAGACCTTCAAACAGTCTGGGGTGGAGGCCCTGCTGAGCTCCATCCCCCTTTGCAGAGAATGTGTTAGCAAAGATAATATGTTTTCCCCATTTTCAGAAGTCTCTTTTCTTAATAAATAGCTTAGTCATAGGAGGCACATAATACACTTTCAGGTTGTGCCAGAAAGAGCTTTATCTTCCATTTCTAGGCCTATGGCATATATTTCTGGGTAATGGATGACCAACTTAGGAAGAATGGTTTCAGAGACACTCCGCCTCCAGAGAGATGTGGTTTATATTAGCTCGACTGACAGAAATCTAAGTCAGACGTTCTGTTGACAAAGGATGGAGCTCAAGATCTGATTTTACATGGGTAGTGACTATTAACTTATTTGGTGAGAAGTACAACTGTATGCTGGCATTGAGTAGCTTAAGCGAAGGCCACTGGGGCAGGCAGAGGTTGTGTTGTCCAGCCTCAGATGGTAGAGGGGAGATTGCTGGGGCCAGGGCAGTGCTGGCCAGGAGAGAACCAAGGAGTTCGAACCATCTCTTATGTGTTGGAGTGTCTGAATTAAAAATAAAAATGCCAAGATGAGAGATCTCAGTACTGTGCAAGTGGCAATGGCTAGCAATGAGGAGGCTGGTTCACAAAAGTACAAGTGAAATTCCTAATGGCTTCAGCAGTGCTCTGTGTAGGTATTTACACGTGCAACAGCTTATAATTCAGAAATGCCTCATGCAGTCCCTCCCACCCCCCGCAGCCTTTCTCATGTGGGGACACTGCTCCCTTCAAGAAGAGGCCACTTGCTTCCATCAGAGGTGCTGGGCTGGCACTTCTTCCAGCAAGAGAGCTGAGGGGTCAGTGTCTTGGCCCAGCAGCTGGAGGACAGGTCTTGGTGTTTAGTCTTAGAGGCAGATGAAGCTGGGCTTTACATACTGGTTTGTCAGTGTACTTGGCCCAGTGCATGAACAGTTTACAAAGCCCAGAATGACTCAGTCCAGAGCCATCATCACGAAGGTATAAAAGAGCCAGAAGTAGTCTTTGGTGCTAAACAGAGCCTGGAGATGCCGGGCAGCAGGGGGTGGGGCAGTGGTTCTCACCTCTCTCCATTTACTCATCCAAAATCACTCAGAGAGCTTCTGAGTGTTGTTGAAAACAACAACAGGGGATGCCTGGGTGGCTCCAACTTGACTCAGGCCATGATCTCACAGTTTGTGTGTTTGAGCCCCACGTCAGGCTCTGTGGTGACAGCTCAGAACCTGGAGCCTGCTTCCGATTCTCTATCTCCCTCTCTCTGTCTCTCTGCCCCCCCCAAAAAATAAACATTTAAAAATTTTTAAAGAAAAGTAACAGTAACAAACAACAGCTTTATCAAGATCCAGTTTGCTCATTCAGACTGTACACTTCTGTGTTTTTAGTGAATTCACAGAGCTGTGCAATCATCATCTCAGCCAGTTTTAGAGCATTTTCATCACCTCAGATATATCCTTTAGGGATCAACCACCTAAACCCCTTCTGGTCTCTATGTGTTTGCCTTTTCTGGACCTTTCATATAAATGTAATTGTATACTATATAATCTTTTGTGACTGACTTATGCCATTTAGCATGTTTTCAGGATGCATCCATATTGTACCGTGATACGGTATTTACTCATTTTTGTGGCTGAATAATATTCCTCTGTAGCATATGCCACAATTTGCTGTATATCATCTATCCATTCATTGGTTGATAGGTATTTAGGGTTGTTCTTGTCTTTTGACTTGTACTCCTATAAATATTCAACTATAAGGTTTTGTGCAGACATGTTTTGATTTCCCTTGGATATATACCCAGGAGTGGAATTGCTAGATCATATGGTAACTAGATCATATGCTAGATCAACCATTTGAGGAAGTGCCAGACTGCTTTTCACAGTGGCTACACCATTTTCTGTTCCCACCAACATTATTCTTATTTCTCTGCATTCTTGCTAACATTTGGTATTATCGGGGTTTTTTTTGTTTGTTTATAACCATGGATGTGTGATAAATCTCATTGTGGTTTTATTTTTAATTATTTTTATTTGAGAGAGAGAGAGGGTGCAAGGGGGGAGAAAGGTAGAAGGAGGAGGGTGAGAGAGAGAGAGTGTGAGTGAGAGAGAGAGAGACAGAGAGAAAGAGAGAGAATCTCAAGGAGGCCCTATGCTCAGTGAGGAACCCAACACAGGGCTTGATCCCATAATCCTGGAATCATGACCTGAGCCGAAATCAGGAGTTGGACACTCAACCAACTGAGCCATCCAGGCACCCCCTCATTGTAGTTTTGATCAACAGTTCCCTGATGACTAATTATTTTAAGCATCTTTTCTTGTGCTTATTGGCCATTTGTATATCTTCTTTAGATGATGTTTATTTAGATATTTTGTTTTCAGTTGGATTGTCTTTTTATTATTTAATTGTAAGAGTTGTTCATTTATTCTAGATATAAGATATGATTTGTATACAATATATCAGTTATATGATTTGCAAATATTTTCTCCTATTCTATGGGGTGTCTTTTCACTTTTCTATTTTTTTTTTCTTAAATAGTTTACTGTCAAGTTGGTTTCCATATAGCACCCAGTGCTCATCCCCAACAAGGGCCTTCCTCCATGCCCATCACTCCCCTTCCCCTCTCTCCCACCCCCAAGAGTCCTCAGTTTGTTCTCAGCATTCAAAAATCTCTCATGGTTTGCCTCCCTCCTTCTCTCCAACTATTTTCCCCTTCTTTTCCCCATGGTTCTCTGTTCAGTTCTTCCTAATCCACCTATATGTGCAAACATATGGTATCTGTCCTTCTCTGTCTGACTTATTTCGCTAGGCATAACACCCTCAAGTCCCATCCATGTTGCTACCCATGGCCAGATTTCATTCTTTCTCATTGCCATGCAGTATTCCATTGTGTAGATGAACCACATCTTCTTGATACATTCATCAGTTGATGGACACTTAAGCTCTTTCCATGTTTTGGCTATTGTTGAGAGTCCCGTTATGAACGTTGGGGTACATATGACCCTGTGCATCAGCCCTAGAAATTTGGAGTAAATTTCTAGCAGTGCTATTGCTGAGTCTTAGACGAGTTCTATTGTTCACTTTTTGAGGAACCTCCACACTGTTTTCCAGAGGGGATGCACCAGTTTACATTCCCACCAACAGTGTAGGAGGGTGCCTGTTTCTCCACATCCTCGACAGCATCTAGAGTCTCCTGATTTATTCATTTTAGCCACTCTGACTGGTGTGAGGTGATACCTCAGTGTGGCTTTGATTTGTATTTCCCTGATGATGAGGGATGCTGAACATCGTTTCATGTGTCTGTTGGCCATCTGGATGTCCTCTATGGAGAAGTGTCTGTTCATGTCTTCTGCCCATTTCTTCATTGGATTATTTGTTTTTTGGGTGTGGAATTCGGTGAGTTTCTTATAGATTTTGGATACTAGTTCTTTATCAAATATGTCATTTGCAACTATCTTTTCCCATTCTGCTGGTTGCCTATTAGTTTTATGGATGGTTTCTTTTGCCATGCAGAAGCTTTTTATCTTGATGAGGTCCCAGTAGTTCATCTTTGCCCTTGATTCCCTTGCCTTTGAGGATGTGTCAAGTAAGAAATTGCTGTGGTTGAGGTCAAGGAGGTTGTTTCCTGCTTTCTCCTCTAGGGTTTTGATGGTTTCCTGTCTCACATTCAGGTCCTTTATCCATTTTGAGTTTATTTTTGTGTATGGTGTGAGAAAATGATCTAGTTTCATTCTTCTGCATATGGCTGCCCAGTTCTCCCAGCACCATCTGTTAAAGAGGCTGTCTTTTTTCCATTAGATATTCTTTCCCACTTTGTCAAAGATTAGTTAGCCATACATTTGTTGGTCCAGTTCTGGAATCTATATTCTATTACATTGGTCTATGTGTCTGTTTTTGTGCAAAACCATAGTGTCTTGATGATTACAGTTTGTAGTAGAGGCTAAAGTCTGGGATTGTGATGCCTCCCATTTTGGTTTTCTTCTTCAATATTACTTTGGCTATCTGGGGTCTTTTGTGGTTCCATACAAATTTTGTGTTCTAGTTTTGAGAAGAATGCTGGTGCAGTTTTGATTGAATCGAATCCAACAGCACATAAAAGAATTATCCACCATGATTAAGTGGGATTCATTCCTGGGTTACAGGGCTGGTTCAATATTTGCAAATCAATCAATATGATACATCACATTAACAAAACAAAAGATAAAAACCATATGATCCTGTCGATAGGTGCAGTAAAAACATTTGACAAAATACCCTCGAGAAAGTCAGGATAGAAGGAACTTACTTAAACATCATAAAAGACATTTATGAGAAGCCCTCAGCGAACATCATCCTCAGTGAGGAAAAACTGAGAGCTCTCCCCCTGAGATCAGGAACATGGCAGGGATGTCCACTCTCACCACTGCTGTTTAACATAGTGCTGGAAGTCCTAGCATCAGCCATCAGACAACAAAAGGAAATAAAAGGCATCAGAATTGGCAAAGAAGAAGTCAAACTTTCAGTTTTCGCGGACAATATGATATTCTATATAGAAAACCTGACAGACTCCACCAGAAGCTTACTAGAACTGATCCATAAATTCAGGATAGTTGCAGGGTACAAAATCAATGTACAGAAATCGTTGCATTTTTATACATCAATAATGAAGCAACAGAAAGAGAAATCAAGAAACTTATCTCATTCACAATAGCACAAAAAAAAAAAAAACCATAAAATACCTAGGAATAAGCCTAACCAAAGATATAGGAGATCTGTGTGATGAAAACTATAGAAAGCTTATAAAGGAAAATGAAGAAGACACAAAGAAATTGAAAAGCATTCCATCCTCATGGATAGGAAGAATAAATGTTGTTAAAATGTCATTACCACCCAAAGCAATCTACATATTCAATGCAATCCCAGTCTTTTCACTTTTTTGAAACACAAAATTTTAATTGTGATCAAGTCCAATTTAAAATTTTGTTGTTATGCTTTTGGTATCATAGCTAAGAATTCATTGCTCAACTAAGGTTATAAAGCTTTAGTATTATGTTTTCTCCTAAGAGTTGTATAGTTTTAGCCCTTAAATTAAGGTCTTTGATTTATTTTTAGTTCATTTTTTATGTGGTGTAAGATAAGGGTCCAACTTCATTCTTTTGCATATGGCTATCCAGTTGTCATAGCACTATTTGCTGAAAAGACTATTCTTTTCTTGCATTGAATGGTAATGGCTCCCTGTGGAAAATCAGTTTACCATAGACAGGTTTATTTTTGGATCCTCAGTTTTATTCAGTTTTTCTAAATATCTGTCCTTATGCCAGTCTTGATTACTGTTGCTTTATAATAAGTTTTGAAATAAGCAAGTGTGACTCTACCAACTTTTTTCTTCTTTCTCAAGACAGTTTTGTTATTCTGGATTTCTTGCAACTCTATGTGAAAGTCAGCCAGGATGCTGATAGAGATTGCACTGAATTTGTAGGTTGCCCTGGAGTGCATTACCATCTTAACAATATTAAGTCTTCCAATCCATGAACATGAGACATTTTTCCATTTATTTGGATTTTTAATTTCTTTCAACATACTTTTGTATTTTTAAGAGTATAGGTTTTGCATTTATTTGTTAAGTATATTTCAAAGTATTTTATTTGTGATGCTATTGTGAATGAAGTTATTTTAATTCATTTTTGGGTTATTTATTGCACATATATAGAAATGAAATTTATTTTAATATATTTGATATTGTATTCTTCAACTTGCTCATCTTGTTTATTGTGCTAATAGTTTTTTAACTGACTTTTTAGGATTTTCTGTATACAAGCTCATGCCATCAGTGAAGAGATAATTTTACGTTTTCCCTTCCTTCCTTCCTTCCTCCTTCCTTCCTTCCTTCCTTCCTTCCTTCCTTCCTTCCTTCCTTTCTTCCTTCCTTCCTTCCTTCTTTCCTTCCTCTCTCTCTTTTTCTTTCTTTCT
>JAESUZ010000814.1:0-59198 GCA_017311185.1 Proteles cristata cristata
AAATAAAGATACTTCAAGAAGTAACACTTGCATAATAGCCACCATGCTGGGCATTGTTTTAGAGTTGCAGACAACGGGGAGGGAGAGGCCATGCCCTCTACCGGCTCTCTGGCAAGTCTTCCCAAATTTGAACTCACCTGCCAATCACCCGGCCAGCTTGTTCAAATGCAGGTTTTAATTCAGTAGGTCCGGAGTGGGGCTTGAGAGTCTTGAGTTTCTAACAAGCCCCCGGCTGAGGCTGGGGCTCCTGGCCCAGGAGCCACGCTTTGACTAGTGAGGGTGGGCATCAATCAGAGTCTGGTCGGAAACCTACACAGCGCTCCAGGTCTTTTAGCAGGAGGATATAACCCAGGGAACATTATGCTTACGTAACCCTTGGAATGGAGCGACGGTCGGGAGAGTTGAGGAGATCGGGATGCGTGGTGAGAAGCTGTTAGCCGTGTCCCCGGCGGCCTACAGCGTTGCAAACTTCACGTCTGCCATCTGCTCCTGCTTCTCCTTGTGTTTCGCCTTCCAAATCTCGTAGAACCCTGATGGCAAGACAATCTGGGAAATAGAGTTTCCAAGCCTCCCTCCCCTGAGAAAGAAGTGATGGGGCTGATTATTAGCAGCACTGTCTGGCACACATTCCCTCGAGGTTCAGTCCTCAACCTACTCCTTTTCTCTCTCTTTCCGTTTGTCTTCTCGCCTCCTGGGTATCTCCGTGAAAACACCTGAAATCCCGTTTGACTTCTCTCTTTTCGGCAACTTGCAGATAGTCACCGAATCCTGCCAGGCCTTTGGCCATCCGTCCCACATTTCCCCTCCTTCCCACTCACGATGTCATTTCTATGCGCTCTTATTCCTTTACGTTTGGATAATCAGAGAAGCCTCTCTAACCGCTTGCCTTTGATCTGCGACCATCCGCCCTTCTTGTCCCCCCTTTCCTGTGTACTACTGCCAAGGGTACAAGGAGTTAGCAGTGTCTGAGTTATTTTTTTAAGCCTGTGAACTTTCACTTTTTGAAACGTTCTTTATTTTTAAATAATCTCTATACCCAATGTGGGGCTTGAACTCATGACCCCAAGATCAAGAGTCACATGATCTCCCAAGTGAGCCAGCCAGGGGCCCCAATATCTGAAATGATTCTACCAGGGAGATGAGCAAATTGACACATTGATGCTAGAATAAAGTGGTTTAAAATGAGTGCTCAGAAGGTGAGCCCTTAAAGACTCTCTGATGGGCTTTTACTCTGCAATGCAGGAAGGTGCGCTGGGACAAATATGGCTCTGGGGAGACAGAAACCTGACTTTTCGTTCTCCCTTTACTCTCACTGTGTGGCTTTGGACAAGTCACTTCCCGTCTCTGAATCTCCTTTACTCCTGAAGAAAAGCAAGATGCGTAGTCGGAACTATTGTTTTCCAGCCTTTTTGTTTTTCACTCTGTTGACAGATAACTTTAAAAATGTGTAATAGATCACGTTCGATTTGGGGACTGAACACATGTTAAAATGGCCAAAGTGGAAACATAAGTTTCCTCATCTGACTACAAATCATAATAGGGAGTTTTATTTCACTTGTCTTATAATACTAAACTCAACAATTGTCTTCATACCATAGGCACTTTGAGATAACGTATTCTGGAAAATGGTGCCGTATTCAATTTCTTTACCAAATTGCTACCAGAGAGCCGACAATAGCTTCTTTCCATAGAAAATCCAACTCTTCTCTAATAGTATGAGCTTCTCCAGCTTTCTCCCGGTTTCACACCTTGCTAGAGAAATGTCTTAAATTATTTTAAAGTGTCTGGATTACTGACTGATAGATATTTGAAAATCTTGCACTCTGTACTTATCAGTTTATTTTTGAAGATTTAAAATTTTTTTTAATGTTTTATTTATTTTTGAGAGAGAGAGAGACAATGTGAGCGGGAGGGGGGGGTCAGAGAGAGAGAGAGAGAGATACAGAATCCGAAGACAGGCTCCAGGCTCTGAGCTAGTTGTCAGCACAGAGCCTGATGCGGGGCTCGAACCCACGAACTGTGAAATCATGACCTGAGCCAGAATCAGACACTTAACTGACTGAGCCCCCCAGGTGCCCCGTTAGAGCAGTGTTAAACGTTTTACAACAAAGATTCCTCATATACCTGTTGTCCTCACACACTATAGCCTCCCCCATTATCAACATCCACCACCAGAGGGTTGGATTTGTTCCAAATGATGGACCTGCATTAGCACATCATAATCACCTAAAATTCATAATTTACCTTAGAGTTCACTCTTTAGTGTTGTGCAGTCTGTGGGTTCAGGCCAAAGTATAATGAGATGTATCCATACAGAGTATGACACTATCATACAGTGTTTTCACTCTCCTGAAACTCTTGTTTTCTACCTATTCGTTTCCCCCCCGCCCCCACTCCCAGCCCCTGTCAGCCACTGATTTTTGTCTCCATAGTTCTCTTTCCCAGACTCTCGTACAGTATGTAGCCTTTTTTAGGTTGCCTTTTTTCACTTAGTAATATGCATGTAAGTTTCCTCCATGTCTTTTCATGGCTTGATCGCTCATTTATTTTTAACACTGAATGATATTCCGTTGCCTGGAGGTACCACAGTCTATTTATCCACTTGTTTACCGAGGGACATCTTGGTTGGTTCCAAGTTTTGGCAATTATGAATAAAGCTGCTCTAAATATCCATGTGCCGGTTTTTCTGGGGACATAATTTCATCTCCTTTGGGTAAATACCAAGGAGTGTGATGGCTGGATTGTATGGGAAGAGTGTGTTTAGTTTTGTACGAAATCACCAAACTGTCTTCCGGAGCGGCTGTAACATTTTACATTCCCATAAGCAACGGATGAGAGTTCCCATGCCTCCACATCCCTGCCAGCATTTGGTGGTTGTCAGTGTTTGGGATTTTGGTCATTCTAATAGGCGTGTAGTGGTAGCTCATTGCTCTTCTAATTTGCATTTTCCCAATGACATCTATGGATTATCTTTTCATGTGCTTTTCTGTCTCTGTATATCTTCTTTTTTTAAAAAAATGTTTAATTTTGAGAGAGAGAGAGAGAGAGAGAGAGAGAGAGAGAGAGAGAGAGAGAGAGAGATTGCAGGGGAGGGGCAGAAAGAGGGGGAGACACAGAATCCAAAGCAGGCTCCAGACTCTGAGCTGTCAGCACAGAGACCAATGTGGGGCTCAAACCCACGAACCATGAGATAGTGACCTGAGCTGAAGTCAGACGTTCAACTGACCGAGCCACCCAGGTGCCTCTGTATATCTTTGGTGAAGTGGCTGTTCAGGTCCTCAACCCACATTTAAATGAGGATGTTTGTTTTCTCATTATTGAGTTTTAAGAGTTCTTGGTGTATTTTGGATATATCCACATCTATCATGTGAGCCTTGCATAAGTATTTTCTTGCAGGCTGTGGCTTGTCTTCTCATTCTCTTGACAGTGTTTTCCACAGAGGAGAAGTTTTTAATGATGATGTCCAGCTTATCAAGCACTTCTTTCATGGGTCATGTCTTTGGTGTCGTATCTAAAAAGCCGTCATTATATCCCAAATCATCTAAGGTTTCTCCTATGTAATCTTCCAGGAATTTTATAATTTTCATTTTTACTTTTAGGTCTCTGATCCATTTTGAGTTAATTTTTGTGAAGGTTATAAAGTTTGAGTCTACATTCTTTTTTTTTATGCATATAGAAGCCCAGTTGAAAAGATAATCTTGGCTCCATTGTATTGCCTTTGTTCCCTTGTTGAAGATCAGTTGACTGTATACATTTGGGTCTATTTCTGGGCTCTCTGTTCTGTTCCATTGACCTGTTTGTCTCCTCTTTCTCCGACACCACGCTGTCTTGATATCTGTAACTTTAAAGTAGGTCTTGAAGTCAGGTAGCGTCAGTTCTCTGACTTCGTTCTTCTTCCATATTGTGTTAGCTATTCTGGTGCTGACTTGCATGATGTATATTAGTTGCTAAATATTGACATAAGGGAAAACTTCAGGCTGCTTTTTGAAAGCATTTCTCTGCAATGACACTTTCTGGATGGGGGTCATTTTTATTCCTAATAAATGAATAGACAAATTATGCATTCATTACTTTATTGTCTCTTTTAAGGGTGGCTTTTGAAGTCTTAGAGATGGTGTCATGTTTTATCTGAGAATGTTGATTAATCAAAAGTCATATATCTCCAGAAGGCAAATTGGAAGAATTATTACCATTTTTAGACTCCTCAGTCACATGCTGTATATCAGCATCAGTGTACCCTGTGTTTTCTGTCTTTAACCTGGTATATTAAAGATGGAAATTAAACACGTATGATAAGGATAAAAATAGTACTAACCAAAACCCTGACGTCGCTGGTGTTGATAGATGGAGACACAACATGAGCAGGCTCCTCTATTAATCAACCACCGCACTCCCATTTGATACTTATTTTAAATGGAAACCAAACATGAAAATAATTATTTTATAATGGACTGATTTTTTTTTTAACTGAATTCCAGTGTAATTGACATACGGGGTTATATTACTTTCTGGTGTACAATACAACAATCCAACAATTCTATACATTACTCAGTGCTCATCACTATAAGTGTACCGTTGTGTTTTTTTTAATCTTATTTTTTAGTAATCTCTATGCCCAACATTGGGCTTGAACTCAAGGACCCTGAAACCAGGAGTCACATGCTCTACCCAACTGAGCCAGCCGGGCACCCTACAATCAGTATGCTCTTAATCCCCTTCACCTATTTCACTCCTCCCTCTGCCTCCACTCCTCTGGCCACCACTAGTTTGTTCTTCATATTTAAGAGTTTGTTATTTTGTTTGTCTTTTTTTTCCTGGGTTCATTGGTTTGGTTTCTTAAATTGTATAGTGGACTGGGTTTTCAAAATAGAAATGGAAACAGACGCAATGGCCATCAGTAGCACCTGGACCCTTAGGACACGCTTCCAGATCTCTGAGTATTTCCCAGAAACACTGGGGTTAGTGATCACTCAGGGGTCTTCCAGCTATGGTGTTTCATGTGCTTATGGATTACATTGCGAAAGGGCTCCATGAACTGGAGAGATGCAAATTGCTCTATCTCATCGGTATTCTGGCAGTTATGGTTGTTATGAGAATAAAGACTAAATATTTTAGAATCCTTAATTTCAGGTATCCTGAGAAATAGCATGCATTTCTCACTTTCATTTCAGTTATTACCTTGTGTTGAGTGATTCTAGGAGGGAAAGAGAGGAGTCCTTTCAAAAGAAAGCAAGGAGGACATGCTGAATAAAGGAGAAAAGACCACTTGACATTTCTAAAGGTAAATTAAGTGTTATAAAATGTCAACAGGAAGTAATACTTTATCTCATGGTTATTTGATTTCTGTCTTCGATTCAAGGTTGCCTTTTTTCTCATCTTGGTATTGTGAAAAGACAGCATTATATTGAACATTTCACAGGAAATGTCAATTCTGTGGTTCTTCTCATTTATATGTTTGAACATAGAGCTTGTGGAGAGTGTAAGAAAATGCTGCCTATTTAACTAGTCTGAAAACAAACGAGGTCAGACTGAAACAGATAGCAAATAAATAAGCAAAGATAAAACCATTTTGGCCTTGTGTACTTTCTCACCAACCCTTCTTTCTTTGCCTTGAGCATCCTTAGATGCTATTATTTGCCTATTTGGGAGCCATTAAGTGCAGGGCCAAACTAATGGCCAAAGTTGTTTTGTCTTGTGGTCCAGTTTTTGCTGGATAAATGGATAGGAAAAAGTAGTGTGTGTGTGTGTAGTGTGTGAAATAAGTCAGAGAAAGACAAATATTGCATGATCTCACTTATTTTTTTTTAAAATATTTTTATTTATTTCTAGGAGAGAGAGAGAGAGAGACAGCGTGAGCAGGGGAGGGTCAGAGAGAGAGGGAGACACAGACTCTGAAACAGGCTCCAGGCTCCGAGCTGGCAGTCAGCACAGAGCCCGACGCGGGGCTCGAACCCACAAACTGCGAGATCATGACCTAAGCGAAAGTCGGACGCTTAACCGACTAAGCCACCCAGGCGCCCCTGATCTCACTTATACGTGCAGCCTAAAAACATTGAGCTCATTGAAAACAGAGAGTAGAGCGGTGGTCGCCAGAGGCTAAGGTGGGGGAAAGAGAGAGACTTACTATATTGTATACTTGAAATGTGCTAAGACGGTAAACCTTAAGTGCTCTCAACACACACACAAAGAAAACACCAACTATGTGACATGATAGGTATGTTACTTAGCTTAGTATTGGTGATTATTTCACAACATACACATATATCACAACATAAACCTGTACAACCTCAACATATATGCTATTTGTCCCTTATACTTCAAAATAGTTGGGAGGTGGAGAGGAAACCGAACCAAACCAAACCAAAACATAATCACAAAATTTTTCTTTGGACTGTCACTTCCATCACCCCGATAGAAACCAAACAGCCAACAATACACAAGTTGGGTGATGTCGCCCAAATGTACTGCAGGACCTAGACACTGGGGGTGCGAGCGCCGCAGGAGCTGGGTGCTGGGAACCCTGCCCGCGCTGCCGGAGCTAGGCCCTAGGGAGTCTGGACGCGGTGTGGGAGCTGGGCTCGGGGAAGGGCGCCCGCGCTGTGGGGGAGGGCAGCGGGGGAGGCTGTGGGAGCTGCAGATGCTGTTTCCCACAGAAACTGGGAGGCAAAATGCCTTTCTCGGCCGGTGTCTGTCCAGCGCCCTCTATGGACCAAGCTTAGCATTATGCCTGCTGAGAGGAACCTACGTAAAGTGCTCAGACCCATTTCACAGAGCAGGCAATAGTGGTCAATTTTGAGAAAGTATATACTATTATATAGTTTGCTTGTTTGTTCGTTCGTTTGTTTGTTAGAGAGAAAGAACATGCACACCAGCCGGGGAGAGGCAGAGAGAGAGAGAGAAATAGAGAGAGAGAGAGAGAGAGAGAGAGAATGAGAGAATCTTAAGCAGGCTCCACGCTTAGTGCGGAGCCCAACGCGAGGCTCGATCCCACAACCCTGGGATCATGACCTGAGCTGAAATTAAGAGTCAGTTGCTTAACTGATTGAGCCACCCAGGTGCCCCTGTATTACAGTATATAATATATATATACATATTGTATATATCAATGCATATATACCAGGTCAGACGGCAGTAAGTGGTATGGAGAACATTAAAACAAGGTAAGAAGACAATGAATGACTGAGTGGGATCTACTTTAGATTGGCTGAAGGCATGACATTTGAGCTGAAGTGAGAATGACACAAAGCAAGCCACGTGACCATATAGAGGATGAGTGTCCCTGGGTAGGAGAACCTGCAAATATAAAAGCCCTGAGACAAGAAGGCATCTAGACTTACTGAAGAACATGAAAGAGACCTTTAGAACTGGCAGCATGTCGTATCCCCAGAGCTGAGGACAACGGAAGCCACCTGACCAGATCTGGGAGGTGTCAGGAACTTCTGCCTGCCCCAGGATGTGAAGTTGTTCCCTGTCTCACTGCAGAATAAGGTAGTCTTTCTAATAATTTCTCATTTCCAGGGACCTCATGGGTCTATCGATGCTCGTTAAAAGGCTGAACATGGAGTTATAGGAGCCAGCACAGCCAGCCCGGGGCATGTGTCCAGGGGAAATTAAAATATATGTGGAGGGGCGCCAGGGTGGCTCAGGTGGTTAAGTGACCAACTCTTGATTTCGGCTCAAGTCCTGATCTCCCAGTTCGTGAGTTTGAACTCCTCATCGGGCTCTGCGCTGACAGCGTGGAGCCTGCTTGGGATTCTCTCTCCCCCCCTCTCTCTTTGTCTCTGCCCCTGCCCCATTCATGTTCACTCACCCTCTCTCTGTCTCAAAATAAATAAATAAACTTAAAATATAAAACGTATGTGGACACTGAAACTTGTAGATGAATGTTCATAATCCATGCATCATCCATTGTAGCCCCCAAGTGGATGGTGACCCAGATGTCTACCTACTGATGAATGAATGAACAAAATATGCTGGACCAATATGACAGAATAGCATTTGGCCACAAAAATGAGTGAGATACCACTGCAACCTGAAGGATGTGCTACACAATGGCTGGGCCATTGGGAGACATTCCGCTAAGTGCAAGAAACTGGACACAAAAGCCTGCTGATAGATGTGAGATTTTCTTTGGTGCGGGGGAGGTTAGTGATGAAAATGATTGTAACAAAAATCGATAGGGCTGATGCTTGCACAGCTCTGTGAGTGTACGTAACAGCATCGAATTGTATACTTTAAACTGGACGCTTGCATGGCATCTCAGGAAGGCTGTGACAGTAAAATTCTATTGCTGACTCCTTGCATGGAAGGTCCAAGAACCCTTTGGAGTCTTTAGTACAGATTGAAAGGACACGCCTGTTGACATGGACCTTTTCATTGCACCAGGTACTACATAACAGGATCTCAGAGTAGGCTCAGCCCGTAGTGTTATTGACATGTACATCTGAAAAGTCCCCTACCATCCCAGGTAAATTGTCATATGGATTTTTGCCTCATTCTGCCACTACGTATATTTTTCTTAAGACGCATGGCAAACTCCTAGGAAAAACACTGACTCTGGAGTCGAGATCTACATTTGAAACATGGTCCTGTCACTAGCTCTGCAACCTTGAGATATTTACTTAGACCTCTGAGCCTTAGTTTCCTTTTTTTGAAATAGGAAGAGTAAACATGGGTCTACAGTGTTGTGATAAGCAAATTAATTAATGTACATAAAAGTGCCTTGGAAGTGGGGCACCTGGCTGGCTCAGTCAGTTAAGCATCTGACTCTTGGCTTCAGCTCAAGTCATGATCTCATGGTGAGTGAGATCGAGCCCCATGTCGGGCTCTGCACTGATAGCACCAAGCCTGCTTGGGATTCTCTCTCTCTCTCTGCCCCTCCCCTGCTCATACATACACACACTCTCTAAGTAAATAAAAAGTTTTTAAAAAGTGGCTGGGAAGTTATGCAATTTCAATGATACAGTGAGCTATCATTTGATTAGGCATGCACACACACTCAAAATTACTTCCAAAACTATGTCATTCTTCCATTTGGTAGAATGTTACCTAAATGGCATTTCTCTCAGAAGCCTGCTCTATACACAAAACCCTACTCTGCCACAGCAAAACCAACCAATCAGGAAGCCAGGTTTTATTTGATCCATATGGTTGCTAAGTCATTCTCCCCATTTTGCAGAAGAGGAAGTAGAAATGAGGTAAGATTAGAGGACTCCACTTGTGTGGCAGTTATGGAAGTGTGCCACTCAGGTCTTTTAAGAGACAACTTTCTTTTTCTAATGTTTATTTATTTTTGAGAGAGAGGGGCAGAGTGTGAGCAGGGGAGGGGCAGAGAGAGAAGGAGAAACAGAACCCAAGCAAGCTCGAGGCTCAGAGCTGTCAGCACACAGCCCCACATGGGGCTCGAACCCACGAACTGTGAGATCATGACCTGAGCTGAAGTCAGATGCTTAACCGTCTGAGCCACTCAGGTGCGCCAAGACAACTTTCTATGAGGCGTACAGTCAGTTGCCAACCTCCAGATTGGAGTTTGCACCTTTGGTCTCCATTGGGGCATTCAAGCCTGGGCCGGGCTCTCCTTGGGAGGCTCTAGCTGGGGACTGGGCGCAGTGGCATACTAGGGTCTGGCTCTTTCTAGCTACCGCTCTGGAGTTCTGTCTTGGGCTGGATGAGACATTCTAGAACCTACACGTACCTGTGTTGTTCTTTGAAAGCCTTCCATGCCTAGTCCTCGCCTCTCTTCCCCTTATATATCACAGCGGCTATTCCCAATAAACCCTTTGCACATCTAACTCTGTCTTGGTATCTCCGTTCTGGACGACCTAAACTGACATTCTTTGGGGGAGCAAGACTTAAACAGTCTTCTGACTCCAAGCTTATTCCCTAGAACTGTCTACAGCCTAGAAGAGGCCAATTGGATTAATGAACTGTTGCCTGGGTTTACAGTGACCCAGTCCCTGTATGGATAAAACCAATTTCTAGGAAGAACAGGTTTTTGTGGTTGAATCCAATACGCTCTCTTACGAGCATTCATTCACTTGGCAAGAGGAGAGAAATGAACCAATAGTTGATATGCTGGCAAGTACTACTCTGAATCTTATTCATGGCTTTCCATGAAATATTTCCTGTGGGTGTTCAGTAGATGTATCAAAGGTCTACCTTATACCTCTGCCAGTATTACCTGAAACAAATTGCTTCTGCCCTTAATGCTCAGCTGAGATTAGCTACACAGAGAATGGAGGTTTGGAATCAGATCTGAGATGACAGCAGGGAAGAGGTAACTTTCGGGGTGTGCAGAGCACGTTAGGAGAATTCCGATCTGCCAGGATGAGAGTACTGGATTTCAGAGGTGGGGAAGTATGTAGACCAGAAGGGCCATATAGACTCGTGTCGGTCACTTTGCACTTTTTCCCCAGAGCCCCTACATAGCAAGATATTTCGTGTCCTCTCCCCCACCTGTACTCTCAGTTAAAATGCAAACACAGAGACTTTACTAAGCATGTATTATATGCCAAGCTCCATGCTAGGACTCTTGGGGATTCCCAAAACTGCTTTTTTTTTTTTTTTAATGTTTTATTTATTTCTAGGAGAGAGAGAAAGAGACAGCATGAGCAGGGGACGGTCAGAGAGAGAGGGAGATACAGACTCTGAAATAGGCTCCAGGCTCTGCCCGACGCGGGGCTCGAACCCATGAACCGCGAGATCATGACCTAAGCGAAAGTTGGACGCTTAACCGACTTAGCCACCGAGGGGCCCCGAGGATTCCCAAACTTCTAATCTAATGGAGAGACATATATGAAGATGACCTCTAAATGCAAGGAAGGATGTGACCAGGACTCTAATAATCATGCTAAGAGTGAGAGCCAATGGAGAGATTGGTTCTGGAAGGGGCTCCCTAGGAAGGCTTATAGAAGTCAGGGATTAAATGGCCATGTACGTATACAAAAAGTAGTAGAAGTTGAGCACAGCAGGTATTCCACGTGGCAGTGATGGTATGAAGTGACTCACCAAGGTGCGTGATGATGTCACACTTATGGGAACAAACAAGGATCTTGAGTTGGTGCAGAGTCAAGTCCAGGGCAGGGAGGAGCAGGGGTGAGTGCTGCTGCAAAGGCTGAAGAAGCCAAGTCACAGGTGGTCTTGTGTTCCAGGGTAAGGAGCATGTATTTTATCCTATAGACAACCAGGAGTTACCAACAAGTTAAGGGTGTGTGGAGGGAGTTGTGTTTGTAGGATTATTTTCATACAAAGATTTTTTTTCGTCTATTTTTTGAGACAGACAGACAGAGAGAGAGCGAGAGCAAGTGGGCATGAGCAAAGGAGGGGCAGAGAGAGAGAGGGAGAGAAAAATCCCAAGCAGGCTCTGTCAGAGCCTGCCACAGGACTTGATCTCATGAACCACAAGTCCATGATCCGAGCCGAAACCAAGAGTCAGATGGTTCATGACTGAGCCACCCAGGCACCCTGTATGATTTTTATATCAGTAAGCCTCACCGTGAGGTCTGTGGCTTCCTGAATACACCCTCAGAAACGCACACCTAGGTGCTGTCGTGCGTACACGTACTAGAAAGGAGGCTGGAGCACGGTGAAACAGCTAAACCTCTTTGGATTTTGGTTTTCTCATCTGTAAAATAAATATGGCCTCTGAAGTCTCTCCTGCCCTGCACTCGTAGGGTTCTGTTTTCACTAGCTCATCTAGACACAGCTTAGATGACAGTAGCTCGCCTATCACCGAAGTGAAAATCTCCTGGAATGGGGTCTCTACCATTAACGTGAGGTAGTTAAGCAACAAGCAATTTAATTGGACACTTGGAGCTGAGGTTCCAAAGTAGATTTATCTAAATTGGGTCAACTGTCTGGTTAAGACACGTCTACTGTCTGAGAGGCACGCTACTCAGCTGCTATTTTCTACGACCACTGCTTTGGCTCCACACTGGAAATCTGATGCCTGCTTTGCCCCAATAAGCTCAGGAAGTCGTGGCCTGTCGGGCTTGCTGCTATTTCAGTGCGTGGGAGAGGCCCCCAGCTACCCCCATTCATGACATCTGATGGTGTGTTGGGTCCAGGAAGGCAGCCCTGGCAAGCCGCTGCATAACCGAGTATTGCAATGGGTTTTCTTCTTAAGCACACTTTCACTGCAGCCCTTTCAAGGTAACCATGGCCTTGGTGGTGATGGAAGGTTGGCCTCTTCAGCAGCTCGTAAGTACGAAATGATGAACCTGGGGCCGGGGAGACAGCTGTTCTCTCACCTGTCTGGCGAATCATACAAAGAAGGCCCTTTGAAGTTGCCTCACCTACATCTTCCATCTTCCAAAGAAGGGAGCCATTGAGTCAGTTTGCTTTCTTCTAACTCACGGAAATTCGCATGTGGTTCTTCTGTGGCCTCATTCCTCCCAACCACGCACCAGAATCGTGGACTTTGCCTTTCATGAAAATGTGATTTCTTACCAGTTGCTTCCTCGTGGTGCCGACCGTGTGGTTCAGCTGGAGAAAAGAATCTCGCACGAGGTTACTGTCAGGTTACTCATTTAGCTGTTCCGAGGGGGCCTCGTTGCGCTTTCATAATGATCTTCCTGAACATCTATGTACATTCATCGAACACTCATCCCGCAGCTTTTATTGAACTGGTTTGTCCTCCTCTCAGAGATGAGTAAGCTGTGTTCCCTGCTTTGAAGAGCTCATTCTTTTAGGGGGTGGACACTCTAAAAAGTAACTGCAATTTAATGTGACAAGAGCTATTAAAGGGAAACGTACGTAGGGACGGAGATGAGGAAGCAATTAGTTCCGCCTAAGGTAGGAGAGATTGAAGTGCAGTGACACTCGAGCTGGCCTTGGGAGGGGAAGGTGTGGCAGGTAGCTGAGGAGCGGAGGCTTGATGTGGGGGAGGACGTTCTAGACGGCGCGATGACTCAGAGTCGCTGAAGCACACAAGAAGATGGCACACCCAGGAAGCAG
Organism: Proteles cristata cristata; assembly: GCA_017311185.1. Classification (NCBI taxonomy): domain Eukaryota; kingdom Metazoa; phylum Chordata; class Mammalia; order Carnivora; family Hyaenidae; genus Proteles; species Proteles cristata. The sequence continues at coordinate 12,955 of JAESUZ010000814.1, forward strand.
AGCTGGAGTTGAGAGTGTCTGGGCACACGGGGACCCAGGTGGGGGCCCCAGATTTCATATTAGAGCAGAACTGTATGGGGGTTGGTAAAGCAATTTCAGACACGTGGGCTTTGTCATGTAGCTATTGTCCTGGAGCTTGGTAGCCCGTGGCAGTGTGTGAGTGTGACATGGTTCAGAGAAACAGCCTGGCAGCGTCGGCGTGCAGAGTGCCCTCGATGTAAGATCAGTGAGAACCCTTCCCTCAGCGCACAGCTACCCCTGACCGTGGCGACGTGGCTTCATTTCTCTGTGTGTGTCGAGCTCTACTTGGCATTAATCCTCACCTAGAAGACGCAGGGCGGTGGTGTTGCTGTGTTCAGGCTGCCCTAGCACAGACTGGGTGACCTACCCAACAGAGATTCATTTCCTCACTCCTCTGGAGGCTGGGGGTCCCAGATCGAGGCCTGCCAGCCGGCTCCACTCCTGGTGAGAGCGCTCTTGCTGGCTTACAGCTGGCCACCTTCTCACGGTTTCCTCACATGGCCTCTTCCCTGGGCGGGTGCCCACGGAGATCCCTTGTGTCCCTTAGCCTCATGAGACACCAGTTCTGCAGGATTAGGACCCCACTCTTATGATTTCCTTGCACCTTAATTACCTCTGTAAAGGCCCTGTATCCAAGTACAGTGACACTGGGGTTTGGCACTTGAACCTATGAACATGGGAGGGGGCACGACTCGGTCCATGAGGGCAGCTGACCTTCCTTCTTGTCCTACTTAGCCGCCAGCCCACACAAACGTGGAGCAAGAACTTGAATGAACAGAAACGCTACAACTATCACTTGTGCAGATAACAAATGGAAGCCAAATGTGCCGTGCGGAGATTTCGGTTTCGTCCAGTGTCCCCGACATTGTGTCTTCTGATTTTTCTTCTGGCGGCGGGGTCAGGGACTCTTCCATGTCCCAAGCTTTCATAGCGCTAGCGTCACTCTCCATGCTGATGTTTGACGTGCACTTGGGAGATTTCTCAGCCCCCAGGTAGCCATGACCTGGTCCCCTCAACAGCCTGCCTTTCCCCCAGTTCTAGTACTGCCTTCCGTGGTTTTCTCTCTCACCGCTCCCCACAAGCCCTGACGTCTGCATTTCCTGGAGTGCACAATCCTCTTTCCTCCCTGATCTCCAGAACCTGCTGGAAGTGGCAAGCCAACTTCTTTCACCCGAATTGAAGGGACTGAGCCCAGCCCTTTAGTCTCGGCTCCCATTTCTCCCATCCAAGTACTAACCAGGCCCGACCCTGCTTAGCTTCCGAGATCAGACGAGATCGGGCGCGTTCAGGGTGGTATGGCCGTAGACTCGGCTCCCATTTCTGCAAGCCGTAGGGCATGTGAGCTGTGACTGCCACACTGGTCCTCAAAGTCCACACCTGGGTGACTGATGGCTTAAATACCCGCTGAGTGAGTGCCACGGAACAAGGTTAAGGCCAGTAAAGACTGGAGTTAGAAATAACAGTTGTTTTTAAACTTAACATGCGAAGCTCCATGTAAAAATAAAGTACTTTAAACCTTTCAGCAGAATTCGAGGACCCTGCATTCGCTTTTCCACTTATTGGCTTACATATAATTTTATTTAATACAAAATTATTCATTGGACATTATTTATAGATAAGAAGGTAGTATATATATTGGAAGAAGAGTGTTATTTTCACTTGGAAAATGGAAAAATGCCTAGTTGCGATGAAGTGTTCAGTAATAATGATGTCATAATTATACGCTGGAGCCCCAGCTCCCATAACAGTGACTGGGCACAGACAAGGTGCTTAGATATCTGTAGAACAAACGAATGAATACAAAATTGAGATCATACTTAATGCAGATTCATTCAACGAAAATGTATCGTCTGCTGTCTAAATGTTAAGCAATTTGCTAGGACCTGGGGGATTTGGCAGTGGCCGCCCCTGGTCCTGGGCCCCCCCGCCCATACTGGGTGGGCATGCTCTTTGTGCAGCAGTTTTGGGAGGGGTCCACAGAAGCCACAGCCTAATCCAGAGACACACTTTGTAAAGGGTCAGAAAGTAAATATTTTAGGCTCTGTGGGCCATATAGCCTCTCTTGTGACTACTCAACTCTGCCTTGTGACACGAAAAAAAAAAAAAAAGAAGCCATAGACAAGAAACAAATGGGATTGACTGTGTTGCAATAAAGTTTTATTTATAAAGACAGTCAACACAGATTTGGCCCCTTGCCTACCCCTGGAATCAGTGTGGGAGACATTGGGGTGAAATAGCTCCTTTATGCGCAAAAAATTGTAGAGGTTTAGAACTGAATGGACTGTATGGATGCCGCCCTCTGTTTTACTCGAATAGAAAAATCCCAAACCTGGTAAACCAACCACTCCATTTATGCACTGCTCACCTACCTACCTACTGTTCACCTATTGGTGGACATGAATTGGGAGAAGCACATGGTCAATCGCACTGACTGGCTTCTGTCTAGTAAATACATGATCTCTAATTCCAAGTGAGTCCTTAGGGCTACCCAGAAATCCTACTTCATTTACCTCATATACTCATTATCCCTCCTAGAAGACTTTTTAAAAAGTTTTTATTTATAAATCTAGTTAGTTAACAAAATGTAACGTGGTTTCGGAAGTAGAACTCAGTGGTTCATCACTTACGTACAACACCCAGTGCTCATCCCAGCAGGTGGCCTCCTTTGTACCCATCACTCACCTAGCCCATCTCCCCACCCACCGCCCTCCATCAACCGTCAGTTTCTTCTGTATCATTGAGTCTCTTATGGTTTGCCTCCCTCCCTTTTTTATGTCCTTTCTCACCAAACCTCCAGCACCTCTGTGGGAGCCGTGGGTGTATGTGTCTGGATCTCTCTACGGGAAAGGAACGCAGCTAGCTTACCATCTTCCTCAGCAAGCATCTCAGCCTTCCAGGCAAGGCCACATTCTTGCAGGTAGACCCTAGCCGATGGCTGAAAATGACAGAGGGTACAAGGGCGTGGCCGTTTTGGCTAAGGTAGAGCTCTCTAACGCTTCCTCCTTGTCCTGGAGCTCTGCTGTGGGTTGGCCGGGACTTCTCTAAATTTCATCGCTACCTGAGGTTCTCTTCTGGTTCCGTTTCCTCCACCCTTCCCTTTCACAGGGGTCTAGGTTCTTTTCAGTAGAAATATAGTATGCAACACGAGAAAGCATCTAAACCTGACTTAATTTATTTTCTGGTCTTAGCATTTAAAATGTTTGCTGTAGGAAAAGATTTTTAAAAAACTTTAAAGTTCCATGGAGTTGAAGGAAAGCACTGAGTCATCGTCCTGCTAATGGCTGCTGGTGCTTAGCTGTGTTCTCTCAAATCTTTCCCTGCACCGAGAGCACTGAGCCTTCGTCCCAGGAGACTACGGCAGCCAGTCCAACACCAAAGAGCATCCCTGACCCAAAGATAACAAGGCGTGACAGGGACTGACAGCTATTTTCCCGTACCGTTCAGAAGAGTGAGGGAGTCTATACTCCCCTGTAGGCTTTTGTCTCCCCAGCGACTGTGACTTGGAAATGCATTTATTGCATTTTATGCTTGTGACTTGACTCTAAGATACAAGAATTTTTTTTTTTTTTTGAAAGAGAAGCACAGGGCTTAAATAGTTATTTTGGCTTTCTGTTGATCGAACCCGTACAGCATCAATGGGCTGATTCTCATGTCACAGTCCCACCTCTCATATGCATAGTGCTTTGCTCTCCAATACTTCATGTGAATCTTCTATAATCTTGTGAGGTGACAAGGACAAGTATTATTATCGGTGTCTTACATATAAAGAAAATGAGGTTCAGAGAGGTTGTGTGCTTTTTTTTTTTTTCAATGTCTCATAGCAGGAAAATGCAAGAGCTGTCGCTAGATCCTAAGTTGTTCAAGTCTGACCAAGACCCTGTTGCCACACTGCACGCTTTAGAGATATTACTATGACAGCATGCAAGAAGACAGCCATTATTTCCGTCCCGGCTTTTATCGAATATGGCTTGGTGCATGATAACCAGGAGGTGCACGAGGAACATTTGTTTCTTTATTCTGTTTCCGTGAGATACAAGAGAAAATAAAATATGCATTAATAAAAACCCCTTTGGAGTAGAATACTTGCATGCCCTGCTTAAGTATTAAAACTACCAGCTGTTCATATTCATTAAGACTATTGTTGTGCAAAAGCTAATTTGACTGTGGCTCCTAATGAAGGGTAAGTGGATACAAAGGACTAAGGAATGGAAGAAATAGAGAATGATCTGCCACTGGCCTTTAGCTACCACCTGGCATGCCGGACTACTGGCTTAGACTCATCAGGAAGCCATTGGCCATAGTATGACTGTTGAAAATATGTCCAGGGGCACCTGGGAGGCTCAGTCGGTTAGGTGTCCAACTTTGGCTCCAGTCCTGATCTCCTGGTTCATGAGTTCAAGCCCCGCATTGAGCTCTGTGCTGACGTTGCAGAGCCTGCCTGGGATTCTCTCTCTCTCTCTCTCTCTCTCTCTCTCTCTCTTTTTCCCTCTGCCGCCCCCACACTGCTCTCTCTCTCTCTCTCAAACTAAATAATAATTAAAAAAAAGAAAATATGTCTAATGATTTTTAGGCTCAGGGAAACTAATGAAATCGAGCAGTCATGCAACATTGTGTTTTCCCTTTTTTAGCTCTCCAGCTAAGCAGAATAAATTCACTAGGATTAGAAAGTTGAATTTATAATAATTTAATAAAGCCAGTGAAACTTTTAAACTGGTAATTATGCTTATCGTATTAAAGAGAAATAAGAAAAGATTAATAAAGCTTATGGAAATAAGATTTATCCAAGAGAAGGAATTAGGAAAGAAAATAGAGATATTTTAATTTGTATTTATGTAAGTGATATGTGGATACCATCTTATAGTGAAAGATGTTCTCAAACATGCAGCATAGAACACAAAAATAAAGAGTATGTCTTAAAAAAAATTTTTTTAATGTTTAATTAATTTTGAGAGAGAGAAGGAGAGAGAGAGACAGAGTGCAAGTGGGGAAGGGGCAGAGAGGAGGGAGACACAAAATCCGAAGCAGGCTCCAGGCTCTGAGCTGTCAGCATAGAGGCTGACAAGAGGCTCGAACTCATAAACTGTGAGATCGTGATCTGAGCCAAAGTCGGACACTCCACCAACTAAGCCACCCAGGCACCCCCAAAGTAAATAAATATTTAAAAAAAGAAAATGCATGGGAATAGAAGGGATATATTTCATCTAGCACGATAGGAGTGAGGGAGTAGCCCTACCTATAAAGTGATCATAATTAAGAGAGTGTGCCACTGGTGGACTAGAAAAATAAATCAGTGGAACATAAAATTAAGTCTAAAAACAAATACGGGTTTATAGAAAAACTTGATATATAATAAATCAGCCAGGTATAAATTAAATATTTATCAAATAGTCTTAGGACAATTGTCTATTTGTAAAAAACATGATTGGATCATTCTATAAGATCATTAAAAAATTAAACTCCATACAGATTAAAGACTTGGGTATGAAAACTACACAATTATAAACATACTAGAAAAATCAAGAGAATTTTTTTCATTGTCTCAAAGTGGAAAAGACCTTCCTAAGTAAGACATAAAACCCAGAGGCTGACAGAAAAAAACCAACAGATTTGAGCATGTAAAGACTTATCATTTAATTACAGACACCATAAGGAAAAGCAAAATATAAGTGGAGGGCTGACAGAAAATATGTAAAACAAACTACAGGCATAATTACAATCCAGAATATATACAGATCTACCAACCTAAAGTCAAAGGTAAAAACTCAGTAGGAAAATAAACAGAAATCATAAAGACATTTCACAGGAGGATCATATGGGCAATAAAGATCTAAAGTTTATATCCATCATAATTAGTAATTAGGAAAATTAGAATTAATACCAAGCATAAGATTTTTTTTTCTCCATTGGATAGGCAAAATTTTAATTTTTTTCCAGCTTTATTGAGACATAATTGACATATACCATTGTAATTTTAAGGTGTACAATGTAGTGATTTTTTAAAAGTATATTTATGGGGCGCCTGGGGGGCTTAGTCGGTTAAGCGTCCGACTTTCGCTTGGGTCATGATCTCGCGGTTCGTGGGTTCGAGCCCTGCGTCGGGCTCTGTGCTGACTGCCAGTTCAGAGCCTGGAGCCTGTTTCAGTCTGTGACTCCCTCTCTCTCTGACCCTTCCCTGCTCACGCTGTCTCTCTCTCTCCTAGAAATAAATAAAAATATTTTTTAAAAAATTAAAAGTATATTTATTTATCTTGAGAGAGAGTGAGAGCAAGAGAGAGAGAGGGAGAGAGAGAATCTCAAGCAAGTTCTGTGCTGTCAGCACAGAGCCCGACATGGAGCTTGAACTCACAAACTGAGATCATGACTTGAGTTGAAATCAAGAGTTGGATGCTTAACTGACTGAGTCACCCAGGTTTTATTTTCAAGTAATTTCCACAGCCAGCATGGGGCTCAAACTCACAACCTTGAGATCGAGAGTCGTGCACTTTACCTGCTGATCCAGCCAAGTGCCCCTTTTAGGTTTTAGACTGAACATTTTCTCCATACTAAAAATTGTCCTAAAACCGTCTTTGTACAATTCAAATCTTTTTCGATGGGGAGTCTCCTTTGTATTAATATCAAGGCACTTGCTTTTTCCTAGTAGGTTGTTGACTGGTATATTCATTTTTTTTTCTTTCTGTCCCTTAATTTTCAACCAAATATCTTTTTTTTTAAATTTATTTCTGAGAGAGAGAGAGAGAGAGAGAGAGAGACAGCGTGAGCAGGGGAGGGTCAGAGAGAGAGGGAGTCACAGACTGAAACAGGCTCCAGGCTCCAAGCTGGCAGCCAGCACAGAGCCCGACGCGGGGCTTGAACCCACGAACCACGAGATCATGACCTAAGCGAAAGTCGGACGCTTAACCGACTGAGCCACCCAGATGCCCCTCAACCAAATTTCTATCCTGTTGATATACATCTGTCTCTTATTAATAAGACACACCTGGGTTTGAAAATTTCACTCCGAGAGTCTCTATTTTCTAATAGTGGAATTTATATACACACACATTTACTGTTATTGCCAGTTTATTTGATCCTATTCCTCCCACCTAATTTTCTGTTGTGTGTTTGCCATGCATTTATTATTTTGTTGTCTCTAGTTGCCATTCGTAAAACTGATTAAAATTTCTTTGTTCCATTTTCCCTACTAGTTCTATTTTATATTGCTTTAAAATTTTTATACATACTAAAAATCCTATTTTTATAAGCATCTGGTACTAATTAGCATTCTTTAAAAAATCATTTATTTATTTATTTAAAAATTTTTATTCTAGAGAGAGTGAGAGAGAGAGAGTGGGTGGGGAAGGAGCAGAGAAAGAGGGAGATGGAGAATCTCGTGGGGCATGGGGCTCGTTCTCGCAACTGACATCACAACATGACTCGAGCTGAAATCAAGAGTTGGACACTCAACCGACTGAGCCTCCCAGGTGTCCTGAACTAATCGGTATTTTTATGCTCCCTCTGAAATAGAAGAAAGTCTATAACTCTCTCCCATTCCCCTAGGATCCCTTGTGTAGTCTTCATGTCAGGGTTTTGTTCTATATTGTCATCAATATAAACACATTTATTTAGATGTAGCCAGAAATTATACTGCATTTATAGTGCATTCTTTGATCATCACTTGTGTCCAGTATCATCTTCCTTCCTTCTTCCCTCCCTCCCTTCCTGCCTCCCCCCCTCCCTTCCTTCCTTATTTTGTTTTGTTAGGACATGTTACCAAATATGTCGTTTGGAAAGGGTCTTTAGATAGTAAACTTTCTGATTTCTTGTTTGTCCAAACATGTCTTTAGTTTACCCTCGCATTGAATGGTGGCTTGGCTTGATACTGATGTTCAGGTTCACAGTCATTGTCATGCAGAATGACCAATGATGAGTCTGGGGCCGCTCTGATTTTTGTTTTCCTTCTCTGGACGCTTTTCAGATTTAGACGTCTGAAATATTGGCAGGATGTGTCCAGATGTGGGAGAGGGGCTCCTGGCTTCCTTCGCCCCGTGTAATACTCAGTGGGTCCTTTCACATTAAAATGTTGTTTTCCCCACCCTGGGCGTTGCTGCTCTGCCGCCTCCCAGATTATCTCCTCTTATCCATTCACTAGGGTCTTGTTCTCTTGACTCCTATTAGTGGTTTTGGGAATTTATGTCTCTGAACACCCCCCATCCCCACTATTCCATGTCTTGTCATTTTTTTCTATATTCTGAGAGATTCCCTCAACTTTGTCTTCCAGATCATGACTTCGGTTTTTCCCTGTTTCTATTCTGTGATTCGGCCCTTTTATTAAATGTCAGACTTTTAGTTGTTAAATACGTTTTCTTACTGTTGGGTTGCTTCTACAGCGCGGTTCTCTTCTTTTGTCTTCCTTGTTTCCCTCAGATAGGAGGGTCTACTTTATTCTGAATGAAGATTTGCACCCATTAGTCTAGATCTGAGAGGAGCAGCTCTGTTGGCCCAACAGTACTCTCCTCCAAGGCCAGCAGGTGACTGACAGAGGCTGGGGACAGGTAGTGGGAGTGTGTCATCCTGAATTCCTCTCTGCCGGGTGGGCGGGCTCAGAGGCCTCAGTAATGCACTGTCAGTAAGCAGGTCTCTGCTGCTGGTGGAGTGTATCTCTTTCCTGGGCAGTGCTGCTCTCCCTGCCCATCCACACGCCACACCATCCACACACACACACACACACACACACACACACGCACGCACGCACGCGTGCTTGCCGTGGGGCCTTAACTACTACATGCCCTTCTCTGCTTCTCCGTCACGTTCCTACACTCTTGTAAGGAGCTTTTTCCAGTCCGGTAGATCATTTTTGGTTTTAGTTGAAGGCCAGATGCACACCTGTGTAACTCTGTGTGTGTGTGTGTGTGTGTGTGTGTGTGTGTGTGTGTGTGTAGCTATGGGGATTGCTGGGAGAGGATGAGCATTGTATATTAATCACCTTGAAAAATTTCCCAGGGATCCCTTGGAGTCTTTGTTTTCTCTATTCTTGGAGTTTCTCTAATTCTGTCATTACCTTAGGAGTGGTTGGTCCCTTCCTGCCCTTTAGGCTGTGTTTTCTGTTGTTTCTGTATTTCAGACAAATTCAACTGCATTGCCTTCAAGAAGGTCCTCACAATCTCTGAGTCCTTGGTTGTATTTCCTCTTGTTTTTCTTTCTTTTTTTTTATGTAAGGTTTTTTCAATGTTTATTTTTGAGAGAGACAGAGACAGAGCGTGGGTGGGAGAGGGGCAGAGAGAGGGAGACACAGGATCCGAGGCAGGCGCCAGGCTCTGAGCTGTCAGCACAGAGCCCGATGCGGGGCTTGAACTCACAAGCCATAAGATCATGACCTGAGCCGAAGTCAGCGCTTAACGGACTGAGCCCCCCAGGCACCCCCTTGCTTTTCAGTGCCGTCATGGGGATGCACGCATTAGGTGTGGATGGGGGACAGGTGTGTGACACACGCATATGACAGTTCTGCCAGCGTTAACACTTTGAGCGGAAGTTCAGGTGGACCATGTGACGAGTGTGGCACCAGTGAGCTGAAGAATGACAGCCATCCTTACCTCAGCGTCTGTTCCAGGCCCTGTGGTAGGTGCCCCGAGGGCAGTCTGTCGGACGCTGAGCCGCCGTTAGAACGGAAGCTCCACGTGGACAGGGCCGCACGATGTCCCATCTGCTCTTGTGGTCCTGGTGCCTGGCACGGTGCCCAGCACGTAGTGGTGCCCGATGCAACTTTGTTGAAAGAAAACCCTGTCAGAGGAGTAGCTTTGCTACCATTTAGCAGATGATGAAACCCAAGCTCAGACAGGTTTCTTTGCCTTTGCTAGGTCGTAAGTACTGGCGGGTGGATGCAAATACAGACCCACATGTCCTGAGCTCGCTCTCCTGGACTAACTACTACCGTACGGGCTTCTTTACGAGAAACTCTAGAGAGGAGATATGAACAGAGCTCCGTGCTTCTGTCTGTAATGAAGCTGTGTAGCAAGGTTTGCCCTTGTGTGTGACGCAAACCAGCAATCTCCTGTCTAGGGCAATGGACACAGATTTCAGAGGGGAGGGATGTGGCTTTAGAGCCGCTCATATTAATAAGGCCTGAGACTTTTAAGTTTTTCTGGGTTCACGGTGACCCCATGATGAGACGTGATTATTGCAGAGATTTACTCTAGGGCGAATATATGGAAGCATGTTCGCCGGCCACGTCCCGCTGTATTCTACACTCATTAGCTTTCCTCTTACCAGTTCCAGTTGCCGCTGGGGCAGCAACAAACCATGTCACACGTGACGCAGTGAAGGACCAGGTACATTTTCTTTCCGGCCATATTTGTGTTTCCAACGTACACTTCTCTCTTTGTAACCCCGGACGCTGCCTTCATTCAAGGCCTCCTCATTCCTGGCCATTCCAACAGTGCGCTGGCTGGTCTGTCTGTCTGCCATCTTGTCACCTCAGATTCATTCTCTACACGGCAGCTGGAGTGATCTCCCCAAAACCAAAAATCACATCACAACATACCTCTTATTAAATCCCTTTAGTGGCTCCCTGAGGGTCTAAATCAAAATAGCCTTAGAGGCGATGACTTGTACGATGTGGCCCTTCTCCTCTCTCTGGCTTCATTTCCCATCGCCTCCTTCCCTCAGCCAGGGGGAGAGGGCAGTGCCGAGCTGCAGCTGAGGTCATTTGATGAACTGAAGTCCTGTGGTGTAGACACTCGGTGTGAACAGCTGTGTCATCTTAGCGTGTGCCTTCCCGTGTGGAGGAGTGCTATTTTGCGCCGTGGATACCGGGGTTTAGGTGTTGGCACCCAGCTGGATAAGTACAATCAATGTGATTACCGGCAAATGCTTATTCATCAAGGGTGTCACGTTGGCTATATTCCAGAAAACGTACATCTTAATCTCCTAAGCCTTTTTCTACGTTACAGACACATCGACGTTCATTGGCATGTGGGAGGCAGCAGCTAAGCGCAGGCCCCAAGGGAGGCTGGGTGAGGCGGGTCAGCGCAGCGCTTCCGTCACCCCGACCAGGAGCAGACCTCGGAGCGTTTACTCGGCTTTGGTTGCCGAGGCATTTTGGGTTTCCTCGTTCCCTTTGTAGCTTACTGTAACCAGAAAGAACTCACCGTCTTGCAGAGGAATTGTATTCCTTGTTAGCCTTTCGTTCGTTTGTCACTGACAAGCCGAGTGCAACGCGACAGGCATGGTGTTAGGTGCTGAGGTGCTTTGGATGGAGCCGTCGTTTCTGCAGCCAGAAGCCCTAAAATCCGGGGCGGGGGGGCGGCGGGGCGGGGCGCAACCTTAAGTCAAGTTGCACTGCGCTCGCTGATCACCGCCCTCTTATCAGGCAGTGGAAGAGACTCCCTGCACTCGGTGAGCTGGGCTCCCTACATCTTCACCCTCTGGGTGCTTGGAGGCCTCACTCATTCAGCGGCCACACAGGGCCCAGGGCACACAGGGAACCAGGGAGCCGGGCCCCGGGCCCCGAAGAGGCGCGGACACTTCCACGCACGTCCTGTTACCTCCACTGAGTCACGCGGTGGCTCCGAAATACTGTATAAGGGAAACGGGGTGACGCAGCCCCGCCGTGCGTCTGGGTGGGGGGGGGGGAAGGACACAGACGTGGGTGATCACTGCCAGTGTCTAAGGCTGAGACTTCCAGACACTGAGCGTCACAGTAAGAGGCACGGAAGCTGAGGTCTGCAGGTGTGACCGCCGAGGGCATGTAATGGAACAACACGGGTGAGAGCGTGGGAAGCGTGACCAACTACGGAGGAAGCGCCAATTTTTTTTCTCTTCCAACAGAGAGAAAAGTAGGGTCAGATGTAGAAGTGTCATTATTGTGCTTGGATTTTTAAACAGCGAGACAAGAGTCCTGCCATTGTTATTTTCCAAGTACCACTTAGCTGAGCCAACAGTAAGGAACCCAGACAAAACCCGTCCGTGTACACGAGTCCTTCCGCATTGGCTGAGCAGTGCTCATCCCAGACGCTGTGGTCACGGAAGGCGCAGAGGGGGAGGGAGCCGGTCTCCGCCCTCCCAGACTTCTCAGCCCAGGGAGGAGGGGTGCGCAGGCAGCTAACCACGTGCTCTGCCCGCTTTCATGTGGGAGGGCAAGCGAGGGAGCCATTCACCCCTCCTTGGAGGGGCCGTGAGTAGCGAAGAGAAGAGCGTGTCATTGGAGCCTTAGGCCATGCGTGGGGTTATAACCGGGTAAGGCGAGTTCCAAGGACAATTGAAGCAGAAAGGCCTGAGCAAAGACGCAGGGAGATGAGAGTATGTGGCGTGTCTAAGGAATGGGTGGTTTATATATTTTTTTCAGTGGGCTCCCCTGGGCCAAGGCAGGGGCATGGACACCAATGGGGCTCGAACTCAGGACCCCGAGATCAACACGTGAGCGTGAGCGGAGATGGCCTTAGAGGTTTGACCGGCTGAGGCACCAGGCGCCCCCTCGTGGTGGCTTATTTTAAAAATCTCATTGGTTTGGAGAAAGACCTTATAAAACGACTGTTGGTCCTAACAGGGAATGGTTTAAAACAGCAGCATTTCTATGTATTATTACAGAGAAAGACTATTGTATATAAAATTGGCGAAGCCATTTGACATATTTTTGGTTTTTTATCGGGCGAGAATTGCCTCCTCATGTAAATATCAGAACAGCAGAAATATTTGCAACCATATTTGTGCTCTTTCCTATTTATTCATTTTTATTTTAACCTTATGTAATACAGTCTCTCATGCACTGTTCTATGAACCTTACGTATTCACCCCTGTTTAATTCTCAGAACAACCTTGTGAGGTAAATACCATTATCATCTGCATTTTACAAATAGGCAGCTAGGGCCCAGCAATGTGGAGTCTGCTGTTCAAGTTCACACAGCCAGGAAGTGGTGTGAGATGGGTTTCAGACGCAAGCAAGCGAAGCCTCCAGATTCTGGACTTTTTTTTTAATGTTTATTGTTGAGAGTGGGGGAGGGTCAGAGAGAGAGGGAGACACAGTATCCGAAGAAGGCTCCAGGCTCCGAGCTGTCAGCACAGAGCCCGACGCCGGGCTTGAACCCACAAACAGGGAGATATGACCTGAGCTGTAGTGGGACGCTTAGCCGACTGAGCCACCCAGGCGCCCCATCCAGACTTGGGACTCTTGCTGGGTGGGTGATTTTCCATCACTTCCTCCTATCAAGCAGTAAGTGGTGAGATTGATTCTATCACACCAGCCACCCTGGAGTTCATGGAAAGATGATACCCTTCAAGGAACGAATAGAGGAAGGGGGTCAAAATGTCAAACAGACAAAACATGGCTCGAGCAGAGCCGAGGCGAGCGAGGCCGGGCCAGGCCGGGTGTGCGGGCAGTGTGGCCGCGGCCCGCTGGGCGGCTGGGCCGTGCCCAGGCGGGGGCGCGGAAGACGGAGGCGCAGAGCAGCCTGGGCAGAGAAGAGCAGCAGGCCCCTGCAGCAGGTGGCAAGGAGGGGTGAGCGAGAGGCACGACTTCCCGGCGGCGTCCATCTGTTGTCTTGTGTCTCGTCTGCCAGTCGAATTTAGCTGGGTGACTTCTGAGCGCCAGCCGCCCCTCACCTTGGAACGTACTGTAGACAAACGACGATGGTACTTACAAGTGAGGAAGTGAAGAGCTGCCTCGGATCAGCTGGCAGTTCTGGAAGGGACTAAGATGGAGAATTGCCCCATTCAGAAAGTCTCCAAACGCACACCGGTGGTGTCTTTTACCGAAAGACCCCACTGGGCCCAGCGCCTCTTGTGCTGCTGATAAAACCCACCCTGCCCGGGCTTCTCAATGCAGAGATGAGCAGAGATGGGAGAGGGGCGGACCTTTGCCCGGTGAGCCTCCACTTAGAACGCCAGGGGCCCCTGGCTCTGCGCATGGGCGCCCCTCTGGCTTTGCAAATGAGTCGGTGCTGAAACGAAGTGTCAGCGTCTTAAAATCAGTCGCTTCGTATCAGTTCAACCCATCGGACTCTGTTTTCAGTGGTAGCGGGTTTCCTTTGTTTGTTCCTTGGTTTTGAACTCTTGCATTCTGTCTTGTGTTGACCCACGCGCCCCTCCGGGAGTTCTGAGAGAAGCACGCTTTGTCGAGGGGATCTTGGCCTGGCGCTTAGGACAAAGAGGTCGATTTCTCTCCTCTCTGGCATCTTCAAAACCAGGTTGATGAGCCTTGGGCAAGCTGCTAAACTTCCTAGGCCTCTCTGCTCTCCGTCTGCTGCCCGAGTGCATGCTGAGTTCCCCCAGCGAAAGACCCACTCAAGTACAGAGAGTCAAGATGTGAAATCCTCCAAGCCCTCTGTGCCTGGCGCGGTCTGCGCGCCCTCACCCCTGCCCTGCAGAGAGTGGCTCAGACGCGTGTGCAAACTCACAGACAGCAGCTCTCGCAGCCTCCAGGGCTCCTCCTCACCCGTGCACGCTCTCCCAGTCTCAGGGCTTGGCGAGGAGACTGGGGGGGAGGAGGGGGGTGCGTGCTAGTCACCAAGGGGCTGCGCGCCCCGGGTCCATTTTGCTTCCCTTTGTCCCATACCCAGGGCACACCTTGTCAGATCGCTCCTCTGATCTCTCTCAGCGACTTCCTATTTTATTTTTAGTTTTATGTTATTTCTTTTCTGAGCGACTATAACCTGCTTGACAGGTTCTGCGTTTGCAATTCAGCTGGGAGACCGAGACCGCTTTCCCGGCTGGGTCGTTTACCCTATCTTTCTTTCTCATTGAGGTGTGGCAATTCTCATTGAACGTGGGCAACGTGTGGCATTGATATGTTGTGATATTGCAGTGTCATCGCCCCCTTGGCGAAGTGTTAGCCAACACCCCCATCCTGTAACACAATGCTCATTGCAATTTGTTTTACTCCATCCTACGCCAAAGAAGAGCTTGTTCTCAGGAATTCACAGGCGTGTTCAAGGTGGCCAGCATGTAAGCCCAGGTCATAGAGTGCGGACAGGTACACGGGTTAATTGATTTCGGTCAGTTTTAAAGATCAGCCCCTCTTCCTTCCCGCCTGCTTCCAGTCTCCAGGCCGAGGCTCCTGTAAACTAATGGGCAATTTTGGTTTTACCGGGTTTCCTTAATTCCCCGGCCAGATGTGTTAAATCTCCCCCTGGTTTCTCTTCACAAAGTGACAGCAGGTTTTAATCTTCCTACACACACTGTAGCAGCTGTGCAAACATTTCATTAACAAAAGAAAAGTGGGAAGCATTAAACCTGTAGGTAACTTGTGCCTAGCATTTGATATCAGTAGGCTTTAAGATGCCCCAAAGTAAGGATAAATCGGTGTGCCTTAAATTCTACTTTATTTCAAAAAGCTTGAGGAGTCATAACAAAGAAATTAAACTCCATCTAGGGAATTAAAACACGTAAGAAGAATCTCTGAATTAGTATTCAGCTACACCATTCTCTAAAAGCATATGTGGCAGAAATAATAAAACAAAGCAACTTCCAGGCAAAAATCCGCATTCAGAATGGGAAAGCTGTAAAACGTGAGGCAGGCGAGGCTTTTGGATGAAAAACGGTTTAATATAATATTTGCATGCTGTCCTTCGTAAGTTTTTGGAATTATGTTGACATTTGTTCTCAAGATACAAAATTGTTCAAAGATGGGTGGAAAGTCAGTGCTGGGACTTTGATTTGTCTTGGTTTTATTACCATTAAAGTGATTTATTATGTTTATTTCACAGTTCTCCGCCCTGAGAATTTTTAATGCATTGCTGATGTTTTATTAGTTGGAGAATTTTTTTTTATACCAAAGAATCTGCCTATGGATTCTGTACTTACTGGTATAAAAACTAAGGACACATTTCTGTTGCCTTCCTAGCTCATTTTTATTTGAACATAATTCATACTGTGTACAAACAGAAATATTTATTGCCTACTTTCTGTTTTGGGGTTGCCTTTGTTTATTTTATTAAATTTTATTTTTCCAGCTTTTCCTTACATTCCAGTTAATGTACAGTGTCCTGTTAGTTGCAGGCGTACAATATAGTGATTCAACACTTCCTTACGTCACCCGGTGCCCATCACAGGTGCCGTCCTCAATCCCCATCACCCGTTCCCCTGGTCCCCCATCCACGTCCCTTGCCACTTTCTATCTTAAAGGCTACAGGTTAGCTACTGTACTTTTAGGTGCATGCCCCTTCCTCCATGCAGTCCTCCCGAATTCAGTAGTAGAAAATCATTAACCTTAAACCTCTGATAGGACTTTTTTTTTACTGCCTTCATACTATTCATCATAGAGTTCACTATATTATAGTTCTTTGTGTGTGTGCTAATCTGCCTACTCCGTAGAGCTCCTTCAGGCCAGGTACTAGGGCTGACCCCAAGTTGTATCTACCCACAACCAACACTTGGCCACAGATGTCTGCCAGATGAAGCCCTTGGGTGGAACGCAATGCTTACAGTGAGAATCTTCCTTTCCTCCTGTTCCGCTGTTTGTTTCAGTGAGTATACACTTTCTTCCCCAGTCGTGCACTGAGTCTGGAGAAGGACAGGTGAAAACCACAGCCCCTACGTCTCAGGAGCCCACATTTCAGGAAGGAAATTTGCAAATCTTTTTTGTTTTTTTGTTGCTTTGCAACTATCTGGCTGGTTGAATAAAAATAACCTTGTAGTGGGGCCCCTGGGTGGCTCAGTCGGTTAAGTCTCCGACTTTGGCTCAGGTCATGAACTCACGGTTCATGAGTTCAAGCCCCGCATAGGTTCTCTGCTGTCTGCATGGAGGCCTCTTTGGATCCCATCTCCCTCTCTCTTCCCTTACCGAGCTCCTGTGCTCTCTCTCCCTCTCAAAAATAAAATAAAACATTAAAAAATGAAAACAAATAACCCTGTACTTATTTTGGATTAAATTCATTTATATTACATTTTATAAAGATTCCATCACAAGAAAACTCCTTTAAATCTAAAAAAAAAGCTCAGTCTCTGCAATTCTTCTTTCCTTTTCCTGTAGGTGATATTACTGATTTTTATTTAGAAGTTGTTGAATTCCTCGTAGGCACCCTGCCTGTGTCTGGGGAACCCGTCACCAGGGAAACTGTGCAGGTCTGAAGCTTCCAAAGGTCTCAAATATTACCGTTTTTAGGAGTGACCTGGACTGCTCGGCAAGCATTCCAGGGACTTAAGGCCAGAGACTTTGTGTCTGTAGACCTGGAAAGGGGCCCAGGAAAGCCCCTTTCCATCCCTTCAATGCACACACACTCCGCACCAGCGACACAAGTGACTCAGATGCCCAGGATGTGCGGACTTCAGACAGAAGTCATCTTAGACCTTCCTCGCCCAGTGCCCACCTACTAGCTCATTTTCAGTGTAACCACAAGTGCTAAGTACTGAGGACTGACGGCCAGTTCTCGCGGGTACCATCGGGGAAGAATATCTCAAAGGAGTGAGAACAAAAGATTCAGAAGGACTTTCCAAGCAGAAGGAACAGAGGGCTCCTGAAGGAGGCTGGTGCCGTCCAAGTCAATGACCTCGGGAAGACGCATAACCTCTTCGAACCTGCAAGAAGATGCTAATAACACCTGCCATGCCGTAAGAATGAAAGAAGGTGTACGGAAAGCACAGAACATGCTCCTGGCTCAAAACAGGCCTTTAAGAAATTGTCGCTCTTATTATTAATGTGCTCCATATGGTTGGAATTTTCCATCAGTAAAATGAGTACATGAACATAAAAGAAAAAGAGAGAAGGAGGCTATAAAATTCAAAAAGCCACATCCATTTATTCATGAATTAGCAAAGGAATTGAGGCACGGCCGAGAGCTAGGCTTTAATGCTCCTGCTCATTGAACAGCATCTGTAGATGACTTAAAATGTGTCCGTCACTGGACAATTCTCTCAGCTCTCTTTTCCCTTTTCAATGTATAGACTCAGCCAGGAGGCAACTTTGTTCTGTTTCATCAAAGAATAAGACACCTTGATCCTGAAATCCCGGCCCAGTCATAACCCTCTGCATACAGAGGATCCCGTTTCGCCAATAATGGAAACTCCCCATTGCCAATGGCAGGCCGCTCACTTCTCTGTCAACGCGAATCCTGAAGTAGCATCCGATCCTTCGCGAGGATGCGTCTTACTGGTACAGAGCTGTGACTCAAGGGTGTTCTTACCGTCCCCTCCCCTCAACCACACAGAACCGGTAACTACAGGCCAAATCATTTAAACATGCAGTGTTCATTCTATCACATGAATTCCTTCTTGTAAGTGTTTTTGAACAGTGCCTGGCGTTTGATAAGTGCTAGCTATGTGTCAAATAGCCTTAGGGAAGGAGGGGGCTGTGCTGAATGCTCAGTCTCTCCCCGCTCCCTTTCTTACAGCTGCCCCAAGTACAACCTGGTTTTATGTTTTTAGTTCTTTTTTTCTCAATCGATTATTCCAAAATAGATCTCTTAGAGAAATTCATTCCCAGCCCCGTGATAGGGGCTGCGTACAGTCGGGGAGATGACTGGAGCTGAGAAGGGAGAGAAGAAGCGAGCAAGTGGATGTTAAAGAAGAAATATTTGCTGGCGTGCAGACCAGAGCTCGAGCGTCAGACTCCTTGAATTCTTGGAACTGTGCTTTACACGGAGGCCGCCTGATGCGAAGTGAGTGCATTACCCCCCTTAGCTGTTACGACATCTGTGAGCGGATGGAATTATGCTCTTGTTCTAGACGGTGCTAAGGCCCTCTGTCCCTCCTTCGGCTGCTGCAGATGCACACCGCCACCCATTGCACAGTAGAGCCCAGCGTGACGGCAGTGCAGACACCTTTACTGAAGCAGGAAGAAGATGGCAAACTTTATTGGTGTTAAGTGTGTAGTTTCGGGGAATTCCAGAGCCTCTTTGGGGCTGTTCTGGTTTCTCTTCTCCCTGTCCAATTCCCTTCGGAAGGTTATTTCCCTCTTTCCTTCGGAAACTTCTCCAAGAAGTTTTGACTCCACCTACGTTTGTGACTTTATACATTTGTGGTTTTTGCTTATGCCTGCAAGTGGTTTAATTTGTACTTGCGAGAAGGTTATGAGGAGCCACCTGTTCTGAGCTCTTGTCCTGCCGCTGAGATTTACTGAGCAGGCAACACTCAACATCCACGAAGTCCCCGATGCCTGCACTTGACGCACTCAGAGTGTGGGCGGAGGGACAAGACACTTAAGAGCAACGAGAGTATTCATTTCAAATAGGGTACTCTCGAGTACTTATTTTGTGCCAGGTAATGTACTGAGTAGTTCTCATGCAATAATCCCCATAGTAACTCTGCAAGGTAGAGATTGGTATCGTTCCCATTTTAGAGATGGCAAAATCGAGAGATGCGAGGGAATTGTGCGCACATCAGCATACAGCTTAGTATTTGGTCCAATTGTGTCACCCTGCTTTTGCCTCCATGGAGATAAGAAGAAGAAATACTCAGGGTGCCGGGTGCTGGGGTGGCGCAGGTCATGATCTCACAGTTCGTGGGTTCGAGCCCCGCATTGGGCTCTGTGCTGACAACTCAGAGCCTGGAGCCTGCTTTGGATTCTGTGTCTCCCTCTCTCTCTGTTCCTCCCCCGATTGTGCTCTGTCTCTCTCTTTCTCTCTTAAAAATAAACAAACAAACAAACAAACAAAAAGAGGTAGAAATACCCTTGATATCAAGACAACTCTGGGTGCAAGAACCAGATTCAGTCTTAGGAATGTTGTTCAGAATTCTTTTCAGTGACTGGATGAGAACAGACTCTTATAGGACTCGAGAACCCCTCCACCCTTCCAGAGTCGGTGGGCCAATGCCCGCTAGCTAGAAGGCTTGGTGGGCTATATCAGGAGGCTTGGGGATAGTGCTCTTTTCTAATTTCATACTCAAGGTTCTGGACGCACCATGGATTTTTCTTTTAAAAAAGTGTTTATTTTGAGAGAAAGAGAGAGCAGAGGAGTGGCAGAGGGAGAGAGAATCCCAAGCAGGCTCTGCGCTCTCAGTGCCGAGCCTGACATGGGGTCCGATCCCACAAACTGCGAGCTTGTGACCTGAGCTCAAATCAAGACTTGGAGACTCAACCGACTCAGGTGCCCCCACACCATGGCTTTTTCAAATTCTGTATAGCACGGTGGCTGACTTCACAGGCTCTGGAGACAGAGTGCCTGAGTTTACATCATGTCTCTTCCTTTTCCTTGCTATATGTTCTTGGCAAAATTACCTACCTTCTCTGTGCCCTAGCTTCTTCCTTTCTCAAATAGGATTTCAAATGGCACCGACTTCTATGTTTGTTGGAGAAGTTAGACTATGCCTGACTGGAAGGAGGCAGCCAACCAATGGCACCTGTGACTCTACATGTATTACTAAGGAATTGTTTTTACTTTTCCTTGAACTTTCAGTCTTTAGCCTCTGCCATTTTGTGATGGTAACTAAGTTCCACGTGTAATGCCAATGCATGTCTTTTCTGTAGACCACTGAAGCGGCCGTGCCTGGTTGAAGCCATTTGCCAACTTACTTTCCATTTGGCCGCCCTCATATTTGATTTGGACCCACTTGCATTTCTGCCATTGGATAGTCCATTTGCTGGTGCGTTCAAATAAACACTCAGCTGGGAAGAATGTGGAGTTCACTTAGGAAGAACACACGTTAGGGGGCACCTGGCTGGCTCAGTCTGGAGAGCGTGTGACTCTTGGTCTCAGAGATTGTGAGTTCGAGCCCCACGTTGGGTGTAGAGATTACTTAAAAATAGAACCTTAAAGACGGGAAAGAACAACTATTTGAATTCGATGCTGCAATACTGTTCCATAATTGAGAATCATTGAGGAAACTTCCATACATGATTCTTCAGTATGTGGGAGGACAAAGTGTCCATTCAAGAGTCATAAACATCATGTAAAGATTCTGCTTCTTCGACCAACATTTTGGATAACCTACTATGCACTGGCCTCTCTGATAGGCATTGGGGATACAGCAATGGGGAACAAAAGTTCTTGCCATTTAAAAGCGTGTAGCCTAGGGGTAAAAACAGAAGTAAGCACATGATTAGAACAGAGTATGGTGAGTCTTATAATCAAAATGAGCAAAGGCCCTGTGGGGAGCCCCGAGGAGAACCTAGCCCAGCTTCCTGTTAAAAACTGTTTTGCTTAGATAATGAGAAAAACTTCTCCCAGAGCACAGGCTTCACGACTCCAACTCCAGCCTGGTTTTGGGGGAACTGAAGGCGAATTTGTCCAAACGATATTGGCAAAGAGAGATTGATAACAATCAAACTGGACAAGGCAGCATGTGTCAAAATTGAATTATCTTTTATAACCGAACAACTGTACACACACACACACACACACACACACACACACACACACACACACACGTGCGGAGTTAAGATCTGCGAACCCTGAAGCAATTTGGAAATGTGTTTATATGTTTTTATGCATTTCTGGCCATTTACCTTCTTACAAAGTATTTTTGGTAATTTCTATGAATGATGGGAAAGTTTTGCAGTGGCTTTCTTTGTTAGTAATTTTTATTCAGCTTTCGAATTGCAGAAAGCTTAATTCATTTTCCAATTATACCAGCTCCGCATGTTTTTCAATGCTGCTTGAATTTTTAAGTTTTGCCTCTGGCTCTAAATGAATTGTCAGGAAGTAAAGTGGTCAAAACCAATGTCAGTGCCCTCAGTTCCCTGTTAATGACTTTAGTTTATCTTGAGGCGATCCTGGAGCACGCTTGATATTTCCAGAATATTTTTTTCCATTTTGTAGCCAATTTTTCTTTTTATATTTTAATTCATTTTTAGCCAGAGAAGTTTATTTTACCTATTTAGTATTTGAAACCACTGTACATTGATTTTTATTTTGGATTTAAGCAGGATTAATAGTCTTCATGGTAAAGAAAAACAAAGAAATCTTTTAGTAGGAATAAGAGGATTAGCAGTTTGGGTTTTGGATAGTTTTGAAATAAGCATCATGTTTTTTGTTGATTGAGCGTTCGCATCAAGATGTAAAATGAAGATGGGGCGCCTGGGTGACTCAGTTGGTTAAGCATCTGACTTCAGCTCAGGTCATGATCTCACGGTTCATGGGTTCTAGCCCCACATCAGGCTCTGTGCTGACAGCTAGCTCAGAGCCTGGAGCCTGTTTCAGATTCTGTCTCCCTCTCTCTCTGCCCCTCCCCTGCTCATGCTGTCTCTATCTCTCTCTCAAAAATAAATAAAATATTTTTTTAAAAAAAAGATGTGAAATGAAGAGTTGGGAAATTGGTTCTGTAGATTACTCCTAATTTTTTAATCGTTGTAATACTATCAGGTGTTTTGAATCTTTCACCAGACTTAATTAGATATTCTACTGCCGTAGCTTGGCCAATCACAGTGAGTGAAGATAATGGAGACACGACCCGCCAAAGAGTGCCCCACTACTACCTGGGAACATTCATTTTCTGGCAATTCGTTGTGTCAGCTTGTCTACCATTTCAACCAATTGTTTTCAAACAAAATATTTCCTTGCCTTTCTACCGTCCCCGGAGTTCACCATGGAAAATCTGGCTGTCACCAAGGCTGTTTCTTGCTCAAAAAAGTCTTCTACTTGTTAAAAAGATAAATCGCAAATTCCTTAGCTTGGCATTCAGCACGGAGGACATGAGCGATGCTCGATGACTTTTGTTGGTCACAAGAGGAATAGGATTGTTGACTGTGTTTCACATGCACTGGACGCTGTGCTGAGGGCTTTTTGTGGATTCTGTCCTATAGTCCCACAGAACAGTTCTGCGTGGCAGGTGCTGTGATTGGCCTCCTTTTGTACATAAGGAAATGGAAACTCAGACTCGTTAATAACTACTCCAGGGATACCCTGAATTTGAACTCATCTCTGTTGGACTCTTACGTTCTTTTCATTGCTTTCTGCTACATCACTAGCCGCATTTCTGTGGCTCTAAATCCTAACGCTGCCAGTTAATTTTAATTTTTTGACTGTTTAAAAATGTCTACTTATTTTTGAGAGAAAGACTGAGCATGAGCAGGGGAGGGGAGAGAGAGATAGATTGCGAGCGAGGGAGGGGCAGAGAAAGAGGGAGGCACAGAATCCAAAGCAGGCTCCAGGCTCTGAGCTGTCAGCACAGAGCCCGGTGCAGGGCTCGAACCCCCCCCCTTTTTTTAAATCATGCTAAAATATACATAACATAAAATTTATGCTTTTAGCCATTTGGAAGTGCATGATTCAGTGGCCCTAAGTAATTCGCAATGTTGTGCACCCATCAGCATTATCTACCTCCAGAACTTTTTGTTAACCCAAACAGAAAGTTGTTACCCATTAAATGATTACTCTCCAACCCCCCTTGCCCCAATACCTGGTAGCCTTCATTCTCCTTTCTGCGTAAATTTGCCTGTTCTAGGTGGAATCTATACTATTTGTGGAATCATGTGATGTTTGTCCTTGTATGTCTGGCTTATTTCACTTAGCATAGTGTTTCAAAGTTCATGCACACCGTACCATGTGCCAGAATCTCCTTCCCTTTAAGGCTGAATATTCCATGGTATTATGTACCACATTTGGTTTATTTGTTCATCTAGTGACAGGCACGTGGGCTGTTTCTACAGTTTGGCCATTAAGAGCCCTGCTGCTCTGAACATTGGTGTACGAGTATCTGAGCCCCTCCTCTTCTGTTGCATATACAATTAGGGGTGCAACTGTTGGTGCATATGGTGATTCCCTTTTTGATTTTTTGAGGAAGCGCCATACTGTTTCCTACAGTAGCTACCTCATTTTGCATGTCCAACCACAATGCACAAGGATTCCAATTTCTCCATATCCTCTCCAACAGTGTCATTTTCTGTTTCTTTTGTAAGCGCAGCCGTCCTCACGGGGGTGAAGCAGCATTTCACAGTGGTTATGATTTGCATTTCCATAATTGCTAGTGATGTTGAGCTCCTCTCCATGGGCTTATTGGCCACTTCTATATCTTCTTTGGAAAAACATCTATCCACATCTTTTGCCCATTTTTAAAATGGCCTGTGTATGTGTATTTGTCGCTGAAGTGTTCGTTTTTGATACAAATATTTAAGCAGAATGAACTGCATAGAGGGCATTGCGTTAGATACTTGGAGGGATAAAAAGTAAGACAGCTCTGACTCTTTTTTTTTAATTTTTTTTTAATGTTTTATTTATTTCTAGGGGAGAGAGAGAGACAGCGTGAGCAGGAGGCCAGAGAGAGAGGGAGTCACAGACTGAACAGGCTCCAGGCTCTGAGCTGGCAGTCAGCTCAGAGCCCGACGTGGGGCTCGAACCCACGAACCGCGAGATCATGACCTAAGCGAAAGTCGGACGCTTAACCGACTAAGCCACCCAGGCGCCCCTACATCAGATGGGTTTTAAGAGATAGACTGGATTTCAACAGGCAGCCACAGGGCAGGGAGGACTTTGAGGTGGAACATGGCATGATGAAATCATGGGTGCAGGAGAGCTCGGTCAGGTTCATGTACCAGCAATTAGTTCCAGCAAGCAGTTCGGTTTGTTCACGAAGGCTGGGGAAGGCTTTACTGCAGAGGGTCTTGAATGTCAGAATAACAGATTTCTAACTACTTTAATAAGCAGCAGGAGCTTGTGGAAACTTCTGAGAAGAAAAGAGATCTGAAGAGGGCCGGGTCTTGAATAATATTTCCCCCATTCTCATGTTTCTGTTCAGCGGGGTGTCACGTAGCGTCTAGTACCTCCGTTGCCCATGTCCGACATCCAGGAAATGATTGAGTGATAGCACAGAGCCCTAGGCACCAGTCCATTTTCTGATGTGTTGTTTATCTGAATATGTAGAGAATCAATGGATTTTTTAACAGTCTGACTCTCTATGTAATTATTTTGTCAACACTACCAATGCTTTTCCAGAATAATGAATGGGTTACCTGAGTGTGTCTTTTATTCCAATGGATTTTATAGGAACTGCAGCTGTTTTATGAGAGTGTGTCTTTGCTGTGACAATTAAGAAGAAAATGGACCTATTACAAAGAGAACATAGGACTCCAAACCAGCCCTCAGTCATTTTCTGGCTGCAGATCTGAAACCCCAGTCAGTCCCAGCCTACACTCCGTGGTTCAGTCCCCTGATGGCAAGCGCAAATTAGAAAGTATTATTTTTTTTCTAAAATAGGTATGGCTCAGGGCACCTGGGTGGCTCAGTTGGTTAAGCGTCCAACTTTAGCTCAGGTCATGATCTTGTGGTTCGTGGGTTCGAGCCCTGCGTCTGGGCTCTGTGCGGACAGCTGGGAGCCTGGATCCTGCTTCAGATTCTGTGTTTCCCTCTCTCTCTGCTCCTCCTCCACTCATGCTCTGTCTCTCTCTCAAAAAATAAATAAACATTAAAAAAAAGTAGTAAAAAAAAAAGAATTACTTAATCCAGCCCAAACTGTTGCTAGTGCTGAAGTTGAGAATCTCTGGTATAAGACTGTAAGGTTCGTGAGGGTAGCAACTGTGTCTGCTATGCTTGGATCATTATAGTCCAAGCTCCCAAAACAGTGCCTGGCATAATAAATATGTGCTGACTGAATACAGGAAAGGATGGGTGAAGACGAAAGAACCTGAGCAATGGGTACCGGACTCCAGATACTGCCCTTCGTGTTAGCAAGGTGTGAAGATAGGCCGTTCTGTGCTGCTACGCTCCGTGCTTGCAGCTGAGTTCAAGGCTGCGTATCCCCATGGAATGGGGGAAAGTTTTAAGATCAACTTCAGGGGCATTGGGGCAGATAACCACAGCCCTGATAAGCCAAGTGGCAAAATAGTTTCCAAACCAGTTCTCAGTTTACAGATCATTGTTAGTCACCATTTCTGTGATGATTTTGGAAGCGTGGGTTAAGAGAGACAAAAAAATTGATGAAATTACCAGATAAGTCACAGTATGTACTTAGACCTGTGTGGATTCTTATAGGCCGATTGTGTGCACACTCACACATCCACACCCACACAGCCACACACTTGTGCTCTTTCATTTTCCTCAACTGCTATCATGCTATAGGGTCAATTTTATGACTTTATAATACACTTAATAATTTCACTTTCAACCTTTTCATACCAGTGTCTATATTAATAGATGTACCTTAGTCTTTCTAACAGATGAATAGCACTCCCTTGAATGCATGTTTCAAAATTTGACAGTCCCTTTCTGGTGAACATTTAGATTGTTTTCTGTTTTTCCTTTTTACAAGAAAGCATTTCATTGACTCTTGGCCCCCACCCTTCTAGAAAACTTAATTTAGTAATTCCTTGCGTTTCCTCAGTCTAATCCAATAAGTTTTTGGTGAATGCATAATTTATATTCCAGCCTCTCTTGGTAAATAATGAAAAATTGTCCTCCTCCTTTGCCTTCCTCACCTATTTTTGTCTCTGAGGTACTTTGTGTGGCAGTGAGGACTTTTCTATCATTCTGGCATCAGAGAAAGACCACATAGCATCTACTTGCTGTTATTTTTAATATTGCACATTCATCCCTATTCTATGGGTTTATAGTCGATTTCCATTCTTATAGTTACAGTCTATAAAGTTGCCACAAACACGGATTATATTAGTGATTAGTGAGCCACTGCTCTCACACACACACACACACACACACACACACACACACACACACACACAGAGCTAGATAAACAGATGGGTAGGTGTGTATACATGCATCTCACATAGATTATAATATGTTTTCCCCATAGATTATCATCTTAAGTCATAAAATGAACTCATCTTGAGAGTTTCCATTTTCTTTACAACATCTAAAAGAAAGAGTAAACCAGTTTAAAGGTGTCCAAAAAGCTACACACACACACACACAACCAGTTCACAAGTGGCTTGCTGGACTCCGCCTCCCTGAGAAATGATGGGGTTGAGATTCAGACATTGTCCAGGTAACCCCCCAAGCTGGGACTTCCTACAACACACTACACTGCCCCTTGCTGTCTCCATTCTCTGATCATCTCTGTGTAAGAGCTGAAATGAGAAGGCAGAGGGGAGCCTGGGTGGCTCAGTCAGTTAAGCATCTGACTTTGGCTCAGGTCATGATCTCACAGTTCGTGGGTTCGAGCCCCACGTTGGGCTCTGTGCTGACAGCTCAGAGCCTGGAGCCTGCTTCTGATTCTGTCTCTCCCTCTCTCTCTGCCCCTCCACTGCTCATGCGCTGTCTCTGTCTCTCAAAAATGAATAAACGTTAAAAAACATTAAAAAAAACAACAACAGAAAGCAGTGTGTTTCCTTACTCAACCTCAGCTGGGAACTTGCGGGGCAAAGTGACTCCAAATTTTGGTCACTCTGCACGTGGCTGCTAACGACCAGGAAAGTGCTGCCAGTATTGAGTTTGCAGTTACACTAAGTAACTCTGCAGCCTAGAGCCCGATGCGGGCTACCAACCCTACCCAAACCTACCAACCAGGAGATCATGACCTGAGCTGAAGTCGGATGCTTGACCGACTGAGCCACCCAGGTGCCCTCACATCACTCTGATTTTCAGGTTTAGCATCTTCAAATCTCTCTCTCCTCCATTTTCACATCTTGCTTTTCTTCTACGTATCTGTCAAATCACTCTGCTTCCTTCTTATGATATACGTGATACCATTTAGGGCTCACCTGGATCATTCAGAGTAGAAGGCCCATTTCAAGGCTTTTAACTTAATCACATCTACAAAGAACCCTTTTCATTATTAGGAAATCCTTACAGGTTCCAGGAGGGGACCTAAAGTTTCTGGGTGACCACTATTCAGCCGACTGCAGTAACCATCCATGAATTTTCTGTTGCTCCCTCAAGTCAAAGATGAGGACCTGGAAGCCAACAAAAAACATAGCCCATGGTGCTTCTATACACATTTCTGTTCACATGAGTTACCAGACTTGGCCTTTACCTAAAATTATAGGTATCTGCTGTGGCATATTTACATGTTAACTTAGGTGGGTGATGGTCATTCCAAATGAGATCCGAGAATGTTTCAGGTAACATCTAGTGTCCAGATGGACTGTGGTCTTGTCAACAAGCTGCAGAGCATACAAAGCATCCTTTTTTTTAAAAAATAATTTAAATATTTATTTATTTTTGAAGGACAGAGAGGTAGAGTGCGAGTGAGGGAGGGGCAGAGAAAGAGTGAGACACAGAATCCAAAGCAGGTTCCAGGCTCTGAGCTGTCGGCACACAGCCTGATGCGGGGCTTGAACCTACAAACTGCAAGATCATGACCTGAACTGAAGTCAGGCACTTAACCGACTGAGCCCCTCAGGTGCCCCCCAAAGCGTCCGGATAGGAGGACCTGATAACAGCAACTCCTCTGGAGCCATCTGACAGTGAGCTGGGACCTGCTCAGGACCCCCCAGGGCCAATGTTGTTGGTGGAAAAGTGCTATCATTTCTTTGACTCCCACAACTGGCTAAAGTGAAGTCTGCTGTGGCACATTCACATGTTAACTGAGCAGCAACCCGGTGATGCATGGGTCCCCAGTTATCATCTAGAGATGCACTGTGCAAAGATGAGAATGGACTTAACTGGACAGAACACTTTTGGATTCCCAACCCTCAAGCCATTTTCCCATTTCCTTCTAAAAATTTGGAATTACCACTTCAACACAGAGTAAACTTAAATGGCCAAATATTTACAAAAAGGCTTGCATGTCTTCTGTCGAACTTCTACACCCCCATAGGAGATAGTCTTCCTTTTAGCATATTAACAATTTGTTTTTTATGTGGAGGTGATATCTGCCACATGAGAGGGTGTGGCTTTGGTAATGCTGGAGATAGATTTGTTGGCTTGTTTTGATCCCTCTGAATTCTTGCATTGGGTGACTTGTGGCCCAGTTGAGAGAGGTAGGATTATAGAGCTAAATAAGAGTAATTTTGCCAGAGTAGAGGTTTGATTTCACGGTTCTTTTGTTTCTTGCGGGTCTGAACAAGACTGCTTTTCTACGGGGTTCAGCCACCAAATTGGAAATTGAGTGATTGAGTAAATAAGATGAACTCTGTCTTCATAGCTATTTTTCACATAGACTCTTTGGCTTGCATACCTGAATCTGTAGGAGTCCTTGTTTCTTCACTTGTTTTTTTTTTTTTTTTTAAATGGGGCACAAAATAGCATTGATTATGGACTCTGGAAGTTATCAACAGCGTGGCCTCTGGTGTGTGTGTGTGCGTGCATTTACTTATGGCAGTGTAGTTGAGATGTAGTTAGTTTCAGGTGGATAGCACAGCGACTGGACAATTACATACGTTACAAAATGCTCACCATGGGAAGTGTGGTCACCACACAAAGTTATTAAAGTATTACTGCCTGTATTCTCCATGCTGTACTTTCCATCCCTGTGACACCGTCCTCTCTCTTCTGGAATTTGTTCTCTATATTTATGAGTCTATATTTTTAATGTTTATTTAAGAGAGGGAGAGAGAGAAAGAGAGAGAGAGAGCAAGAGAGAGAGGGAGCATGAGCAGGGGAGAGGCAGAGAGAAAGGGAGAGAGAGAATCCCAAGCAGGTTCTCTGCTGTCAGCACAGAGCCCAACATGGGGCTCGATCTCAGGAACTGTGCGATCATAACCTGAGGTGAAATCAAGAGCCGGGTGCTTAACTGACTGAGCCACCCAGGCCCCCCTCTATTTTTGTTTATTTCTTTTGTTTTGTAGATTCCACATATAAGCAAGATCATATGGTATTTGTCTTTTTTTTTGTCTGACTTATTTCCCTTAGTATGAAAGCCTCTGGATGTATCCATGTTGTCATGAATGGCAAGATTTCATTCTTTTTGTGGCTGAATAGTATTCCATTGTGTGTGTGTGTGTGTGTGTGTGTGTGTGTGTGTGTGTACCACCTCTTCTTTATGCATTCATCTATCAGCGAACACTTAGGTTTATCCCATATCTTAGCAATTGTAAATAAAGCTTCAGTAAACATAGGGGTGCACATGTGTTCTAGAATTAGTGTTTTTGTTTTCTTTGAGTAAATACCCAGAAGCAGAATTATTGGGCCATATGAGATTGCTATTTCTAATTTTTTTAATGTTTATTTATTTTTGAGAGACAGAGAGAGAGAGATGGGGGAGGGGATGGCAGAGAGAGAGAGAGGGGGACACAGAATCTGAAGCAGGCTCCAGCCTCCGAGCTGTGAACACAGAGCTCGACGCGGGGCTCCAGCTCATGAACCGCGTGATCATGACCTGAGCCGAAGTGGAACACTTAACCGACTGAGGCACTCAGCTGTCCCACCTAGGTCTAATTTTTTGAGGAACCTCCACATAGTTTTTCACAGAAGTTGCAGCAATTTACATTCCCACCAACAGTGCACAAGCATTCCCCTTTCTCCACATCATTGCCAATGCTTGTTATTTCCCTGTTGTTCACATATATAGACCACTCAAAAATGCACTACGACTTAGTAGCTTCCTGCTCCTTCCATCAGGGACCGTCGCCTTCCTTATGACTGTCCGAGTACCCCCTCCCAAACCCTTATTCCTCTGAATTGAAACACGTGGATTCTAGTTCGGGCCTGGTCATTACCGTGAGACAAAGCTCTCAAGGGAATTTGGGAATTCCCATTTGCTGCAAAGAAAATGTACATTTTCTTTATGGGAGAAAAGCCGCATCCTATTTGCTGAGTTTGATAGGGAAAATCCGTTATAAGATGGCCAACAGAACTGATAAGGAAATACCTGTCCCTGATCAAAGACTTGCCCTCCCGGGCTCTTCTTCCCACCCTGCTGGTCGCTCACGAGTAGTAATGAGGAATGCGAAAGTAACAGGCTATAAATTGTTCCCTCTGCTGATGCTCTGGGCTCACTCTGGAGAATGATCTCCTCTGAGCCCACCGGTGTCAAATAAACCCCCTGCCTTCCAAGAGCTCAGAGTGCCCCTTGGTTCTTCTGCCGAGTGATCCAGACCAGATTCTGTAACAAGTTCTTCCTAGGGTCACTGATTGGGAGGGGCATGGTTGAGATGGAAATTGTGTTCTAGAAGTTATTTGTCACAGGCTCCACATGCATGAGACTTTGGACAACTCATTTGAAAGCATCGTGAAAAGCTGTTTATCATGAAATGCAGAGACGCATCATTCGTTGTCATCTTGAGCGTTACACTTGGAGCAGTCGTATTGAGCATTAGTAAAAGCCAAGGGTAGAATGAGGAGGTTCAAAGGTACTCAGTGGGGGAACTAAGGGTTAGGCCCCAGCTTTGTTTGTTTGTCGTTGTATTTTTGTGGTTGTTGCTTTTTAGGTGTTATTTCTTTTTTTAATAATCTGCCTTAGACAGAAGTCTCACATTTTGGCAGTGCCTGGCAGGCTCAGTCGGAGGAGCGTGCAACTCTTGATCACGAGGTTTTGAGTTCAAGCCCCAATGTTGGGTGTAGAGATTACTGAGATAAGTAACGTTAAAACAAGAGCCTCACATTTTGCACTTCATGGGTAGGTCAGACAAAAGTGAGATATGGAGCTTGGATGAGTTGACTCAAGACTTTTGTTTGATTTGGGCTGTGTTTTCTTAGGATTTATAAAAATGGAAGGATAATTTTCTCAGAAACATAATATATGTCTGATTCTTAATAGCATCACTCATTGGACTGTAATTCAGTGATATTTCTTCTGAGGATGGAGAGGCCATATCCAGGCCTTTTCATATTGGAGCAGAATGAATCAACAAGTCCTTCAGAAGCAAGAAATTGCTTGCTATCTAATAGCCTGAGAGAACAGCATCATCAAACTGAGAGTGGAGAAGCATGTTTCAAAGGGTAATACTGCAGAGTAAATAAGAGCTTATCTTGTCCCGTGATTGAGGAAAATAAGTGTAAAAAAAGGCTGAAATGTCCAGTGATTCCAAATCAAAGCTCCGTGGGACTTGGATTGGAAACCAGTCGGGCCCAGTCCCTACTCGGCTACTCATTTGCCCAAGGCTCTTACTTGTTAGGTCCCAGTTTGCCTTCAGGCAAAATGGTAGTGTTGGAGTAGATGAATCTAAATGTCTTTTCATCGTATTATAATTTTTTAAAGATTTTATTTTTAAGTAATCTCTCCATCCAGTGTGGGGCTCAAGCTCAACCCTGAGATCAGGAGTTGCATATTCCATTCCAGCCAGGCACCCCTAAATGTCTTTTCACTTTGAAAGCTGGTGTTGGGGTGCCTGGGTGTCTCAGTAAGTTAAGTGACCAACTCTTGATCTCTGCTCAGGTCATGATCTTGCAGTTCATGGGATCGAGCCCTGTGTCAGGCTCTGCGCGGACAGTATGGAGCCTGCTTGGGGTTCTCTCTCTCTCTCTGCCCCTCCCCTGCTGGTGTGTACTCGCTTGCGTGCACACTCTTTCTTTCTCAAAATAAATAAGTAAACCTTTAAAAAATGTTTAATTTTTTTTTTAAATTTCTGAGAGAGAGAGAGAGCGTGAGGAGGGGAGGGTCAGAGAGAGAGGGAGACACAGAATCTGAAACAGGCTCCAGGCTCTGAGCTGTCAGCACAGAGCTGGACGCAGGGCTCAAATACACAAATCATGAGATCATGACCTGAGCCGAAGTCAGACGGTCAACCGACTGAGCCACCCAGGTGCCCCTAAAATTTTTTTAAAAAGCTGGTTTTATGAAATGTAAAAGAGATTACATCAAGCTATAGCAAGAGACTGATTATCGGAATGAAATGTAAAAAAAAGGGTAAATATCCTGTTCCGCACTTGGGTCCAGAAAGCAAACTCTATACCTACAGAGAGTGGGAGACATAACTTAATATTGACTAACAGTGTTGCTGGGCAGACATTTTAAGACTGTGAAAATCACAAGGGGTCACTGTATTGTGTAGCCACTGAAGTGTTCTTCAAATCCTTCTTCAGAGACGTCACTTCAGAAGTGTGTCCCCGAGACGGAGACAGACGGAAGCCCCAGCCCCCTTGCACTGATATGACCCTAGCGGGTGGAGGATAGGCATCTGGGTTGGGGAGTGGGCTTCTGGGTATCATATTAAGAGGAAATGGAGGAACAGAGGAAGTTTGGCTGGAGAAGAGAAGACCTGGGGGGGATGAGGGTACTGCCTGTAAATATGTCGTATGCCTTTTAAGATCTTCTTCCCGTCGTTCTCCACTCCCTTGCCCCCTGGCTTCTGAGTGGATTCAGCCGGTGAGGGGTGCCAGCGAGGGGCTGCTAGAGGCCTAGTGGAAGAGAGACAGGGTACTTCTTTCTCCATGTCGTCCTTGCTGAGCTTTGCTTGACAGTGTCTGTGCTCCTCGCCCGGAGGCCATAGCTCCTATAGGGCTTCCGTCTCTTACAGGTGCATCTCTTCCTGTAATTCCTCTTCTAGTCGCCTCAGCAGCTGTCTAGCCCAAGGGTCTTTAACGCCCTTTCACCTGCCCCCTCCTAAACAGGATCTTTATTAAACTTTTTAATTATATTTGTGAAGGCACCATCTGTTTCCTGCCAGTTTCCTGATGGACATATGTCTTCATGTCGAAGACAGACTACGCCGTGGTGCCAGAACAAAGTGCTGACGTGAAAAGATGGAAAGTGTGGGAAAAGTTTGGCTCAACATTTCCAGCACGAGAGCTCTCTTAAAATGGAGAGAGCCCGGGGCACCTGGGTGGCTTAGTCGGTTAAGCGTCCGGCTTTTGGCTTTCGCTTAGGTCATGATCTCGCGGTTCGTGGGTTCGAGCCCCGCGTCGGGCTCTGTGCTGACTGCCGGCTCAGAGCCTGGAGCCTGTTTCAGTCTGTGACTCCCTCTCTCTCTGACCCTCCCGTGCTCACGCTGTCTCTCTCTCTCTCTCTCTCTCCTAGAAATAAAAATATTAAAAAAAAATTTATGTATTTGTTTTGAGATAGCGCGCACACACAAGTGTTGGAGGGGCAGAGAGACAGGGAGAGCGAGAGTGCGCGCGCACGAATCCCAAGCAGGCTCTGTGCTGTCAGAGTGGACCCTGACGCGGGGCTCGAACTCTCGAACCATGAGATCATGACCTGAGTTGGAATCAAGAGTTGGACACTTAATTGACCCAGAACAGTCACTCCCACTCTTCCTCCCTCCCTCCCATCTTTCCTTCTTTCTAATATTTCATTCATTTTTTTGGTCCTGCATTTCCTCAACAATACAGGTGTCCAGAAGCCTGCAAAGCTCTCTGAGAAGGCTGGGGGGTGGGGGGCTGGGGGGTGGGGAGCACATTATAAAAATAAAGAGCACACAATTCATACAGCTCATGCCTTCAAAGAGTTCACAGTCTCATAGGAAGGAAAGACAGGCAGATGCTGACAAAACATTTTATTCTCGTTTTCTCAAACTCTTCTGTCTTTTGGAAATTCTCCCCTTAGATGCCCACACATTAAGCTTTCCTCAAACTATTCCTCACCCTTTGTTAATCCATGCTCCATTGTCCCCATGCCGTCTCGTCTTCTGAAATGCCACTCCTACAGCCACTGCTTTGCAACTGATTCTCACCTCCTCTCAGTCATCTCTCGACTCTTATTGACAATACCACGATGTTGGGCAAAGGGAAGTGCGTACCTATTGCTGTCTGCTTCCAACCAGTGTAATGAAAGGTTTGTGCCCTCTTTTTTCTCTGAGAAAAGAAATATAGTCATGAGAACAACCTGTACCAGGGGAAGGGCATACAAATGCAATAGAGCAAACCCTGCTTATTAAAATTGCGGAGGAAAAGAAAACATATTGATAGCATTGAGAAGCCTGATAAACACGCATTGAGAATCATTATAGCATCACTAGATCAGAAGATACTCTTATTTTTAAAAAATTTTTAATAATTTATTGTCAGATTTGCCTCACATACAGAACCCAGTGCTCATCCCAGCAAGTGCCCTCCTCAATGCTCATCGCCCATTTCCCCTCCCCCCCCCACCCCCCCATCCACCCTCAGTTTGTTCCGTGTATTTAAGAGTCTTTTGTGGTTGGCCTCCCTCCCTCCCTCGCTCCCTCCCTCATTGTTTGTAATTATTTTCCCCCTCCCCTTTCCCCATGGAATTCTGTTGAGTTTCCCAAGAGACT
Organism: Proteles cristata cristata; assembly: GCA_017311185.1. Lineage (NCBI taxonomy): Eukaryota > Metazoa > Chordata > Mammalia > Carnivora > Hyaenidae > Proteles > Proteles cristata. Next base: position 47,822 of record JAESUZ010000814.1, read on the forward strand.
CTTAAGTACTGAGAACAAACTGAGGGTTGCTGGAGGGGAGGTGGGTGTGGGGGGATGGGCTAAATGGGGGATGGGCATTAAGGAGGGTGCTTGTTGGGATGAGCAGTGGGTGTTACATGCAAGTGATGAATCACCACATTCTACCCCTGAAACCAACACTGCACTATATGTTAACTAACCTGAATTTGAATTTAACAAAAAAGGGATTCTTTTTCTTTCAAGGATATTTAAAAGTGACTTTCAAGTTCTCAACACTTGTCGGCCTTACTGCCCCGAATTCCTTCATCATATTAGCTGCAGTGAGATCCTACATTAAGACCACAGAAGACCATCCTACCCAATTTGCTGTGCTCGTTTTTGAAACTAATTTAAACACTCCACTGTTTCTTCAGGGGTCATTACCTTTAGCGATACTGGATTATGGATTTAGAATGGAATGATCTCTGTCCGTCATGTTAGGCAAATGCATTTTGCAGAAGAAGGAAGGACATGAACTGAGAACCATCAGGCAGAGATTGTGATGTGACAGGCTAGAAAGAACCAAGAACCATCCTGGTAAAGGGAGTAACCTTTTCTTGACTCGAACTGGTGTTGAGGATAAGCATGTGCTTTGCTATTTTGCTCACTAGAGTGCTGGAGCTCCTGATGCCCCACACTCCTAACCCCCCCCCCAAGATGATGTTTACATAGCATGGCGCTGCCGGCCCCAGGGCTTCACCTGTATCATAGTTTCTTATCTGAATAACTAGCACCAAGTGGACGGCCCTCTCTAGCAGTAGCGGCGATGTGATGTACCGACGCATGTACGACAGAAAGTGGCATGGGTGGGGGTGTGGCAAAGGGTCTCATTTCCCCAGGTCTCGTTTGGAATTGGGTTGACTTTTCCATTTTACAGAATATGAGGAATGTGTTGTCTCCCACATCCCAGAGCACTGAAGGGGAAATTTCCTGCCAAGCCTCGTCTTGTTGGAAAAAAGAGAATGTAGCTAAGTAGATATCATTTTTTTAAATGTTTATTTGATTTACTTAGGGATAAAGGGAGAAAGCACGAGTCGGGGAGGGGCCGAGAGAATGGGAGAAAGAGAACCCCAAGCAGGTTCCATGCTGTTAGTGCAGAGCCTGACATGGGGCTCAATCGCATGGACTGCGAGATCATGACCGGAGCCGAAACCAAGAGTCAGAGGCTGGACTGACCGAGCCCCCCAGGCTCTCCGTAAATATCACATCTTATGTGTGTTTCTTTAGTGCTCATCTTTTACTGTGATGTTGACTAGTTTTAAAGTTAGATAGTGATCATAAACATCTTTGTATAAACCTGCACTCTGGAGATTTACATTTAAATTAGTTAAAATGAGGGGTGTCTGGTGGTTCAGTGGGTTAAGTGAAAGACTCTTGATTTCGGCTCAGGTCACGATCTCACGGTCTCATGGTTTGTGGGACCAAGCTTCGGATTCTCTCTCTCCCTCTCCTGTTTCTCTCTTGTTTATGTACGTTCTCTCACAAAATAAACATTTTAAAAATAAATTAATTAAAATGAGATAAAAAATTCAGACCCCTATTCGGGTTCCTGGGCTTTCAATTCCCCAGCACTTACATGTCGTCAGTAGCTACTGCCAATTGGGCAGTGTAGATATAAAGCATTTCCATCATAACCGAAAGGTGTAGACATCTCCCTTATTTAGCTTTATTGTAGGATTTCATTGGAAATCCTCATATCCCAGAGCTAGGGTGAGTAATAGAGACCTAGTCCCCATGATAACTATAAAGCAGAGTATGCCAAGGACTAAAGGAGAGTGGGGTCAGGAAAAGCGTACTGTTCTAATCTTGTGTTATTTGGAAAAATATATTTTATTATCTGTATACTATTTAATTTCAAGAATGAATAATACTTTAACAGCAAAACAGTAAAGAGAATTGTGAAGTATTTTGACATTTACCTCATAGCTTAAAAAAAGCTATGTTAAGGGGCGCCTGGGTGGCTTAGTCGGTTAAGCATCCGACTTTCGCTTAGGTCATGATCTCTCGGTTTGTGGGTTCAAGCGCCACGTCGGGCTCTGTGCTGACTGCCAGCTTGGACCCTGGAGCCTGTTTCAGAGTCTGTGACTCCCTCTCTCTCTGACCCTCCCCTGCTCATGCTGTCTCTCTCTCTCCTAGAAATAAATTAAAAAAAAAAAAAGCTATGTTAAAAAAACTGATGTAAAATAACATATGAAAAGCTTCTAGCAGTCTCCAAATGTGAGTGCCATGGTGTCTTTCCTTTAGGACTTAACAAGTCGCTTCCTGCAATGGTTCTTAAATACTGACCTAGCTGGAAGCAGAGCCTTGGGGGACGGGCTTGCCCAAGTGTAACCCTGCATGTCATATTGCATTCACGTCCTGGAGCACTACAATATGGCAGTTTCAATTACAGATGTGACAACACGTGAATATCCTCTGCAACTAATAAATGGCATGTATCTTACTTCGCGGGAACGTCTATTGAAATAATTGCCCATTCTATCTTAGGCAGCTTTCCCCAACGACCTATGCATTAGAAAAGGAGTACTAGCCAGAAGAGCTGAAATGCATCCAGATTCCACACCTATTTACATAGTTCCACTTAGAGGAAATGGATTTTTGAGAGCCCGGCCAGTGGGTGCCGTGCACAGGTGTGTGCATGTGCCCATGGACATGCATGTGTGGGCACGCGCACACACGCATCTCAGAGGTTCTATTAAATGAGATCATTAGGACATAAGATACTTATGTCAGTGACTACTATATGTTGAATGGCCAGTAAGTATCACTGCTTAAGTTCCTCCTCCGCTCCTATTTTATTCTCTTCCTCCGTTGTGATAAATAATAGTATGAGCACAGTCTGGGGCATGTAATTTTCTTCATCGTCCACAGCCTTAAATGTAGCTACAAAATATGTCCTTTACAACCAGCAAGTCAGAGATTGGGAAGATTGCCTGAATAAAGTCCATCTATCGTGAGCGCTCTTAGTGAGGAAGATGAAAGGCATGATTCTGCAGTCTCATCAGGTGTAATTCAGTTGCCTGGGGCTTCTGGTTCCTGGGTCCCACTATTCCCATGGAGAGATGTGGGCACTCTAAGTGAGTTATTTCAAGATGCCAAATGCTCTAGTATCTCGCAAAGCACTTTATTTCCATGGGATGTTTTATTCAAGTTGCCAAATCATGGGCACAGAGATTTTGAAAATTGCACTTACATATCAAATAAAGGAAGGGACTATGAAAGTTTATTTTGCCCTAAAACTGTGCTGGGGAAATGCAATGTGATTTTTGCTCTTGGGTTCTTGATGTCCTTTCACTGTCATGTGTCATTAGCGAGCACTTCCTCGTACCTATGTTTCTTTTGGCCGGAGAAAAAGTAGACCAATTTTGAGGTTAAGTAGGCAGATTTTAACTCTAGTGTACATTTCTGAGTGGTACCGTTAGTCACAGGGTCCTCTAACTCATTATTTCTAAAGTTTTCATGATATTATGAGTCATTTGGAGAAGTTGCTAAAAAAAAACAAAAATAAAAACAACAAAAAAAAACCACCTTAAATTTCCAGTCCCACACCAAAGAACCTGGAGCACCTTCTCCAAGAGTGAAGTTTGGCAAGCTAGATTGACAAGCTCTCCAGCTGATTATCATTATCAAGAATTTTGGGAACCACTTCCTAGCTTGCCTTCCAAACCAAAGTCGTGGGGGTCATTTTAGAAATGCTTCATTGTGTTTGATCTAGACACTAAGGAGCTACCAGAGAATTTTAAAAAAATGGTCAAAAAGTGTGGTAGCTCTGAAGTTCTTTTCTAGATGTGATGATTTTGGAGAACAGCCTTGTAGCTGAGAAATAATGTCTTATTGGAATCGTTATGATAGAGAAATAATTCATACTCAATAGGTGCTGCTCCCGTGGCTCGTGTGCTTATGTGGCTCCTCTGTGGTCAGAGATAAAGTCTGGGAAGAAAGAGTATGATCTTTAGTCTAGGAGAAATGATATTGACCGTGTTTCTTTTCCTATCGCGTGTCTCCAACCTAGTGTTCTGTATGTTGTTCGAAGCTACTGCACGGGGATTATGGAGATGATGATGCCACCTTGGTGATTCCATGACAGAGATATCAGGGTTTGATGATTTATATTTTATGGAAGTTCTATATAAAAACATACACAAGATGCCTGCTTCTAGGCAAGATGAAATAACAGGACCCAGTTTCACCCTCCCATCTGAAACACCACCTGACCAACACACGAACACACACACACAATTTATGAAAAAACGATTTTCAAGAAAATGTACATCAAATGACGGTGAACAGAGGTGCCCAAGAAATGGAAAATAAACAAGGTGGGTCTGACTGTTGTTCCAGCTTATTCCTGAAAAGAATTTCCCAGTGGTACCGCAGAGAGATGGAATCAGGGTGGAGCCAGGTGAATTCTCTGCCTTGAAAAGATAAAACTGAGGGACCGAGGGCTGGAGTCTGTGAGGCAAAGGACTGGAGAGGAAAGAAATGAACACAAATGGAAATATTGACACATGTACAGGCTCTCATTCGTGTATTCAGCAGAGGACACGCATAGGAGAACATTATCCCAGAGCAATGAAAGAGCCACCTGACACATTTAGAAGGAACAACGCTCAGTGTTAACAGGGGGCTGCTTATAATCCGTGGGGCAGGAGGTAGAGTGCTCAGAAGGCACTTGCCTCAATAGTGGGGGGAGTAATTAGCCTCAGGCTAAAGAATTCTTATCCTACTTAACACATCATAAAAGCAAAGCCAAAATAAAAGACAAAACATAAGTTAACTGCATCCCAGAACAAAGCTTAAGGATATTTATAGAAAGTCAAAAATAACCAACAACTCATAAGATAAAATTTATAAGGTCTGACATCTATGAACATTCACAGGCATGCAGAGAACTTAGAGAATAAGTTCCACAATAAGGATGAAAATCAGTCAAAGCCAACCCAGAACTAACACAGATGTTAGAATTAGTAGATGGAGACATTTAAACAATTATGATAACTACAGTATATGGGTTCAGAAAGTTAAGCAGAGACATGTGTGATATAAAAGAAGACCCAAATGACCCTTCTAGAGATCAAAACTGCAATGTCTGAAATAAAAATTGCACAGAATGAGATTAAAGACACCTTAGACATTGCAGAAGATAAGATTAGTAAACTTGAAGACAGCAGTAGGAGCTATCCAAAATGCAATATAGAGAAGAACACACACACACACACACACACACACACAAAGAAGCATCTGAGAGTGGTGAGAAAGCTATGAGCGCCCTGACATATGTGCAGTTTGAGTCTCTGAAGAGGGGAGAAGAAAAATGTTTCAAAAAATAATAGCTCCAAGTGATGAATCACTGAACTCTATTCCTGAATCTAATGTTGCACTGTATGTTAACTAACTAGAATTTATTTTAAAAATTTAAATTTTTATTTATTTCTGAGAGAGAGACAAAGAGCACAAGCGAGGGAGGAGCAGAGAGGGAGACACAGAATCTGAAGCAGGTTCCGGGTTCTAAACTGTCAGCACAGAGCCCGACATGGGGCTCGAACTCATGAACCGTGAGATCATGACCTGAGCCAAAGTCAGATGCTTAACCAACTGAGCCACCCAGGTGCCCCAATTTTCACCACTTTTATTAAACGAATGTTGGAAGTCCTAACCACAGCAATCAGATAATAAAAGGAAATATAAGGCATCTAAATTGGTAAGAGGTAAACTGTTCACTATTTGCTGAGGACATGATACTAGATACAGAAAATCCTAAAGATTCTACCAAAATACTACTAGAACTGAAAAATGAACTCAGCAAATTTGCAAAGACACAGGATTAACATGCAGAAATCAGTTGCATTTCTATACACTAATAATGAAGCAGCAGAAAGAGAAATTAAGAAAACAATCCCATTTACAATTGCACCAAAAATAATACTTGGAGATTAACCAAAGAGGTGAGAGAACTGGTCTCAGAAAACTAGAAAACACTGATGAAAGAAATTGAAGATGACACAAACAATTGGAAAGATATTCCATGCTAATGGACTAGATGAACAAATATTGTTAAAAGGCCAATACTACCCAAAGCAATCTACAGATTTAATGGAATCCCTATCAAAATACCAACAACTGGTGCACCTGGGTGGTTCAGTAGGTTGAGTGTCAGACTATTTAAAAATTTTTTTCTTTATTGTTTGTTTATTCTTGAGAGAGAGGGAGAGAGAGAGAGTACAGGGGAGAGGCAGAGAGAGGGGGAGACACAGAATCTGAAGCAGGCTCCAGGCTCTGAGCTGTCAGCACAGAGCCCGACGTGGGGCTCAAACCCATGGGCTGTGAGATCACGAACTGAGCCGAAGTCAGATGCTTTACCAACTGAGACACCCAGGTGCCTGAGCATCTGATTCTTGACCTCGACTCAGGTCATGATCTCATGGTTGTAGGATCAAGCCCTGCATCGGGCTCCATGCTGCCAGTGCAGAGCCTGCTTGGGATAATCAAATGGGTGAACAGAAAAATACCAACAACATTTTTCACAGAACAAGAACAAATAATACTAAAATTTGTATGGAACCATAAAAGTCCACAAATAGCCAAACCAATCTTGAGAAAGAAGCATAAAGCTGGAGGTATTACAATCCCAGATTTCAAGATATACTACAAAGCTATAGTAATCAGTAACAGTTTAGTACTGGCACAAAAATAAACACATAGATCAACGTAACAGAATAGAGAGCCAAGAAATAAACCCATGCTTATATGGTCAATTAATCTATGACAAAGAAGACAAGAATATACAGTGAGAAAAATCTCTTCAACAAATGGTGTTGGAAAACTGAACAGATACGTGAGAAAGAATAAAACCGGACCACTTTCTTACACCACACACAAAAATAAACTCAAAATGGATTAAAGACACAAACATGAGACCCAAAAACATAAAACTCCTAAAAGAAAACATAGGCAGTGATTTTTTTGACATCACCCATAGCAATATTTTTCTAGATATAGGCTCCTAAAGCAAGGGAAAGTAAAGCAAAACCAAACAATTAGGTCTATGCCAAAATAAAAAGCTTTTGCACAGTGAAGGCAACCACGAACAAAACCAAAAGGTAACCTACTGAATCTTTCAGTTATACGATGGATGAATTCTGGGGCTCTAGTGTACTGCATGGGGACTATAGTTAGAACACTGGACTGTATACGTGAATTCCCTAAAATAGTAGATCTTAAGTGTCCTCACCATAAAAAGGTGACTACGTGAGGTGACGGATGTAGTCATTAGCCTGATGGTGGTAATCATTTCACAATGTATGTGTAAAACGAATCACCACGATGTACACCTTATATCCGTACAATTCTATTTGTCAATGACCCTTTACTACAGCTTGCATGATGCAGGGAGAAATGCGTAGTTTGGGATAGGACAGTCTTACCCTGTAAGGTGTTCCCCTTCTCACCTCTGATAGGCTTCCTGGGAGAATGCTAAAGATCCCCCAAAAGATTGCAAACGACATTTCAGATTTGCTCTCTCTTAGAACCTTTAGAAAAATGCACATGGACAGGCGTATTTTCTTAGCAAATGTGGAAGAAGAAGTTGGCCCTCTCCTCCTGGCAAGGGAAAAAGATGAGTTTTCATGGACCACTCTTCAAAATTTCTCAAAGAAGGTGATAAACAAAATCCGTTAAAAACTTTCTCTGGATGTGTTATGGTGATATTTTATGCAGGAAAAAGCCATTAAGTACACGTTGTCTTTTGAGGCATAATAAATGAAAATGAATTTGCACTTTTTGTGAAGGCTTTGTCTTACAATTTCAATAGGTTTTCATGTGGAATTGTTTTCCCAAGCTCACTTTTTGGAATTCTATTTTTGAATATGTATTGTGAAATACTTTAAGCCTATATATGTCATAAAAAATAATAGCTGAAGTAGCCCTTAGGGGAAACTCCATAATATTGGTATGGCTATTTTAGTGCATTCATAATTGAATGGGTGAACAGAAGAGCCATGAGTTTGTGTTTCTTATTATACAAAATCTGCTGATATTACGGAATACGTTAGGGCCACAATATTTTGTACCACCGTAATGGCCAACTGTTGTGTGGCACTAATAGGAAAACTCTCTATGCCTTATAAGTGGCTGTACCTTCAGAAAATAAGCCAGGAAGATAAATGAAGCACAGGCTTTTCACTCATTTTCATTTGAAGACGTTTTCCCCTGAGAAAGTAGCAGTTTTAGGTTGCTTGCGCTTGGTGTTAAAAAAGAAGGCTCGGTCGGGGCGCCTGGGTGGCTCAGTCAGTTGAGCACCACCCTTGGCTCAGGTCATGATCTCAGGTTCGTGAATTTCAGTCCCATGTCAGGCTCTGTGCTGACAGCCGGAGCCTGGGGCCTGCTTCGGATTCTGTGTCTCCCTCTCTCTCTGCCCCTCCCCCAATCACACTCTGTCTCTCTCTCTCTCTCTCAAAAATAAAATAAAAAAACTTAAAAAAAATTAAACAGAAAGAAGGCTGAATTAGTAACCATTCAGGGTCTAAAGCAAGGGTCTAAACAAGTTTTGTTACTGTCCTGTCTTAGGCAAGTCACTTTTTCTCATCAGGCAAAAGAAGGACTTGTATTAAATGTCCTTTGAGATCCCTTTCTTTTTGTTTTAATATTTATTTTGAGAGAGAGAGAGAGAGAGAGAGAGAGAATCCTAAGAAGGCTCCATGCTGACAGTGTAGAGCTCAATGTGGAGTTTGATCTCACAAATAGTGAGATCAAGAGCCGAGATCAAGAATCAGATGTTTAACTGACTGAGCCACCCAGGTGCCCCGAGATCTCTTTCTGTTCTAGAATTTCAACAACTCCTTTAGGCAAAATGGAGGGATTACAAGAAATCAGGTAAGAATCCTTATGTTTTTATTCAAGTAAACTTCAAGGCAGGCAAGATTAACCATAGAAGAATAAAATTTCAGTGGGGAATTAGTAAATTCCATAAATGCCACATTTATTGTGAGTTGACAGTAACGCGCAAAATGAGATATGCAACAGTGGGGACTGAGGTAATGGTATGATGGATGAGTATTTCAAGGAAAACCTTAGGACTGGTTACTATCCCAGACTATCTGTAGCAGCTGATGCTATGAAAATATAAGAGTAACAATTCAGGGGACACCTGGGTGGCTCAGTGGGTTAAGCATTAGATTTTGGCTCAGGTCATGATCTCATCGTTTGTGAGTTCGAGCCCCATGTTGGGCTCTGTGTTGACAGATCATAGCCTGGAGCCTGTTCCGGATCCTCTGTCTCCCTCTTTTTCTGCCCCTCCTCTGTTCTTGCTCTCTCTCTCTCAAAAACAAACATTTAAAAGAATAACAAGGGCGCCTGGAGTGGCTTAGTGGGTTAAGCGTCCGACTTTAGCTTAGGTCATGATCTCGCGGTTCGTGGGTTGTTCCCTGCGTGGGAGCTCTGTGCTGACTGCCAGCTCCAGGCCTGTTTCAGTCTGTGACTCCCTCTCTCTCTGACCCTCCCCTGCTTATGCTGTCTCTCTCTCTCTTAGAAATAAATAAAAAACATTAAAAAAAATTAAAAAATAAATAAAATAAATAAAATAAAAAAAGAATAACAATTCAGTGCATTTAAACAGAGAATTACAGTGGAAAAATGTCTTTGTTACATATGACAGCATTCCTTTCCAGCAGAGTCTATGGAAAGCAAAATTAAGGACTACCCAGGTGTCACTTAGAGGGCCAGAGTAGTAGAAAATGCCCAGTGAAGAGTGCATGTTTGTATATAGATCCACATCGATGTGTTGGGTGAAAAATAGCAGTTGTAAAACAAACCAAAAGCGATATTTTCCTTAAGGCAACAGTCAATACTTTTCAAGGTCTGAGATACTTTCAAGAATTCAATTACCACTTGCAGTTGAAATGGCATCTGTGAGGCTCCTTCATATTACCAGGTCAAGGGAAGGGACCTATTGCATTTCCTCCTTCACATGCCCCTGAGTCCAGATGTGAGTAGCGGTGCTACTCTTTAGAAGAGCCGATGATTGATGAAATGAGCCAACGAGTTTGTTGTCGATGTTATGGGAAAAGTGCTTGAACATTTGGCACCAAATTTTGTTTTGAAACGTGTGGAAGACAATCCAAAGTGGGTTTTTCTCATTGATTAACAATATTAGGTCTTTGATGTTTGCCTGTTTGAAAGTGTTGTTTTTCCAGGCTCTTCAAAGAGCATGGATGTCACCTGTAAGTTAGTTCACGGCAGGAACAAGTTCTGGGAATTCCAGCAAGGTCATGAATCATCTTGTTCTTTCTAAGTAGCAGATTAGGGAAGTCAATGCAATTTTATAAAGAATGTGGTACAAGGTATTCCCGGAGGGAAACAATCCCGATGCTTATCCCTAATCAAGACGGAAAAGATACTCAGATACGCTGCTGGGTATAGCAGAAAATACACTGGATTAAGGAGCGCACCTGTTGTGATGAGCACTGGGTGATGTACAGAAGTGTTGAGTCACTACATAACACGCTGTATGTTAACTAGCTGGAATTAAAATAAAAACGTAAAAAAAAAAAAAGAAACTAAAAAACTTAGGAGAATGAGTTTCTAGCCCTAGTTCAGCCACTTACTCACTGAACTTCAAAATCTTTTTTCTGTAAATAAGGATGCTATGATTAACACTGCCCAACTCATAGAAAAGCTATAAGGAACCACTAGTGAACACATACATATAAAATCACAATGTTTAAAACCGGAATGCACTATAGAAATTATATTCATGATATATAATAAGATTACAATGTAGTAGCAGCTGTTAATTGTATGTGAGCTATAATGAAAAGAGCTTTAGGTGTAGAATAAGATGGTGTAGAATTTTTTTTTAAATCCACTTCAGCTCTAAGTAGCTATGCAGGCTTGAGTGAGTCTTTTCCATACCTGGACCCACATTCCTTATCTGAAAAATGAGCGAGTTTGAACTAGAACATTAATTTTGAAGTTGTTATAATCTATGGAACAATGTCTTTTTTTTTTCCAAGTTTATTTTTATTTATTTTGAGAGAGATAAAGAGCAAGCAGGAAAGGGGCAGAGACAGAGGGGGAGACAGAATCCCAAGCGGGCTCCGTGCTGGCAGTGCAGAGCCTGATGCAGGGCTCAAACTCGCCAACCAGGAGGTCATGACCTGAACCGAAGTCAAGAGTCAGATGCTTAACTGACTGCGCCACCCAGGGGCCCCTGAGCAATGCGTTTAAATGAGGCCTCATGGGGGCTCCTGGGTGGCTTAGTCGGTTAAGCGTCCGACGACTTTTGCTCAGGTCATGATCTCACGGTTCGTGGGTTCGAGCCCCGCGTCGGGCCCTGTGCTGACTGCCAGCTCAGAGCCTGGAG
>JAESUZ010000815.1:1465000-1645000 GCA_017311185.1 Proteles cristata cristata
TTTTACATGTAATATGGATCAAAACAACATGCAGCCATTTGAACAACCTGTAGTTTTCACTTGTTCCTTTCTGGTGAAGTGCTCAGCAATCCACACACTTTGTTGAATGTCTAAGAAAATAATTTATTTGCATTCTGATGCTGAAAAATATTCTTTGTATTAAAAGGGCAGGAATAAAAAAAAAGACTTTACATATGCTGACAGAAGATGAGGGATATACTATGAAGAAGCTGATCCACGGAAAATCTGGATTTTAAAATGCACGTCAGAGTTAAGGATGCATACACCAAAAGAAAAGGGGAATTAAGGGAAAGCCAACATCCTGAGTAGAGATATCCCACTGTGACCATCAACGGAAAGGTAAGTAACACCATGTACTTGAGAAAGAGCTCTAACATAAAAGGCCCACATAAGAAAGTATAATACATTAAAAAAGAAGATGAAGAAAACAGAGACACCACTGAAAGAGAATATATAATTAATTATAAAACAAAATACTAAGGAATATCCCAAAATAGCTTTAAAAATTTTTTATATGGAAGCAAAGGCTTAAAAATCAATAAAAAATTTGGAAGATAAATTTGAGGACACCTCCCAGAATATAACACAATAAAGCAAAAACAGAAAATAGTTTGTAGAAATTGCAAAAGTTGCAAAAGCCTACTTCCTTGAATATTTTGGGAGAACCTAGAGAGGGGACACATACACATCTGCTAAAAGAATAATATAGTGCAATAAGGATAGGTATCATAAGCAAAGGAGGAAAAAAAGAGAAAATTACTAAATCCATGGAGACTAGAGAGTTGTATAAGAAAAGATAACCATAATATACTACTGAGTTTAACCATCATTAAATTTATATGGCAATAATTATAATATGAAAAGCAATAATGAAATTCAATATAATTTTAATATAACCATAATGGAAGGATAGGATAGGAAATATGTATTATACTGGGAAGTCTACAGACAATGTAAGAAACCCAAGTCCTTTTGGTTCATGTCTGGAAGTGAGAAATAATATAAGAAACTGAATTATAAGGAAGTAGAAGTATTGCATGCTTTTTACATGTACACAAATATGTCCGCATGTGCATGTGCTTACATATATAGCGTGTGTATATAAATATATATATGAGGAGGACCAGAAAGGTGACAAGAAATAGCTAAAGGAATTTAAAATAACTGTGTTTGGGAAATGTTAATGAAAATGGGTAACATCGAACAGTTGATTACTGTTTCATAGAATTTATATAATTATTTGATTTTAAAACTATTAACACATAAAACTTTGACAAAAATAAAAGTGAAATTTGAAAACGGTGCTGAAAGAAATAAACCAAAATGTTATAGGTAGATATATCTATGCGGTTTGATTATGACTGTTTTTAATTTTCTTCATTAGACTTGATATTTGCATTAAAATCTTTTCCTCAATGAACCTATATTATTATTATAAGCAGATTAAAAAGACTGTGAAAAAAATTGAGGAAACTCAACAACTGTGATTAAAAACAGATTATTATAAACAAACTATAACATTAAAGAAAGATAAATAATTTCTGAAAATAAATATCTTGATAGGTAACATATTTTATGAGAATAAATATATATGTAAAGGAATATAGGCCTCACTCTTCAACAGATACTGAGACTGTTAAACTTTGAAGATTGATTAGACAATGTGAATAAATGAATTTGACATCTTGTTAAAAAAGAAACTGTTCTATTATATTTTTCTGTATACTTTTTTTAAATGCTGAATATTAGTCTCACTTCATCAGTGCGAAACGTTTTCCTCTAAGTGAGAACAGATGGTTTTTATTACTAATTCAGAAGATTTTTTCCCCCAATAACATAGACTGAAGTTATAAATGGGATTTCCCAGACTTGCTTCATTTTGGGCCATATGTTTAAGAGAAATTATGCTTACTCATAAGAGACAAGAAGAAACACTAAGCAAAAATGGGTTTGACATCTGAAATGTATTGCAAAGGGTCTCTTACTATCATAAAGAAACATCTGCTCTCTCTGTGTTGTTCACACTACTTGTTACTAGATTGTCATGTGAAATACTACTGCCAGGGCATTGCTTTTTCGCACACATCAATAACTACAATCATTACTGTCAAATGATATCATTAAGGAAATTCTACCCAGCACTTCCTAAATGGGCAGAGTTGTCCCCAGATGACACAAGAGAAACTTTTATGGGTTCTTAAGTTTAACTGGATTACGTACAAAAGGTATCTCCTTTCTCTTTCTCCTTCCAGCCTGTCTTGAATTATGCTCAAAATGCAGATGTTCAATAAATGATTGATCTTACATTTAAGGAAACAAGAATTTTGTTTCCTTCTTTCCTCCCTTCCTCCCTCCCTCCCTCCCTCCCTCCCTTCCTTCCTTCCTTCCTTCTTTCCTTCCTTCCTTCCTTCCTTTTGAAAGACACAGAAACAGCATGAGTGGGGGAGTGGCAGAGAGAGAGGGAAGCAGAGAATCCCAAGCAGGCTCCAGGCAGTCAGTGCAGATAGAGCCTGATGTGGGGCTCGAACCCAGAAAACCATGAGATCATGACCTGAGTGGAAACGAAGAGTCAGATGCTTAACTGACTGAGCCACCCAGGCACCCCAAGAATTTCTTAATTCATCAGTGAAAGAAGGTTAGGTTATTCCCATGTTTTAAAAATACAGTGGTTTCAAAATTGTATATTTATTAACCTTGATGATAATCATGTATTGTGTTTTCTATATTTCTGATAAATGAATTACCTTAATCGAATAATTTTCTAGGTTCTTACAACTGTCAGGGATACAAAAATCTCAGAACACCTCAAGCCAGATATGTTCAATGTTCATAGCAAATCTGTGTATTTTGTACAATTAAACTAATACACTAATGTTGCCTGTGCTCATCTGATCTTCATATAACTACTGCCCCTTTTAATGGGATCTTTCCATTTCTGGCATTTACTTTTACTTTCTATAAACTGTGTATAATATAAATCACTTTCCTAACATTGGAGGAGGATGGTTTCTATCACTTAGTCTTTGATATAGTTGTAAAGGCCCTCTTACAATCCTAAATTTAAGTGGGGAAAAAAACAAAAGGCTTATTGCCCTTAGTAATTTACCTATTCAAATATTTCATTTAATCAGTTTCATTCAATTTTGTATTTATGAAGGATTTTATTTTTCTTCTGAAGTTCACTATGATGAATGCTAAATGATAAAGCCCTCATACTTAGGGAATTCAGACTCAGAACTAGGGAGAGCAATATCAAAAAATAGCAGACTGTACATTCTTCAAATACATATTAGTTTGTGGATATTTCACATTTTTCATTATTCCTATGGAAATTTTTAAGTATACACAAAAGAACACAAAAGTAAAGAGAGTTATTTGAGGAACCCACAAAGACCCACCTATTAGTTTGAACTAGTATCAACATATGGCCAATTCTGTTTCACCTATAAAACTTCCCCTTCCCCCATACTCAACATACCACTGCACTATTCTGAAGCAAATCCAAGACAGCATAATCATTTCATCAGTAAATATTTCAATCTGTGTCTCTTTCATATTTCAATATGTACCAAAAGACAGTATATGTTCTTTTGTTTTTGATAAATATATCAATACTAAAATATCATGACTGAAAGAACAAAGCTTTAAAGCTTTATGATATAAGTAGCTTCACTGGTTTAGAGAGAAAGACTATGGAGAAACCTCCATAGTCTGACTCTTGCTTTTATGTCTGTTTTGACCTTTGATGGGGAAGGAAGGTCTTTCAAGCCTTCATGACTTCTTAGTTTAGTTGGGCTTTTTTTCCACTCCATATTTTCTAGTCTTGTGAGTGGTAATTCCTGATCTTGTTTCTACTCCAATTCCACCAAGCTGATCATTCTTTCTCAGGGAATGATTCTTGTTTCTTTTTTCTTAAATTTGTTTAAGAGTGACATTCCTTTCTAGACCAGTCATTCCTAGAAAGGGGAAAAGAAGCTCCTAGAGGTGAGAGATGGGATATTACCTGCTTCCATTTGACTCATAAAAAAGCATTTAATTGGGGCGCCTGGGTGGCTCATTCAATTAAGTGTCTGACTTTATTTAACTCAGGTCCTGATCTCACGGTTCATGGGTTCGAGCCCTATATTGGGTTCTATACTGAGAGATGAAAGCCTGGAGCTCACTTTGGATTCTGTGTCTCCCACGTCTCTCTGCTGCTCCTCTGCTCATGCTCTCTCTCTCTCTCTCTCTCTCTCTCTCAATCTCTCTCTCCCAAAATAAATAAACATTAAATGTTTTAAATAAAAAGAATTTGATATATCTTAACTGAGAATAGGAAAGATATAAATTTCCTTTTTTACTATTTTAATCCCCAAAGGGGCAGGTTTAACTGTTTTTACATTTCACTTGGCACATGGGGGGCTCAATAAATGTCATATTATAATAATTTTGGGAAGGTGAGTCATCTATGTCAGACCACAAAGAGAGAATTACGAATGCTTTTTGTTTCTCCCATTTCTCAGTGATTTTAGAATTGCTCGTCACTGTCACAAAAAGCCCAGACCTACTGTTAAAAATGGAAATCTGCCAAAAGATGCTGTAATGTAAAAACACCTTGGCAGATCTTGTGGCAAAATATGATAATTTGTGATGTTGAAACTTCACATTTTTTATTTTATTTTAAAGAAGTGTACTAATTCTAACAAAATTGTGATTGCACCTTATTTTGGCACTATTTCAGGATGCTGCCTTTACAATTTGCAGAGAGTGATTGAAAATATCACAATGTATACTCTTCTTGATAAGATGAATTATGCTATGCATTATGAATTTGACAAGTGCACTGCAAATTTTTCTTTTAAAATTTATTTTTATCATCACATTATTCAAATATATTCTTAGACAAGAAAATTCTCTCTGCTGCTCTCTCCACTTTCATCTAATTCTTGCTGTTGTTAGAAGTTTTTGCTTTAAGCCAATATTGTAATTTTCTAGACTTTTCATTTTTCGGATTGTATTGTATGAGTTTGTGCTTGTATGCAATATCTTTGGATTAGCTATATGATTCATTAAAAAAAAACTATTTGTTACACCAAGGGATTTTCAATAATTTTAAATAATTATAGGAATAAATTTATTTTAAAAAGATTGAATAGTTTTATTTTCAAATTTAGAAAGTTAAAAAATGATGGGATGGAAGAAATGGGGAGACATTAGTCAAAAGCTATTAACTGCCACTTGTAAAGCAAATAACTGATTATAGTCAATGATACTATTATTACATACCTGAAAGCTGTTAAGAGACTAGACTTTACATGTTCTCCTCATTGGAAAAAAAATGGTTATTATGTGAGTGAATGGAGCTATTAGATGAGGCCATGTAAGTATATCAAATAAACAAGTTTTACACCTTAAGCTTAAACAATATTATATGTCAAATATATCTCAATAAATCTGAAAAAATCAAACTTATAAAAAAAAGTTACCAGCAAAATCACAAAGCATGCACCTTTAGAAAAAATTACAAACTAAATGGCCTTGTGATGCTAAATTAGAATGAACAAAAACTGACAATAGTATATCCAGAAACAAGAGAATAAATTTAGGTAATATACCAGAAAGTGGCTAGTTTAAATTAAAATGGCTTATTTTCCTTCTCTCTTCTCACATTATAAGTTTAAAATTTTGTATAGAGCTTAGATACATGACATGACAAGTTATTTTATCCTGTGAAATGTAGTAGGGCTAATAGGCATTCATCCAAACATGATATATACATATTTTGTTAAGAAATATTATACATTTTGAAAAATATAAGCATATAAAATACTTTATCTTGTATTTTAATTTCACATAAGGAAATTATCCCATGATATATTGGGATATATTTATATATGATATTCCATGACAGAAGGGACTGGACAGCTTGATAGTGAAAAGGTTCAGAACAAGACTCCCCGAAATGTGTCACGTTAGCAATACAGATTATTTTGAGCTAAAGGCAATCAAAACCGAGCAAACTCTAGAAAAAAATTACCTCTCCTTTAACTACCTAAAATAATTTAGATATGAGAGCCTGGCCCAAAAAGAAGCTATTATTAGAAATATTTTCGGATCGGGGGCAAGATGGCGGAGAAGTAAGGAGCTCCGTACTTGCACTCGCGCCCATACATCACACAGAAAAGATCTGAAGCCATTGGAAACCTTACAAAACCTGAGAGACTGGGAGAAAAAGGACGCAGAATCCACTGAGAAAGCCTTCTAACGTGAGTGCGAACCGGGGAAGGTAAAATCGGGCCGGGATCGGAGACTCCAGGGTGGGAGGCGATCCCCCTCTACCCTCTACGGGGAGTGAGAGGGGAAAAGGAGAGAGTCCGAAACAGAAAAATCTCCGCTCGGTGCATAGAAAGACCGTACTTGCCAAATACCTGCACACCAGGTCCCCTCGCGCCAACTGGTCCTGGGGGAGGCTGAGCACACAAACTGCTTCTTTGTGCCGCTCCTGGAGGTTCGATTTTAAAGCAGAGCGGGGCGCCTGCCGCCATTGTAGCTCCAGGGCGGCTGGGACCCCTGAAAGAGCCGCGCTGACACCGGGCGTCCGCGCTCCTGGCTGGCTGGAACTCGAGAGGGAAGGCAAAGAGCTAAAAACTGGGAAATTTGCCTGTGAGTTCGTGTTTTGGGTGACGAGCCATAGAGAGACCTGGTTTTCCTCACTCCAGCGGGCTCAGGCTACGCGGACCCGGCAGGCAAGCCCCCGCGCATGCTCGCCAGCCTGACCCAGAGAAGGAAGCAGCGATTCTGACTCTGCCCCCAGAGCTCAGCAGGGAGCCTGGAATAGCCGGAGGGGTTTGCCTGGGAAGCTGTGTCTAAGGC
Source organism: Proteles cristata cristata (assembly GCA_017311185.1). NCBI lineage: Eukaryota > Metazoa > Chordata > Mammalia > Carnivora > Hyaenidae > Proteles > Proteles cristata. Next base: position 1,471,874 of record JAESUZ010000815.1, read on the forward strand.
AACTTCAGCGGGGCTCACGGACAGGGATTTGGAGATTGGAACTGGCCTGGGTTGAAGAGTGCAACAACTTCGGCTGCGTCCCCGGAACGGGGAGTTGACACGCCCAAAAAAGCGAGTTGCAGCGCGGTTCAAGAAGGGACTGGAGCACCCTCACTCTCCTCCCCACAACCGCCAAGGAAGAAATCCCGCCTGAGGCATCGGATCACGCCGCGCCCATCCCTGCCTGAGAGGGCTACCTCAAGAAACAAGCTAGAGTACACAAGGTGAAGAGTCTTAAATATCACTACGAATAGGAAAATAAAATAACTAAGGTCCCAACAAGAGAGACCGAGGGATACCATTCAAAAAACAATCTCTGAAAGGATAGGCCCTGGAAAGTCAAAGAGTCTTCTTGGATATAGCAGCGCTCATAGAAACAGAGAGCATAACAGGTCTTTAAAACCAACAAGAGCTGGAAAGCTAACTAAAATGATGAAATGAAAGAGCTCTCCTCCAAAGAAACTCCAAGAAGAAATGACAGCAAATGAATTGCTCAAAACAGATATCAGCAGCATAACTGAACAAGATTTTAGAATAATAATGGTAAAATTAATAGCAGGGCTTGAAAAAACATATGGGACATCAAAGAAACTATGGCTACAGACAGAATGGAAAATAAAAACAGGCATGAAGAATTAAAAAATGCGATAAATGAGATACATAATAAATTAGAGGCCTCCAATGCACGGATTGAAGAGGCAGAAAGGAGAATAAATGATTTGGAGGACACCATTATAGAAAAACAAGAAGCTGACAAAAAAAGATACAAACTGATCCAGGAACAGGAAAGAAGAATTCGAGAGCTCAGGGATACAGTCAAACGCAACAATATCCGTATCATAGGAATCCCAGAAGACGAAGAGAGAGGGAAAGGGGCTGAAGGAGTCCTGAAACAAATTATAGCAGAGAACTTCCCCGACCTGGGGAAGGAAGTCAATGTGGAAATACAAGAGGCTCAGAGGACTCCTCTCAGACGTAACTTGAATCGATCTTCTGCACGACATATCATCGTAAAAATGGCAAAATACAAAGACAAAGAGAGAATTTTGAAAGCAGCTAGGGAGAAAAGGGCCCTCACATACAAAGGGAAACCCATGAGAGTGGTGACAGACCTATCTACTGAAACGTGGCAGTCCAGAAAGGAATGGCAGGAGATCTTCCATGTGATGAACAGTAAAAATATGTAGCCAAGAATCCTCTATCCAACAAGCCTGTCATTCAAAATAGAAGGAGAGATAAAAACCTTTCCAAATAAACAGAAATTGAAAGAATGTGTCACCACGAAGCCAGCCCTACAAGAAATCCTGAGGGGGATGCTCTGAAGGAAAGGTTGCAAGGAACAAAGATTCCAGAGACACCACCACAAATACGAACTCTACAAAAGATACAAAGACTCTAAACCCACATATTTCAATAATAACACTGATGTAAATGGGCTGAATGCTCCAATCAAAAGACATAGGGTAGCAAAATGGATAAAAGAAACAAAATCCATCTATATGCTGTCTACAAGAAACTCATTTTAGACGGGAAGATACCTTCAGATTAAAAGTAAGGGGATGGAGAAATATATATCATGCTACAGGAAATCAAAAGAAAGCCGGAGTAGCGATACTTCTATCAGACAAACTGGACTTTAAATTAAAGACAATCACAAGAGATGAAGAAGGGCACTACATAATAATTACAGGGTCCATCCATCAGGAAGAACTAACAATCATAAATGTCTACGCACCGAATATGGGAGCACCTAAATATCTAAAACAATTAATCACAAACAGAAACAAGCTTATAGATAAGAATGTGCTAATAGCAGGGGACTTTAATACTCCGCTTACAGCAATGGATAGGTCAACCAGACAGAAAATCACTAAAGAAATAATGGACTTGAAAGACATATTAGACCAGATGGACCTGACGGATATATTTAGAACTTTACATCCTGAGGCCAGGGAATTTACTTTCTTCTCAAGTGCGCATGGCACATTCTCCAAGATAGATCACATACTGGGACATAAAGCAGCCCTCAAGAAATGTAAAAGAATAGAGATCATACCATGCACACTGTCAGATCACAATGCTTTGAAACTTGAAATCAATTACAGGAAGAAGTCTGGAAAACTTCCAAAAACATGGAGGTTAAAGAACACCCTTCTAAAGAATGAATGGGCCAATCAGGCAATTAGAGATGAAATTAAAAAATATATGGAAACAAATGAAAATGAAAACACAACCATTCAAAATCTATGGGATGCGGCAAAGGCAGTCCTAAGAGGAAAGTCCATTGCTCTCCAGGCCTATTTCAAGAGATTAGAAAAAGCACAAGTCCAAAATCTAACAGCTCACCTAAAGGAACTAGAGGCAGAGCAACAAGAATGCCCTAAATCCAGTAGAAGAAGAGAAATAGTAAAAATTAGAGCAGAAATAAACAACATAGAGACCAAAGAAACAATTGAACAGATCCATGAAACCAAGAGATGGTTTTTTGAAAAAGTAAACAAAATTGACAAACCTCTAGCCAGACTTATCCAAAAGAAAAGAGAGAGCACCCAAATAGACAAAATTATGAATGAAAATGGACTTATTACAACCAACCCCTCAGAAATACAAGCAATTATCAGGGAATACTATGAAAAATTATATGCCAACAAATTGGACAACTTAGAAGAAATGGACAAATTCCTAAACACACACTCACTACCAAAATTCACACGGGAAGAAATAGAAATCCTGAACAGACCCATAATGAATGAAGAAATTGAATCAGTAATCAAAAATCTCCCAACAAATAAGAGCCCTGGACCTGATGGCTTCCCTGGGGAATTCTATCAGACATTTAAAACAGAATTAATCCCAATTCTTCTCAAGCTATTCCAAAAAATAGAAATCGAAGGAAAACTCCCAGACTCATTTTATGAAGCCAGCATCACACTGATTCCCAAGCCAGACAGAGATCCAGCAAAAAAAGACAACTACAGGCCAATATCCTTGATGAATACGGATGCAAAAATTCTCAACAAGATCCTTGCAAATCGAATCCAGCAGCATATAAAAAGAATCATCCACCAAGATCAAGTGGGATTCATTCCTGGGTTACAGGGCTGGTTCAACATTCGCAAATCAATCAATGTGATACATCATATCAATAAAAGAAAAGATAAAAACCATATGATCCTGTCAATAGATGCAGAAAAAGCATTTGACAAAATACAGCATCCCTTCTTAATAAAGACTCTCGAGAAAGTTGGGATAGAAGGAACCTACTTAAACATCATCAAAGCCATCTATGAGAAGCCTTCAGCTAACATCATCCTCAACGGGGAAAAACTCAGAGCTTTCCCCCTGAGATCAGGAACACGACAGGGATGCCCACTCTCACCACTGCTGTTTAACATAGTGCTGGAAGTCCTAGCATCAGCCATCAGACACCAAAAGGAAATCAAAGGCATCAGAATTGGCAAAGAGGAAGTCAAACTTTCTCTCTTCGCAGATGACATGATACTCTACATAGAAAACCCGACAGACTCCACCAGAAGCCTACTAGAACTGATCCAAGAATTCAGCCAAGTTGCAGGGTACAAAATCAACGTACAGAAATCGGTTGCATTTTTAGACACCAACAATGAAGCAACAGAAAGAGAAATCAAGAAACTGATCCCATTCACAATTGCACAAAAAACCATAAAATACCTCGGAATAAACCTAACCAAGGATACAAGAGATCTGTATGAGGAAAACTATAGAAAACTTATGAAGGACATTGAAGAAGACACAAAGAAATGGAAAAACATTCCATGCTCATGGATAGGAAGAATAAATATAGTTAAGATGTCATTACTACCTAAGGCACTCTACACATTCAATGCAATTCCAATCAAAATTGCACCAGCATACTTCTCAAAACTAGAACAAACGATGCAAAAATTTGTATGGAACCACAAAAGACCCCGAATAGCCAAAGTAATCCTGAAAAATAAAACCAAAACGGGAGGGATCACCATCCCAGACTTTAGCCTCTACTACAAAGCTGTCATCATCAAGACAGTATGGTATTGGCACAAAAACAGACACATAGACCAATGGAACAGAATTGAGAACTCAGAAGTGGACCCAAAAGTATACAGCCAACTAATCTTTGACAAAGCAGGAAAGAATATCCAATGGAAAAAAGACAGCCTTTTTAACAGATGGTGTTGGGAGAACTGGACAGCAACATGCAGAAGAATGAAACTAGATCATTTTCTCACACCATGCACAAAAATAAACTCAAAATGGATAAAGGACCTGAACGTGAGACAGGAAACTATCAACACCCCAGAGGAGAAAGCAGGAAACAACCTCCTTGACCTCCACCGCAGCAACTTCTTACTTGACACATCCCCAAAAGCAAGGGAATCAAGAGCAAAAATAAACTGTTGGGACCTCCTCAAGATTAAAAGCTTCTGCACAGCCAAGGAAACAACCCAGAAAATTAATAGGCAACCAACGGAATGGGAAAAGATAGTTGCAAATGACATATCAGATAAAGGGTTGATATCCAGAATCTACAAGGAACTCACCAAACTACACGCCCGAAAAACAAACAACCCAGTGAGGAAATGGGCAGAAGATATGAACAGACACTTCTCCAAAGAGGACATCCAGATGGCCAACAGACACATGAAATGATGCTCAGCATCGCTCCTCATCAGGGAAATACAAATCAAAACCACACTGAGATACCACCTCACGACAGTCAGAGTGGCTAAAATGAGCAAATCAGAGAACACGAGATGCTAGCGAGGATGTGGAGAAATGGGCACCCTTCTACACTGTTGGTGGGAATGTAAACTGGTGCAGCCCCTCTGGAAAACAGTGTGGAGGTTCCTAAGGAAACTAACAGTAGAACTCCTCTATGACCCAGCAATAGCACTGCTAGGAATTTACCCAAGTGATACAGACATGATGAGGCATAGGAGCACATGTACCCCAATGTTCATAGCAGCACTCTCCACAATAGCTAAATATGGAAAGAGCCTAAGTGTCCATCAACAGATGAATGGATCAAGAAGATGTGGTTTATCGATACCATGGAATACTACATGGCAATGAGAAACAATGAAATCTGGCCATGTGTAGCAACATGGATGGACCTTGAGGGTGTTATGCTGAGCGAAATAAGTCAGGCAGAGAAGGACAAATGTCATACGTGTGCACGTATAGGAGGATTAGGAGGAACTTGATGGAGGACCAAGGGGGAAAAGAAGGGGGAAATGGTGGGGGAAAGGGAGAGAGGCAATCCATGAGAGACTCTTGAATGCTGACAAAAACTGAGGACTGATGGATGTGTGGGGGAGGAGGGATGGGCATGGAGGAGAACACTTGTGGGAATGAGCACTGGATGTTTTGTGGAAACTAATTTGACAATTTATTTGTAAAATAAATAAATAAATAAATAAAAATAAAATAAAAGTAAAAAAAAGAAATATTTTCTTTTAAATTTTATTTATTTACTTATTTACTTACTTCTATTTTAGAGAGAGAGAGCATGAACAAGGGAGCGTGGCAGAGAGAGAGACAGAGAGAGAGAGAGATTGATTCTCAAGCAGGCTTCGTGTTCAGCAAGAAGTCCAATGTGGGGATTAATCTCACAACCGTAGGATCATAACCGGAGTTGAAATCAAGAGGTGAATGCTCAACCAACTGAGGCACTCAGACAGCCCAGTAGAGATAAGTCTTACCTGAAAGACCTATCTATATGGCAGGACAAACATCTCATTATGAAACATCTGCTCTTTCTTTCATCTTCTAAATTATTTTCCTCTAAATTATTTTCCTCATCTTTGAACTCTCAGGCCCCTAGTCCATTCTTTAGCTTAGGATGGCACATAAGCCTCAATTGCCCAATATGCCCTTGAGGGTCATAGCCTTTGTGGGGCTCTCCTACAAACATACTTAAATTATTTTTCTCCTGTAAACCTGTCTTTTATGTCATTTTTATTTTTAGACTAGCCAATAGAACATAAAAGAGTACAAGGCAAGTTTTTCCTTCTCAACATTGGAAAACATGATTTTCCATAGATAGAAAATCTTTATAATTGCTCTAATGATGAAAACACAGTGAGAGAGGTCCAGAAACTCACTGATTTCCTCATTATTTTACATCAAAGGACAGAGTAAATCTTAGAAAAAATTTTTACTACTTAGAATTTAATTTTCTCCATTTGTTAACTCAACAAATTTTATTTAGGGTTCTCCATGCTGAATGTTGTATGTTTCATGAAGGACTTACATTAAGTCTTGGTTTCTTTGTTTAATGGAAATGGTAGTCATGAAAATAAAGGCATTCATTTTTGAGAAGAAGGGAAAGGGGCTAACTATAACTGCTTTACCTGTACTACAACTGTATTATTATTTTATGTAATAATTTAGAAATACATTGAATCATTCTCCTTCCCATAAAATATGAGTAAACTATAGCACAGAATTTAAAATAGAATAAATTATGTATATGAAATTAAATATACATAATAGATATAAATATATGTAATATCTAGCTCATGATATAGACAAACCTGTTATAAAAATATATACATGAAGTAGTAAGCTTGATATGAAATGGTAGATATTAAGAGAGTACTTTAATTTTAGTATGTTATTGTGATTATGTTAAAAACAAAAGTATCTCTTACTGATATGTGTTGAAATATTTAATTATAAAATAATATGATATCTGGATTTTGTTTTAAAGTAATACAGTGGAAGTGTGTGTGTGTGTGTGTGTGTGTGTGTTTGTGTGTGTACGCGCGCGGCCTGCACACACGCATGTTGGGGGAGGAGGATTTTGAAAAGATGAAGCAAAATTGGCCATATACTGATTCTTGTTGAAACAGGTCAGTGGGTCTATTGGGTTAATTGGACTTTTCTCTTTTGTGCTTATTTGAAAGTTTCCATACTAAAACATTTAAAAAGTAATGTACTACATTCAAAAGCTAATATATATTTAAAATCATGTGACATTTAGTATTTTAAATTTAAGCTCAGTATTTTAAAGGAAACATTTTTCATCATGATTTCACAAGTTTGAGTTTGTTAACATTGAATAACAGAGTAATGATAAACTGGAGTAAAAGGCTTAATATAAAGATGTGACTTCTGGATACTATGGAGTAAAAAGTTTTTTTTTTCACACTGATAACATAAAATGAAATTAACTATCCAGTAAACATATTATGTAGAAGTTTGTCTGTTTAAAAAAAAAATATTTTTAGAAATAAATTTAGAAATAACCTTATTTAGAAATAAGTTATAAAAATAAACACACATCCATAAGATGTGTGTAACTTTAAACACACATCCATAAAATGATCATTTGAATAGTATTACTTCCATATACTAAATTTTCATAAATTAACAAGGAACATTTAAAGATATACAAAAATATAGTTATCATAACTTTAAATTGATCTGATTTTCTTCTATAGATTACTTTAAGACTGAAAATAACAGATTAGATCTCCAGATATGCCTATTGATATAAGATAGTACATTAAAATCAAATAAGATTTTTTATTCAATAGAGGTTACAATTTATTTATTTACTTATTTACTTATTTATTATTTATTTATTTATTTATTTATTTATTTATTTATTTCCTGTCCAAGATGGAACCTTGACTCTTTGGGGTTCTCTGTGAGTTCTGTATCAATCTTCAGTGAACTGGAACATGTGAGATAATGGATTGTTTATATACTATAAATCTACTTTCAGTGAGCTGGAAATGTGGGAGATAATAGGTTGTTTATGATTTGCAAATCTGTTCAGTGAGCTGAAAATTTGTCAGATAATGGGCTGTTTATGAATTCTAAATCAATATTCAGTGAGCTGGAACTATGTTAGATAATGGGCTATGTATGAGTTGTAAATCTGTTTTCAGTGAACTGGAAACATGTTAGATAATGGTTTGTTTCTGAGTAGTAAATCTGTTTCAGTAACTGAAAACATGTTAGGCAATGGGTTGTTCCTGAATTGTAAATCTGTTTTTTAGTGAACTAAAAACCATTTAATAAGAGACTCTTTATATGTTGTAAATATGTTTTCAATGAGCATGAAATGTACTAGAATAATGGCCTTTTTTTGACTAGAAGATCCCACTTTACTAGAAACATGTCACCTAATAGATTCTTTATGAGTAGTGGATCTATGGTCAGCAATTTAGATAATGGGATAACGCTCCATGTTTACATAAGCTTTGTAACTTTAATCTATTTTCAGTGTGTTGCTCTTGGCTGAATAATGGTCCTACTCAACTATGGGGAATGGAGAGGAAAGCTAAGAAAGGTCTGTTCTCAGTGATGTGCAGCCAGACTAATTTTTGCAGTATATAAGACTGTTAATTTTTAACACTTATCAAGTTCCCCTAGGACTCAGGAAATGCTATCAAACACTGAAACCACAGGTTCTAGCTTCAGTGGACTTACATTCAAACATAGGGATATGCCACATAAGAAATGGAGAATATTTGGCACAGCCAATGTAGAGTGAATGCTACCTGAATTTAGCATAGGCTGAGATTTAAAAAAAAAAAAAAGAAGAAGAAGAAATTTGAAATCTCAGTAGAAAGACAATACAGGAAAACATAAAACAATGAATTACAAAATAAAAAAAATGAAAAAGTCTCAAATACCTGATTGAAACAAAAACAAAAACAACTTTACAGTGGGTGTGATATTATAATTTATATTATATATATAGTCATTTATATGTCCAAAATATATTTTGGGTTTTTAAAATGTTTTTAATGATTTTATTACTTTTTGAGTGACAGAGAGAGAGTCAGGGCATGAGTGGGGAATGAGCAGAGAGAGAGACACACACACACACACACAGAATCTGAAGTAGGCTACATGTTCTGAGCTGTCAGCAGAGAGCCTGACGTGGGGCTTGAACTCACAAACTGTGAGATAATGGCCTGAGCTAAAGTTGAACGTCCAACCGACTGAGCCCTCCAGGCGCCCCTATATTTCTAATTTATATTTCATTGTCATCCATGGTTCCTGGTGTCTGAGAATTGCTTGTTGGTGTGGGGCAGCGTGAGTGTACACACACACACATACACACACACACACATACACATACACACACACACACACACCTTGGAATTGGGTCTGGAAATGCTCTTATTAGGGTTAAGAGACTAGTGAGAAAATTGTCACTGGATGAGGGACAGGTAAGTAACTAGAGTCAAGAAAAAAATGATTTTTTTTTGGTAAAAAATTGATTTCCAGTCTTTTATCCAACTTTTAAATATGTAAATATCGTCTAATCATCTTATATCTATTGTTAATTATTATTTCAGGTTTTAGGAAAATTGAGGAAAATAAAGATTTTCTTACCAATCATTATTTAAACTATGATTAACTTATCAGCATGATAAATGATCGTAACATTTTTTTTTAGTATATATTATTAGAAGTCTCTTAAAAACTACCATTCACTACATCACATCTCCTTCCTGAAACACAAACAAACCCCTGCTATGTGAGGAAAAAATTTTCCAACTTTTAAAGCAATATCTTCTGAGATGAGGCTTCATATTTGTAAATAATAGGCTTAAACCTCACTTTTTTTAAATAAGTTTTGGACAATCTGTTAGACACCTACACTTCTACTTGTATACTTTCAATATTTTTATCTATCAATTATGTTGTTCTAAGGGAAGTAATGCACTATGATGACATATCCTTCCTTGTACTTTGGTTTTTCCTGCAGTTAAAAGCTCTTTTAAGGCTTTAAGGCTATGGGTATAAAGAGACCAAGTTAGCTTAAAAATTGTCCGCTGGATTACATTCAATGAATGAGAAATCTAGATTGTTCTGAACTAATTCCTCTCTTATAACTGCCCACTATTTACTCAGGTTTTATGTTGGAAATAAGTTTTTATATATCATTTTATTCATATATATTTCATATGCATTTCATATTTCTTGTAATATATTCCAAAGGAGTTTCTTAAACTGTCCCAAGTGGTAAACATAAAAATAAATAATAAATGAATGAGTAAATATATAGTCTGTTACATAACATTAAAAATATATAAGAAATAAATTCTAGAATATACAGCTAATTGAAACAACCTATATAAGTAATTATCTCAATTCTCTCCTTTATCGTTTATTTCTGAATATTGTGTTAAAAACTTGGATGGAACTCTGACAAGAATAAAGAAGATGAAAATATTCATTTTAGTATAATTTAGAGCAGAAAAAACTAGAAGATAATTTGCAATCAATAAAGAGTTTAAAAAGTGCATTCATAATATATAATATCACTTGGCTATTAAAAGGAAAAAATATCAGTTCATTTGACTATACTTATATGAATATTTCTGGATAGAGAAAATTAGAGACTAAAATAGGGAGCAGTCATTCACAGTTTTACTTATAGAAGCATCGAAGCATAGGTGTTTATTTAACATGTAAGTTATATAAGTTAACTTATATATGTAACATGTAAGTTACAGAAGAGTACATATCTGGTAGTAACATGAACTCCCTTGGGATGGAAGTAGGTACTAATATAAGGGAATAAAAATGAATAAAAAGTCAAGCAAGCAAGTACATGAAACCAACTCTAGACAAAATAAGATGAAGATAAGGGTGTCTGGGTGGCTCAGTTGGCTGAGTGTCTGACTCTTGATTTTGGTACAGGTCATGATCTCACTGTCTGTGGGATCAATCCCTGTGTCAGACTCTGTGCTGACAGCACAGACCCTGCTTGAAATTCTCTCTCTCATCTCTCTTAGTCATGTGTGTCCATGTATACACTCTCTCTCTCAAAATAAACTTATAAAAAAAGAAGATAAATTTTTATAAATGACAGAGAACAATGAGAGTTAATTAGAAGGACTGGCAAAATTAAATTTTATCTAATCCCCTGTTGATGTTAATAAAAATAAAATTTCAGCAGTGAAAGAAAGCCATTTTCAATGGAATGATTATTGTTTTTTGTACAAATAGAAAGAATTGAAGAAGAAAGATTCTACAAATTTCACAATAGTCTCTGTAGCAAACTATTTTCATCTTTGCAGTGAGTATCTGTTTTTAAGCAAAATTTGTGAAAGATCACCTTAGGTCTAAATTCTCATAGTTAACTCCATTCCTGGTAAGAGAAATTCAGAAATATTTGTGCTTATAGCAGGAAAATAACCAAATTCTAAGCATGTCAGTGAGGTGTCTGAAAATGCTTTATACAGCAAAATTATTTATAACAGGAAAGTTAGAGGATAGTAACTTTTAATACTAACCTATTGATTAAAATGTGTATGATTTACAAATGGATAAAGGGAAGTAGTCAAGAAAGTGCATTAACTTTATGAAAGTAATTTTAAACAAAACCCCATGTATCCTTCAGAATATGAAAGGAGAGTATATAACAATTTTAACTCAATGACTGCATACTATATACAAGAATATAAGTTAACAACCAAGAGTTACTTTTTGTGTTTTTGGTATTTGACTCTCTGAAATTAGTTGAAATTCAACAAAAGTCCCTACAAAGGCAATAAAAAACTAAAGTTTAGGGTAAATTCCAGACAACTGTTCACATACCATTTTGGAAATGTGCTAGTAATCATGATCACTAAGTATTCACAATGGTGGCATTTAGAAAAGATCTACTACCAAGTGCCTCAAGCCAAGATTCAGACCTACATACCTCATATGACCAGAAGTGTTATACATAAAACCATTAATTAAAGAGACTACAGGTAACATGGTAATTTTTCTTAACGTAAAAAAATATTCTTAATGTCTGAAAACCACTGAATAATTTTTACTTGAGTACGATTTGCTGTTTTGCCAATTATGCAAATTAATAAAATTAAGAGATTCCCAGATTTCTCAAGACTGAATACTACTATCTAGGAGAAGAAAATAGTTATAAATTGAAAACAGTCATGCACTGGTTTTTTGCTTCAAGTATTCTCTCCATATTAAAAAAAAATTAAAAAAGGAAGGAAGGAAATTAAAAATAACAAAGAAACCCAGGGCACCTGGGTTGCTCACTTGGTTAAGCATCCAACTCTTGATTTTTGACTCAGGTCATGATCTCAGAGTTGTGAGATCCAGCCCTGTGCTAGGCATGAGCCTGCTTAAGATTCTTTCTCTCTCTATTCTCTCCCTCTGCTCCTCCCCTGTTTGCAGATACGTGAATGCCCTCTCTCTCAAAAGTAATTAATTAATTAATTAATAACAAAGAAAGGAAATGAAAAGAAGACCTCTTTTTGAGAAAATTACAAAGGTTTTTTTTCATATTTTACAGAATCATCCTGATGAAAATAATGAAAATGTTAAAACTATTTCATTTTGGAACACTTTAAATTTTAAAAAATAGATATCATCATAATATAAGCAGGCACTACAGAGAAATAGACAAATACATCTCTAGTTTGCCCAGTAACATAGTACTGCTGATTATCTCTATATTTAAGCTGGAAATATATTACAGAAGCCTACATGCAAAATTGTTAAATGCTTTGTGATATATTTCCCTGATAATCCAATGTAATATCACTGTGTAGAGGTTTTAACCAAATAGGAAAAAAACAAACAAACAAAAAACTTAGAAAATAGTTCAAAATCTGATATGTGGAATACCCTTTTTTAAAAAAGATTAATCTCCCTGATACCATAAAATGAAACAATCTGTTGTTTCATTTCATGATAATTTCCATACAGCAAATTCAAACTTCAAAAATAATCACTCTAAGATTTAAACAACCAAATCAGGGCCGACTGTTTGATAACAATCGATACTTTTCATCTTTGCTACAGAGATTAAAGAGCTTTTGAATCAAGACCCGATTAATCATTTCAACTACTATTGTACTACATGAGAATAGCAGGGAAGTTTGTTTACATATATTATTCTAAGAGAAGGTCATGCTATGACATAATCTGACAATGTTGAAATGCAAATGCTGCATGGGACATTATTTTTATTCACAGAAAGTTGAACTAAGTTGTCAAATATTTCCTTCTCCCTTGACACCTAAAATAACATGGAAATGTGGTTACTGAAGATTTCATTCATATTTAATCATTTCAGAAGGAGCTCTATTTCAAAGAAAAATAGTTTTAGAATTCACATTGCAAAACAGATTCAAATTTATACCAGGTCCAGCGCTTCTCACCAATCTAGACTCTACGAAAATAAGCAAGCAACCATAATATTTATAACTGTGAGAACATCCTATTTCACCAAGGCAAACTTCTGATAATTAAATGCTTTCATAAATGTAAGCTTTAATTACTTTCCCCTTTACCCATGGCATACTTCAGTGACCACTTGTGCCCAATTTCTTTAATCAGCATATATGAAATATTTCCTCTATTGCAGAGTATCATGGGTACACAGAAAGTATATTTCAATTTCAAGGTCACACATGGACCTCCCTGAAAAAACATCCTTATGTGAAGTTTGTGTATACATGATGACATATTCCTTAAGCAAGTAAACTCTACACATGCAGACAACAGAATGCTAAAGTACCAGATACTCATACAAAATTACTGAAGGAATTCTCTAAATATTGTTTTCTTAAATATCTAGATCATCTACCAAAAAGCATGGTTTTCCATAATCCTGCCTGCTGGAAATCTACTTATCTTGTAAAAGGTAGATTAGAGAATTCTACTTTACACTCTAGTCGTCAACTTCATTCATTCCAAAGGAACTGTTCAGAGGGGTACAAATCTTTCAGTAGTGTCCATTTATTACAAACATACTCATATAAATAACTGTCTCTTAGAATGCTGGGGCAAGTGGTAGTGAGGAGTGGGGTGTCTCAGCTTTTGACGAAATATCTATGAAGAAAGTCTTAATATGTTAATTCTACAAACGCTGAAACTTCTTTGTCTTACCTACTTCAGTTATAAACCAAAAAGTAAGAGAGACCTCTACAAACATCTACAGTCTTGAAAACAGCACTTGGAAGGCTTGGCAACTGGGTGGCTCAGTTGGTTAAGTGTCCAATTTCAGCTGAGGTCATGATCTCAGGGTTCATGAGTTTGAGCCCTGAATCGGACTCTGTGCTAACAGTGTGGAGCGTGGAGCCTGCTTGGGATTCTCTCTCTCATTGCCTCTGTCTGTCCCCTGTGTGTGTGTACGCTTTCTCTCTCTCTCTCTCGCTCTCTCTCTCTCAGTATAAATAAATTTTAAAAATCACATAGAATAGGACTAATATTTTATTATGATTTTCATTATTGCTTGAGTAAAAAAAAATGACAAGGAACATATTTATATAATAATCCTATGTTCAGACATTATAAAATTCAGTTAGGCATCCTGATGTCATCAAGAAACAATTTTCATGGATGGCTTTCAGAAAACAACTCAGAATATGCTGTATTTCAAAATCTTGACTTAAAAACCAGGACTACATAGAGAAATTTTCCTAAAATCCTGAATTTTTCAATCAGTCTGCAACGAATCTTATGAGTATCCTAACAAGGAAGTGGGTTTTAAGATGTAAAAAATGAAAGAAGAAAACACAGAAACACACTCCAAAAAGAAACTTCATGTTTTTCCATCGGAGAATGACCCTGTCCCAGCAACAAAGTCTCATATAAAACCAAGCACAGGTTCCCCCTAATGCACTGAACCTTCAACTTCGTTTCCCTTGCATTAAAGTAAACCATTTCTTAAAAGTGTCTTATTCAAGTGCACAAGACAGAACATATTTATTATTACATTTTTAAGCAAAAAATTGGATTCCAAAGCCACCCATGTGTTACAATGGGAAATTAAATAGGGACAAGTTTCCAAAAAAATAAGGTGTTTTGGCATGCTATAATCCCACATCACATCTGCTTCCCAACTGATGAAGGAAAGAACAATGCTTATTTTGTTGTTGCTATCACCGTGCCTGGGAAAAAGCAGGCAAGCAATAAATCGTAACGGAATAAATGCATGGATAAATAAATGCAGTACAGGGAGTCCATTTTGTTGAAAAAAAAAAAAACCATACTTTTAGGTTTATACCTATGAATACCTGGGCTTAATATCCTTCAAATATACACTTCAGACATTATGTATCCTGAGACAGTTGGCAATAGTACTGGACTATTTAGGCTTCATCTACCCTGTGGAAATGTTTACCTAAAGAGTGACTGACACATGAGCATAAGCCTTGGATTTCTATAGCTTCCAGCAAGAAAGACTAATTCTAAACTGAACTAATTATATTTATTCTCCTCTCATATACTTTGCATAGTACTATTAGATTTATTTTAAAATTCAGTTGCTTTTTTCATGTAATTCCTCTGCTCCATGGAATATGGTATCGCTGTTTGGGCTACTGGAAACATTTGAAAACTCCATGACCTATGTTTCAATACCTTTCAGAATCCATGTGTTCCTTTTTCCCTCTGGCACATAAATCTTCTTAGTTATACAGAACTTCTCTCTCTCCTTAGCACATACAATTCAGCTCTAACTTTATGTCTTTGCTTGACTCTCAGAACTGTAAGTGATTTCTTTATTCTCTCAGAGCACATGCTTTGTAGCTCCCTTGGGACATTAATTACATTCTTCCTTATTTTGTAGTTATTTCTGAGTCTGCCTTCTTCTCTTCTACTGAATAAAACAAAAGGTCCTGAAGGTAGAAATTGTACTGTGTGCATTTCCCAGTCTCCTTTATTATGAAGAATGGTGTTTCACAAACAGTACAAACTCACAAGTTTTTTAATGATCTAAACAGTAAACATGAACACTGAAGAATAAAAACAAACTATGCCTAAAGTATAAGAATGTGTGGGTTCAAATATATGTATATATTTACTACACATTATTTTAAAATTATTATATATTACTTAAAATCAGATGTTTGAAATTGTACCTAAATTGTAAGACAATAAAATCAGAATAAAGTTATTAATGGAGACTAATTGCAGGTTATTTTTTGTAACATGACTCACAGTGACTATAATTCAATGATAGTATGATCCTTAGAAACTCACAATCCATTCCAATATTTTAAAAATTTTATAACTGTGAACTATTTGATGTTCTGAAACTGTTATTATTCACATAGACAGCTTGGTTCAAAGCATATTCTACAAATTAAACCAAACAGAACTTTATGTATTTATCTAAGTTGCTTGTAAACCTGCCTCAGAAAGTTTAAGATGTCTCTCTATTTGATATAAAAAATTTATCTGGCCACCAGATGTTTTAGAAACAAAGCTAATGTGGTTTCCAAGGACAAGGGGAAATAGACAATGCCACAATGGGCCTGGGGAAATGATCAACACTTATACAGTGAAAGAAAATAAAGATAAATTTTCCAGATATGTTCTCTCTTGAGAGAAAAGTAAAAATCCAGAACTGAAAACCTTAAACATATAGCTGTAAAACCAATGGGATGATGGAAGACTTGAGAAATGGGAATAGAATGATAGATTGCTGTTAAGAGCTCTGAATGTCAGGTAAGGAGATTCCTTTGCTTGAGCATTTTGGTCACATGGTTTTTAAGAGTCTTGAATAGAATGTTATTACAGCTTCGTATATAGAACAAATTTAGGTATCAAGTGTTTGCTTGCTGCATTCAAGTGTTTGCTTTGTTATTCACAGCCATGGGTACGATGGCGGTAATTTAATGTCCTGGAATTTCTTTTTTATTAGTACTGTCTCTTAGAGCAATCTAAGAAATTTTAAATGATACGATAAAAGCAATAATTCTATAAACCACAAAGTGTTATTTTTCTATACAAGGTAGTATCATGTTAATACTCAAACTATTCTATTAGGTGTATAGCTCCACAAATTATTTAGCTATGTCAGGGTGGACTAATGGCATGTGGAGGGAAGAGCACTGAGAGGGATTTTGTAGTAGTTCTGGAAATAAGTAAGAAGAAACTAGAAGAGCTTACAAAAAGGAAGGAAAAAGAGCAGTAGAATAGGAAACAAAAAGGAAGGGAAAAGATGGTACCAGAATATAATGAAATTAATTGGGAGTTGCAAAGAAACTAATCATGTTTGAGGATTTCATTTTCATTTTTCACCTAACATTCAACAACTAATCATAAACCACCTAATAAGTGCTAGGCATGCTAAAACTAAAGGAACATACAATTTTTTATTTTACTGAAATACTTTCTCATGAATAATAATTCCTTTCTGTTTTGTTTTGATTTAGTTTTGGCTTTTGATCAATGCAGTATGAGATCCCTTTTAATTACCATTAGTTGTAATATTAATGAATAAGTTTTGGAAAACTGGTCTAAAGACTAAGAATTTTTGTCCTCAAAACTGCTTAGATGGTTTCAAATTATTCATGCCTTACAGAATATATCACTCACAGAGACGACGATATTCACATACTATCATTTTTTAAAACTTTTTTTAATGTTTTATTTATTTTTGAGAGACTAATCACAAGTGGAAGAAGAACAGAGAGAGAGAGAGAGAGAGGGAGACACAGAATCGAAAGGAGGCTCCAGGCTCTGAGCTGTCAGCACAGAGCCCGATGTGGGGCTGGAACCCATGAGCTGTGAGATGATGACCTGAGCCGAACTCGGACGCTTACTGACTGAGCCACCCAGGTGTCCCAGTCACATACTACCATTAAAACGCATTAAAACACACAATAATTTGCATCACTACTATAGTTTTTACACACTGGACAATATTTAAACACTATAAAATTAAAATATTTTGCTTATTTGAATATTTTTCAGGACTATAAATTATCATAAATTTGTCTTAGAAATTTTAAAAAGTTTAATGCTTTAAAAAAAAATGTACTTAAAAGGCTTGATCTCATGACCCTGAGATCATGACCTGAGCCGAAATCAAGAGTCAGATGCTTAACTGATTGAGATACCCAAGCACACTAGAGTTTGTTTAATGTTAAAAGATTGGCTCTGGAGTTTATTCTAGCTCAAACATGACATGTTGTACAGATTTTGGTAAACCTCTCGGTTTCCCCATGGGATTCATAAATACCGTCTCTAAATGGTAGATGTTTAGAGGATGGAATAAAATAAAATGGAATCAGGAAAATAATGTAGATCAAATTTATAATGAACATTAAGCAAAAGGATTTCTCATGAAAAGTAGAAAATTGATCATGTGCATTTATATCCATTCCCTCCTAAAGTTTCACTAAAACATCAGTGAAATGACACAAAAGAAATTTTTTGAAATAAGCCCTAAGCACAAAAAAAGAGAAAAAAAAATTGAGAGGATATGTGATAGAAGACAGAAAAGTGGTCAAGTAGCTAGTTATTTATCAGACCCTGTAACTCTAAATGGTAAGAAGGAAGAAACAACTCTCCAAACTTGATGAATTAATAGCAATAGATATTTTTAAAAATGGAGATAACCTTAATGGTTAAAAAAGGATCAGTGGAAGGTCTATTTAGGAGGCAGTAAGATTCCCAGATTCTCTCCATACTTTATATAGATAGACTCTGCAGAAGGTTCTGCTATAGGATTTTAGATATATTTTTTTCAAGCATCAAGCATAGGGGAATCATAGCATGTCTGAAATGAGTAATCAAAACCACGGTTAAGAGCAACAGCAGTATGCTTAAAATAAGGAGAACATTTTGCATATTGAGATATGCTTCTCAAACTGCCTCTAAAAATAATGACAGCTAGAATTCTATCTTCTAGGCAGTGACTAGAAGAATCTAACCAGGACAAAAGATCTAGGGACCTGACATGGGGACTTCCCTGAAACAGAAAGTTCCAAACAAATGACTCCATATTTGAGAAGTACCCTGTCTGCCTGCCTGCTATACCTACAGAAATTTTAAACAACTGTTTATTGTTCCATCATTAAATATGAGTGAAAGAATCTTAGATATGTGAAGAAAACCTTTAACAGAAAATAGAGAGTCTAATTCAAATAAGAAAATTAAACAAAAAAACTGAGGATAAATAGAACCTATGCATAAAGACAATAAATTTGAATAAATTGCTGATCATATTCCAAGAAAGATAAGAAAACTACTGCATCCATGAAATAAGAATAAAGTGATATAAAAAGGAACACTTAGAAAACAAAACAAAAGAACTTGTGAAAATTAAAAAATAAAATCACATCAGAAATGAAAAACTCAACGGAAGAACTAGAAAATCAAGTTAAAAAATAAACAATGTTAAAGAAGTGAAAAAGCAACTGATACAATACATAGGAAATATGAAAAAGCAACTCAAACAATAGATATGAATAAACCCGCACCAGGGCTTATCATCAAGAAACTTCAGAGCACTGTTGACAAAGATGCATAAAAATTCTGGGGAGATGTGGGGAGGCGGTTTCATAAAAGTTTCTAGAATCTTCTAAAAAGCAAAAGTTCAGGTTATAAAACCCAAGACTAATAAGAGAAAATGATTTGCAAATTAAAATTCTATAAATCAAACTATCAAGTATGAGGAGAGATTAAAGGCATTTTTATTCAGACATTATTCATTTCATTGCACTTAGCTTTACTGTGCTTCACAGATACTATGTTTTCTAAAAACTGAAGGTTTGTGGAAGCCTTGCACCAGGCAAGTCTATCGGTGCCGTTTCTCCAACAGTGTTACTTACTTTGTGTGTGTGTAATTAATACTTTAAGATTGTGAATTGTGATTTTCACAATATTTCAATATATAATACAGTAATAATTGTAATACTATATCACCTATAATGACTGTTCTGGAGCGCTGCAAACTTTACCCATATAAAATGGCAAACGTATTAAATGTTGTGTGTGTTCTGACTACTCTACCAAATGGCCATTCTCCCATCTCTCTCCTTCTCTTCAGACACAACAATACTGAAATTAGGCCAATTAATAATCCAGCAACAGCCTCTAAGTGTTCAAGTAAAAGGAAAATTCACACATCTCTCAGTTTACATTAAAAGCTAAAATTATTAACTTTAATGAGAAAAGTATATCAAAAACTGAGATAGGCTGAAAGTCAGGCCTCTTAAGGCTAACCTTGAGCCAAGTTGTAAATGCATAGGAAAAGTTCTTTTTTTTTTTAATTTTTAAGTTTATTTATTTTTGAGAAAGAGACAGAGCATGAGCGGGGGAGGGGCAGAGAGAGAGGGGTACACAGAATCTGAAACAGACTCCAGGCTCTGAGCAGCCAGCACAGAACCTGTTGCAGGGCTCAAACCCACAAACCACGAGATCATGGCCTGAGCCGAAATCAGACGCTTTAACCGACTGAGCCACCCAGGCAACCCAGGAAAAGTTCTTAAAGGAAAACAAACAAACAAAAAAAAAGTGCTACTCCAGTGGACACATCAGTGATGAGAAAGCAAAACAGCCTTGTAACCAGTGGGTTAACAAGGGTTAGGATGAAAGCACCCAAGATGAGGTAAACAGGACAGAAGTGCCCCTACAATAAAACAAAAGATTAAGGAATTGGAAGCCACACATGAAAGCATTCAAGATTAGACAATGGGAGGGAGAAGTGAGGGGGAAGCACAGCAATATAGTACACTAGCAGAAAGCTGCTTTCACAGGAGGGAAGGACCAGAATAGGTAAACAAGTAAACAGGGCTATAAATTGCAGCAGGGTAAAGTTGCAGGGGGGGGGCGCGGGGGGAGGTAATTAGCAAAAGAAAGGTGCCTCGTTGACCCTGAGGTAACAAGCTCCATCTGTCTTATCCCCTAGGAAAGTTAAGATAAATAGACCCTCATGCCTGCCTAAATAGCCATCTGCCCAGCATGGGGATTTTGTTTTGTACTGACCAAAACCCTAACACCACCTATCTTCTCTCAGACAAGTTAATGTTCACTGTTTCATTGTCTCTTTCTGCACGTCCATTATGCTTGTAAGCTTTCTGATCCTGATAAAAATGGAGCAAGGACCCTTACTCAGGGCTCTTGGCTCTTTCTGGACATTAGCCTCTCTTGTATTTTAATTCTGCATCTGCTCTCTTGCTGGACAAGAGAGAACTCCAGACTCAGAGTATACAACAGCAGAAGTCAGTTCATGAGATTTAAGGAAAGAAGTTGCTTCCATAACATAAAAGTGCAAGGTAAAGCCGTAAGTGCTAAAGTAGAAGCTACAGCAAGTTATCCAGAAGCTCTAGCTAAGATCATTAATGAAGGTGAGTACACTAAACAGCAGATTTTCAGTGTAAACCACATAGCCATATAGTAGAAGATGTTGTCCAGGACTTTCATAACTAGAGAGGAAAAATCAATTCCTGGCTTCAAAACAACAAAAGAAAGGCTAACTCTCTTGTTACAGTGAATACAGCTGGTGACAATTTGAAGCCAATGTTCATTTGGCATTCCAAAACTCCTACGGCCCTTAAGAATTATGTTAAATTTACTCTGCCTATACTCTATAAATGGAACAAAGCCTGGATGATAGCACATTTGTTTACAACATGGTTTACTGAATATTTTAAGCCCACTGTTGAGACTTACTACTCACTGACAATGTATCTGGTCATCCAAAAGCTCTGATGAGGTACAATGAGTTTACCATTTTCACACCTGCTAATGACTCTGAATTATAATTTAATATTATTTAAGAAATGCATTTCTGAAGTGGCAGAAGTGACTGCAGATGTGGCAGAAATCAGCCAGAAAGCTAGAAGTGTACCCTGAAGAAGTGAGGAGTTGCTGCAATCTCATGATAAAAGTTTAATGGATAAGGAGTTTCTTCTTATAGATGAAGAACAAAAATATCTGAAATTTAATCATCTACATCAAATATGTTTGAATTCTGGATATGATCCATCTTCGTACCAAATTCCTTTCTATCTGTAGACCTGTGAACCTAGACTATAAGTTACCTGAGAACCTAGACTATAAGTTACCTGAGAACAGGTATGGGATCTTGATATTCTCATGTAAAAAGGGAGGAAATGGAAGGATAAAATGAATCATCACTCCCAAGAAATTCTGTAATCCAGTCACGTAAGCTCCATATTTTCAAGACTTGGGAGGAATCCTCTTTGGCTCAAGGATCTTCCCTCTGTGCCTTCGCCTCTGCCCTCTGAGTCACCTCACCTTTTTCATGTATTTGTAGATGAATAGAATTACCATTTTGTTTCCTGTCTGTAGCATTTTGGGAATCTGAAAGTCGTCTTTTCTCCTCTCTCTGTCCCTTTTCAGAACAAGCTATTGATGTTTCTGCAGATATAATATTCTCAAATACCTTGTCGTTCTTCCATGTATGTGATGAGATTTATCCCACTAGACAAGATGTTCCTTAACAATGATTTCTGAGATAATTCTATTAACATTTTGGTTTCTACTGAGATGGCAAAAGGGATCCATGAGGCACATGACCAATCTATTCAGAGTCCTCCATGTGATGAAATACAATTACCCTTTTTTCCTTCTGAGGCACTAATATGGAATTGCCCAGCAATGCTCCTTGGCTCCAGAATACACTCTCTGACAGTGAATTTTAGTGTCACTTATAATCCAGATAGGCTAAGAACTTTCCAAATAATCAAGTCCTATTTCCATCTTGCTTTACAATTCTTCCCTCAATTTATCTCTTTTCTTGGGACTTTATAAGCAGAAAAAAGAAATCAGGCACACCTTTGGCATTTTGCTTAGAAATATTTTCAGATAACTATCCAAGTTCATTGCCTATACTATTTTCTATGTAACTATTTTCTACATAACTGTTTCTAATAATATGTTCTTTATTACCTTCTGAGCCCTCAATAATAGCACTCTTAATGTCCATATTTATAACAGTTTGGATAGGATGACTTAAGTATTCTCTAAGACAACATAGTTTTGTTTTGTTTTTAACATACTCATCACTTCCTCTATGTACTCACTACCAAATTCCTTAACATCCATATATCTATTAGCAGTCTATTCAAGATAGAGTAGGCTTTTTTTATTATTGTCCTCAAAATTCTTCCACCTTCTACACATTACCCAATTACAAAACCAATTCCACAGTTTTAGGTATTTTTTGTAGCAACATAACACTTTCAGGCAACAAAATCTGTATTATTTGTTTCCTATTGCTGCTGGAACAAATCACCTCATATGTAGTGGCTTAAAACAATACAAGTTCATCATTTTACAATTCTAGAGGTCAGAGGCCGAAACTGGTCTTGGACTCAAGGTATCCACAGAGCTGGTACCTTTGAGCATCAGGGGTAATCTGTTCTTTGTATCTTCCAGCTTCTAGAGGCAAATGGCATTCCTTGGCTTGGGCCATATTGCTCTAATCTTTGCTTCTATTACTATATCACCTTTTCTCTTTGCCTTCTGACTCTCCTGTCTTTTTCTTGTAAGCATTCTTGTGATGTCATCAGATCTGCGTGGATGATCTCAGACATTCTCCCTTAGTCACCTGATTGTATTCTTAATCACATCTACTAAATACCCTCATCAGGACATCTAGATTATTTTGTGACTGAATAACTAAGGACTATAGTCTAGTCAAATTGGCACATTAAACTGACCATCATACTTGGGTACAATTTTTATAAACTAAATTTTAAAAGAATAGAGTTAATAGTAATAGGAAAGTGGTAGTTTATTAAATTGTAAAGATTTGTTCAATGTATCATACATTGCTGATAAGTTAATTATGCTAAAGATAAATAATTCAATACAGAAAGGTGTGACAAAATAAATATTGCTTCTAAGGCACATCTGATTAAGTTATATCATTACAAATTTAACCAGGTTTATGTCCTATTATTCTTAGTGTGTTTAGAAGTTACCAAGTAATTTTCAATTATGACAGGTTTTAATGAAATACAACTTTATTGCCCTAAATGGTATTTAAAAATTAGGTAAGCATGTCAGTCATCTGTTGTGATTATAGATTATCACCTCAATATCTCTGTCTCTAACTTAAATTGGACTTTTTGATTTAAAACAAATAAAAATACAGAGAAGTTGTTCTTTTAAAGTCAAGTTGTGAGAAATGACACTAGGAAATTTGGAATGAATACAATAAATATAAATAGCTTTTGATAAGAAAAGTCCATGAAGCTTAAGTCCATGTTTTCATATGAGTCACAGCTGGTGCTCCACTAGAACACTTCTCAGTGTGAGCTATCCCAAGGTTCACAAATACAATCATTTTTTTTTAATCTAGTAGAGCTAATTTACTTCAGGTAAAGGACTAGGTGTATAATTTACCTCTCATAGCTGCTAATCACATTGTAATTAAGCTCTAAGTAAAATACATAAGAATACAATGTGCATATCTCTTGTTCCTTGTAAAAAAAAAAAAAAAAAGTCTCCAACCCATTGGTTTCAAAAATATGATCTAAAAATGTGAAGCAGGGCACTTGGGTGGCTTAGTCAGTTAAGCATATGACTTCGGTTCAGGTCATAATCTCATGGTTCCAGGGTTTGAGCCCCGCATCAAGCTCTGTGCTGACAGCTCAGAGTCTGGAGGCTACTTCTTTGGATTCTATGTGTGTCTTTCTCTGTCCCTCCACTGCTCACACTCTGTGTCTCAAAAATAAGTAAATATTATATATATATGAAACATTATATATATGTGAAACATTATATATATGTGAAACATTATATATATGTGAAACATTATATACATATGAATGAAGCATTATATATATATATGTGAAGCATATATAAAAAATGTGAAGCATTTTTTAGATAATCCTATTGTTAAAATCTGACCACTGACTCCTACACGTTACTTTTAAACTCGATTATTTATACTTTTAAAAATCACTCCATTAATTAACATTTGCAGTAGACCCTCGATCAATGCAACAATTAGGGGTACTAATACCCTGCACACTCAAAAGTCTGCATATAACTTTTGACTCCCCACAAACTTAACTAGTAATAGCCTATTGTTGACCAGAAACCTTGCAA
Organism: Proteles cristata cristata; assembly: GCA_017311185.1. Lineage (NCBI taxonomy): Eukaryota > Metazoa > Chordata > Mammalia > Carnivora > Hyaenidae > Proteles > Proteles cristata. The sequence continues at coordinate 1,496,747 of JAESUZ010000815.1, forward strand.
AGACATAGTCAATTAATATGCTTTATATGTTATATGCATTATATACTGCATTCATACAATAAAGTAGAGAAAAGAACATGCTACTAAGGATATAATAGGGGAGAGAATATACATTTAAAGTACTGTATTTATTTTAAAATATCCATGCATAAGTAGATTTGTGCAGTTCAAACCCACATTGTTCAAGGGCCAAGTATATTGTCGTCCAACAGACTCTTCCACAAGATTGCAAATAAGGCATCTTGACATAAAAATGGACATTTTGACTCCTACTCCTCAAAATATAAATTTGCTGTTTTCATTATAATTTTGGCTTTTTGAATTTAAAAAATATCATTTCAGGTTGAGAAATGGTGAATAAATTTAGTCTGATGTATAGGTGATTTGAATTTTAAAAATAGTTCCAGTTAATGCCATTTTGAAAAAGTAGGTAGATTTCTATTTATCTAACTTATGGTCCCAAATAGCCATTAATTAATCATTTATTACCTTATAGGCACTTCTTGTTCACAAAAATTATGAAATGAGAAAGGGCAAAGAAAGAAAAATTAAGCGGGTATCGTGCACTAAATATTTATTGTGTATCTATTATGTACCAAACACTATCCTAAACAGTAGGGATACAATAAACAATGTTTTAACTTTCTAGCTTTCCAAAACATGTTTTTCAAATCAAAGTATCAATGTATAAAACACATGGACCATCATTGCAATTCCTTTGTGGTGAATACCAGTCATACATACAACCCTTAGGGAAGGCACTTCTTAGGGAAGAAAAAAAATGGCTTGTGGAGTTCTAATAAAGATGTTTATAAAAGAGCAGTCTGAGAACCAAGCAAACCAGGTGAAATGGATGACACCTGGAACTCAAGGGAGAAATGGGTTGTCAAAAGTAGAGTGGTCAACTATTTCAAATGAAATGAGGTCACTGGCTTTGTCAAGCAGAAAGTCATTGACGGTGTCTATTATCAGATTTATGAGGGAGCATAGGACAGATGGTCATAGGTAAAGGAGTGAAGAGACTGAGTCAGTGGGCGTAGATTACTTGTTTAGGTGGTGAGAGGAAAGGTGGAAAGGAGAAAGGAAAACAAGGAAGAAAACAGGTTTCTTTATGGTTTTATTTTTAATGTGAAGGAGAACAGAGCATGATTTTAGGTTTGAGAGGGGAGTTACTGGGCATAAAAAATGAAACATGTAGAAGAGGGGGAGATTGAGGGGACAAGGAAGCAACAGATTTGACAGCATAGATATAGAAGGTTTACACTTAAAAGGTCACCTTCTACGATTAAAAAGTGGAACAAGATGGAAAATGAATAAATAATAAAGCAAATAATAATGATAGGTAAATAATAGTAAAGGTAAGAATAGTCATCATTATTTGAAATATATACATACATACATACATACATATACACACACACTCACACAAACAGTACTACGTATCTGGTATGTTGTTGTAGATACTATTATTATCCTTATTTTACAGATGAGGAAACAGGCCTGGAGGAGTTAATCATCTGTAGAAGGTACATGGTTACTAAGAAGGAGAGCCATGATTTGAAGCCAGGGAATCATTTGAGAGTCCAGATTCTTATCCGCCATAGGTGTATGAACCTGATTAATTCATAAAGTGGAAAAGAGGAAAACTGAGGAAATTAACCCCTCTACTTTTGCTGTAAGGAGAAAAGACATTCACTGAGAATGGTGGGAACAGGTATAAAAAGAGTTTATGATGAAGAAAACTGTGGTCTCATATGTGTACATATGTTTGTGTGTGTGTTCTCTCATAAAATAGCTTTCTTTTGGAATAATAAACTAATAAAATTTGTGGACTTTTAATAAGTATTTATCAGAAAGATTACCTTTACTTATTCCTTATTTTGGTTGTAGTGTTCTCTTCTTGTCTATGAGGCTTTCAAAATAATCCTGGGTTTTAATGCTTTTAAAATGCTTTTAAAACCTCAGAATATATTAGCATTTAAGATAGGACAATACATTCAACTTTTATTTTCCCTTAAGGAAGCAAAAGGAAGTATTCTAAATATTACTAACTCCAACTCCACATACATATTTCCCCCTAAAAATAATCCACTGGTTCCTGGCTTTGAAAACTGTATGATTTTTGTTAGGGCTGCCATTACAAAATACCACAGACTGGGTGGCTTAAAAAACAGAAATTTTTTTACTCACAGCTCTGGAGACAAGGTGTCAGCAGGTGTAGGTTTTTCCTAACTAAGGCCTCTATCCTTGGCTTGAAAATGGCTGCATTCTCACTGTATGTTCACATTGTCGTCCTGAGACTGTGGTGTCTGTGTCCTAATCTCCTCCCCTTATAAGACTGAGTCATATAGGATTAGGGCCTATCAACATGATCTTATTTTACTTGAGTTACCTCTTTAAATACAGTCTAAAATACAGTCATATTTTGAAGTACTGGGGGCTTCTGGTTTCAAAATATGAATTTGGAGGTGGAAGAGGAACAGTTTGGTTCATAATAATCATTAAAGAAATCTTAAATTTTTGTTCATCTGTCTGGTCAGAACCCTAGTGGAGTTATTTCAAGAGGAGAATTGGGGCTATCATTTTCCTCAGCATCTCCACCAGCATTTGTACTGTGGAATAAAAATAAACTAATAATGTTGAGCTTTCATGCTCTGATATTCATTTTTCTATACCAATAAGAGAATTAAGTTAAAAATAATTAGCACATTTAGTGTTTCCGGAATGAAGAAAAAAAAAAGTAACCCTTCCACATTGTGAATTTGTCAAAGCAACAAGAAACTTTCTCCAGTGGCTGCTTCAGACTGAGTTAAGATTCACTTTAGAATCAAGGATTCACCTTTATAATAAAGAAAGAACCTGCTGGATCTTGACTGGAATAGTTTCGGCCAGGCACTGCGGCAAGCACCTGTCATCACTGTGTTCATTAATCCTCAGACAAACTGTTAGTTGATGCTGATAGATTCCATAATTTTCAGTTAGGGCTTAGACCATATCATGATGGTGAACAGAACCTGGACCTGAATCCAAGTCACACTTATTTAAAAGCCCATGCTTTTAATCTTAGCAGAATACTACCTTGCCAAATATTTCTAGGTGTCAATGCACAAAATGACTATAAGGACTAAATAATGCGACCCAGAACTTGATCACCATAATGAATAAGGCAAATCTCTAAAACCCTGATTTTGTGACGCCAATGAATAAGGACAGATTCAAATTCCATGTTAGAACCTTTAAATATGATTTTCACTCTTCGGCAGAAAATATTAAAACTACTACAATGATGCAAATGGCTATTGATTGCATGGAACTTAAATGACAGCACTGCAAGAAAAGATTTGCTACATTAAATACATGTGTACAGCTCAGCTACATGGGACATAAGTGATGAGGACATATGACTCTATAATGTTGCTCCATCGGCAGCACCCTAGCTTTCTTCAACAAAGTGTTACCCCATTCATGATGGCTATCACAGAGAAGATATAGTTTGTTTATGGCTCATGTTTTCAATGCTAACGATTTTTGCCAGTATTAGATACAAATCACGTTATTTCTGATTTTCCAAACGAAGAGTACTAAAGAAATGTACACATAAAATATTTAGCATATATTAAATGCACAATAAATGTTTTTGGAACAAATGAAATAGTTAAAGCAAAAGAAAATAAGAAGTAAGCATCATCCATTAAGTTATTCACACCTAAATTCGAAAGAGTAAAAGCTCATGTTAATAAAGGGTATTTTCATAGCAATGAAAAAAAGCTCTCCAGTATTTTCTGTGAAGAAATAAATATGATTTCTATGGATTTCTAAAACTGATGTAAAGCCTTTGTGCTAAAGAGTAGAGTGCAAGTAAAAAATTCTATTACTTATGAAATGATGGAGACTTTAATATTTCATTTCAAATGAGACTAAGCAGACTCTGTTCTTGGTAGGTACTAAAGGAATATTTGACAAACTGAATTAAATAAGGCAAGAATAAAAATGATAATTTAACATTAGAGTCTATAGGGAAGTGATAATTTCAGATTGCAATATTATCTTGTGCAAAAGTATTATACTACTTGACAACTACTGTGATTCAGTCTCCTCAGTGGAAGATAAGAAAATATTAAATTTAGGCAAAGCTCATCTTTCGTTAGGATGATTCAAATCCAGACACTAAATTCATTTCCAGCTTTACTAACAAACCAATCACTTTTTCAAGGAACTCAATAATAAAGAAAAAAGGACCATTTACTATGTACTCACCAAGTAAGGTAAACAGTAGCGTATAATCAATTCATATGCTATGTCCAAGAAATGTTTTGCATGGGGAAAACAAGAATGGCATATGTGGACATAACTGTAAGCCATATTAAGTCACTTCTATTTTAAGAAAACATCTGTCACCAGGTGACTTTAAAGTAAGATAAATGTTTGTTGTCTTAATATTATTCTCAGAAAATATTAATAACCTCATGCATAAGCAAAAGTCATTGATTTGCCCTTACGTTATTGGTCAGAGTTCATTAGAATGCAACAAAACTGACAGTTTAGACCATCTACTCCACGAAGTTCCTTAATCATCCTAAAGGGCTGATACTTCATTTTACTCCCAGTGCCTATAAAAATTCGGCTTAGACTCATACCACCCTTGTGTCATACTAACTTGTTATTTCTACTGATAAAATTTCCCCGGAGCACCTGGGCGGCTCAGTTGGTTAAGCGTCAGACTTCGGCTCAGGTCATGATCTCACAGTTCATGGGTTCGAGCCCCGCGATGGGCTCTGTGCTGACAGCTATCTCAGAGCCTGGAGCCTGTTTCAGATTCTGTGTCTCCCCCTCTCTCTCTCTGACCCTCCCCTGTTCATGCTGTCTCTCTGTCTCTCAGAAATAAATAAAACATTACAAATATTATAAAAAAAAATTTTGACTACTCCCTTGTTAATTCCACAAGGGCAGGAATCTTGATTGTCAAAGAGCATAGTTCCTTTCTTTGGTGAATATTCACTGATTGCTTACTAAGTAAGCAACTCTACAGCCACTGTCAGAATGCCCCCAAATGTATTTGCAATAGCAATCAATGCAATGTTCTGGGAACCTACAATAGGCCTGAGCAGAGATACACTCATGTGCAAGGTACAGTGTCTGCTCTAATATATCAAAGAAGCTATCTTAATAATAACGATATATTAATATTATTATAACAGTTATTTATAACATTATAATGATACGAATTATATACTTTATATGATATTATTATTATTATTATAAGGTTGGTTGCATATTGTGGAGAATGTGAAAAATGTGTTTCTATCTGGATTGAGATGACTGTGTGTGTGTGTGTGTGTGTGTGTGTGCACGCACGTGTGTGTGTGTAACATGTGGGTACTGAGAAAGAGTTAAACTGGAACTGAAATGTGAACACAAGTTAACCAAGTGAAATATAGGTAAGGAAATAGCACATTCAAAATTATCTAGAGGCAAGAGAGAGAATGATCTACTCAGTACATGTGACTGTTTGGCAGAGTTGACAATAAAGCTAACAGAATGGTTTAATTTGGATATATATTTTAGAAAACTGAGATCTATCCTCCCTTATCTCTGAATCTGTGTAGTTCATATAAGGAATTATATAGGAAGAAAACCCTGCATTACAGTATGTTGAAAACCAATGCATTGCTTTATACTTTCTGTAGCTTAAACAACCCCTTTGGCATTACTTCCTCTTTGGAATGATAGACTGTGTTATGTAATTTACTAATACAATCTGAAAGTTTGATGCTTTCCAATTTGCTCCTTTGCACTGTGGATATAGTTTAATAATAGCAAAATGCAGGTAAATCACAGAGTGAGGAAAATGTTATAGAATTTACAAAATAACTTATAAATAAATGTCTAATGCTATATAAGAGGTATTTAATCAATTATTCAATTTGGCTTCTTCATAAAAATACATGGTTCATGCCATTCTGGTGAAAAATTACTTAGGAAATTGTGCTTCTTTTTTTATTAATTCTGAAACAAATGTTCATTTTCTCATTGAACTCTGTTCTCTACTTAACACTGACAAAGTACAAAGGTTATTGCAGATGTCTTTCAAATGCGGATTAAATTCATCTCATTTTCTCTTTTTATCCACAAAACTAACAGGAACTTTTACAGATACCAACTGTTTCAGACCTAAGTAGCCCTGTCATCTCAAACATGCAGGTTACCATCAGATGACCCACCTTGTCAATTCTGACCCCATGTCTAGCCCGTTCAAATCCCAGGGTTTTGTAAATATAACAAAAACATAGCACTTTACACTGTACAAAGGTTTTGCCATTTCAGACTTTCATGGATTAATTATAAATTCTGTTCTTAGCCATCACTTTACACATATAGGTTTCTAAGCAACATTACCCTGCAGGTTCAAAAGGGAGAAGACAAAAAAGGAACTTATGAAAATGCTTTATTACACAACATTCATTCTTCTATATCTGATGCATACTTATATTTACCAATATTCCTATTTTTTCAGGTTTGATTTATCTTGGCACTCAACCAAATATAAGTTAACAGAGTCTTCAAGTGGCAGAGGTGGTAAATAGAGAAGTATTTGAATCTTTGGAAAATCAAATGCTTCTAACAATAGAAATTCATTCTGTCACTTGAATATATCACTTTCTATTATTTTTTTTCATCTCCACCCCCAAAAGTATCACTTTTGCTACTGATATAAGCATATTCTATTACTGTAGCACAAGCACCTTCTGTCATATAATTTCAAGAATAAACTCTCTCAGGGTCCAGAACATGCAAAAGTCTAGTATATATAAGCTCAGTAAACACTGTGAGTTGATTGAAGAAATTTGGAGACCTATATCCTTTTCAACCACAGAGGTCCCTCTTCTTAGGGGCCCTCTAATTTCTTCATTCATAGTATTTGAAACTCTGAAGGGAGAAATCACCTCTGTTCTTCAAAATCTTTGTCTATAACTGTGGCCATTTTGCATGCTGGCCAGATTCTACTAATTTATAATAATAAAGCTTATAATATTTTTTTAAAAGTTTATTTATTTGAGAGAGACAGAAAGAGCAGGGGAGGGGCAGAGAGAGATGGAGAGAGAATCCCAAGTAGGGAACACATTTAGCACTGAGCCCGATGTGGGACTCCATCCCATGAACTGTGAGATCATGACCTGAGCCAAAATCAAGAATTGAATGCTCAACTAACTGAGCCACCCAGGTGCCCCATAATAATGAAGTTTTGTTTTTTTTTGTTTTTTTTTTAAGTCAATCAGCTAAGGAAAATTGAAACAAACACTCATAATGGTTTATGCTAATTGAGTGCTTACTAAATACTAGGCACTGTTCTAAGCTAGAAATATTAGCTCAATGAATCTCATCAATCCTCTGAGACTACTACTAGCATCATCTTTATTTCTAAAAGAGAAAACTGAGGCAAAGAGAGGTAAATAATTTCCCAAGGACACAGCTCGTAAGTGGTGAAAAGCAAGGAAGGGGTTAGGCTGAATCAGCTAGGTATTCTGGCTCTAGAATCTTTAGAATCTCTGCTTTATCCAATATTCTATACTGCCTCTCCTACTTTCTCATAGAAATTTAAGTCTCCAACTTCCCTCCCCCTGCTAATCACAAGTCCAACCAGGTAAGCAATTGAAGTCAAAGAATTCCTTTTACTCTGCAAATGAAGCTTTCAGACAAGTCCTTTAACAATCAAATTATATGGCTAACAAATAACCAATTCATAATTAAGCTAGTTATTTTTATGATCTATCCAGTGATGAGTACTGCTGTAGAATTTAAGGTGTGCAGAAAAGAAAATATGCAACAGATCCTTCCTAGGAGAAATTGACATTTCTCTTGAGAGATCATACAGACAAAAATTAAACAAAGGAAAGGCATAGGGTAATAACTTAAGGAGGTGATAAGGATGTGAAGCACACATGATGAGTTCTGAATGTTTTTCAAAAGAAGGAAAATATTGTGGGCTATACTGCTAGGGGAAAAAAATTGCATTCCTCAACTGTATGGAGGGATTTGAGATGAATTATAAAGATTCTCCAAAATAAAGGAGAGGAGAATATTTGAAAGGCTATAAATTCTCTTTCATTGTAATGTAACAACATAAGTAAAGATGTGGAGTTTGAAAAAGAATATGGTTCATGAGACAAAAAATGGTGTGAGCATGACTGGAGGAAAGAGCAAATTTAACACAGATTTCTGGTGAGATGGATCACCTAGACTGAGATTATATCTAAAGAGGAGGCAATGGATTATACTTTGAGATGCAGAAAATAGGGAATCAAACAGTGTTTTAAGGAGGAACTCAATGAAAGCAATGTTGTGCGTGATATGTAGAAACTTCTAGAAAATCAAGGCAGAAAAAGGGAAAGCAATCAATATTCAGTAATAAAGTAACAGAAACATGGCCTATAATGATGACAGTGCCTAAGAAAAAAATATTTGGTGAATAAATGGCTTGGGGGTAGAGGAACAGTTAATGGTGAGGTTAGATTCTGATTTTTTTTTTTAATATTTTATTTATTCCCAGGAGAGAGAGAGAGACAGCATGAGAAGGGGAGGGTCATAGAGAGAAGGAGTCACAGAATCCGAAACAGGCTCCAGGCTCTGAGCTGGCAGTCAGCACAGAGCCCGACGCAGGGCTCGAACCCACGAACCGCGAGATCATGACCTAAGCGAAAGTCGGACGCTTAACCGACTAAGCCACCCAGGCGCCCCTGGTTTTTAAAAAGTAATAATTTCACTAACAATAAAAATAAGAGAGGTTCTGATTTTTAAGTGGGAAATTGACTTTGGTATGTTAAGTTATGAGTTGACATTAAAAGATTTAAGGGAATCTTCACATTCTTCCAGTAGTAAGGAGATAAATTGGCAAATTTGGAGTTGGGGTAATATTAAATAATGAGGGTCCCAGTATCAATCATCACAATGATTGAGCTCTCTAAAAGGGAAAATATACTCATCAGTAGGAAGAAAGTTTCTCCAGGAACTACACTTCTACAGTCAGAAACAGAAAACAGAGAGGAACAGTTGATGGTTTAGGAAATTGATAGGGACACCAATACATGACTTATCTCTTGGTCCAGGTTTAGGAAACAAAAATGAGTACAATCAACAGAGAAGTAATGGAAGAGTGCAGTGGGAAGTGTAGAATAATTATAAAGCAGATAAAGGTAGAAAACCAGGCTAAAAGATATGTTAGAATAGGCTGGATGCAGTGTAATCAGATTGTGTTCAGAAAGAGAAGAAACAGTATGTCCGAGGAGCAATCAGACCCAGGCTGTCATCAAGCTATAGTGGAAAGTGAAAACAGAGAACAAGGTCAAAATGTATTATCAAAACTTACGGGGAGGAGATTGTTAAGTGAGTTAAGGCATAAAACTGCTATGGTTGTAAAAAAAAAAAAAAAAAAGGTTATCTAAGAGGAAAGCAAAAGAAGAAGAAAGACCATTGGGTGTAAATTGCCTAAGGAAATGAAAGAAGCCATGGTACGGGGTTGGAGGAGAGTACTGGTTAACACTTAGCTTTATCAACATGTCAGTAAAACATAGTAAAACACATTGCAAATTCTACTTTGTGGAAATCTTAATGAGGGATGCCCAGGTGGATGGTCAGTTAAGCATCCAACTTCAGTTCAGGTTATGATCTTGCAGTCCAGGAGTTCGAGTCCCATTTTGGGCTCTGTGCTGACAGCCTTGAGCCTGCTTCAGATTCTGTGTCTCCCTCTCTCTCTGCCCCTCCCCCACTAGCACTCTCTCTGTCTTTCAAAAATAAATAAACATTAAAATTTTTTTAAAGTTAATGAGGTTTGCAGCAGCAACATTCATTTGAATACAATGTCATGAAGTATTACTGAGTCTGCTACTCTATAAGAGTGATAATCTAAGCCATATACTGCATTATCATAGGTTCTACAAATAAGGCTAACAATGAAAATTTTTGGAATTTCTATATCTTTACTTATGTCATTTTTAAAGCTATATAATTAAAATTCAATAAAAATATGTACATGAATTTGCCATAAGAAATTTATATTCACATTATGGCTTGTTTTAGTATAAATTCTTTTATCATTATCTCTGTCTCAATATTTTTAAACACTATGCTATACTAAGAAGCTCAGAATCGCAAGCTGAATACGCAAATAATGCTTCCTGATTTCTGGTAAACTTTGTTTACTTTTGTATTATAAGCAAAATAAAATGAGCACATTTTAATGTGTACATGAAATTGAAATATCTTTCATTTTAAACAATTACAGGTAACTTCACTCCTACAAATTATAATCAGCTTTCAAGAGGAACCTGGGTTTTACTTGTATCCTTGCCTATTTCTGCAGGTGTTCTATTGTTTCATTAGGAATTCTGAATTCAGCAACCATCCCCTCAAGGAGTTACTTATAATTCACCATTCATTGATTTCATCTACTGAATTCATGTCATCAATATCTCAAAAGGAAAGAAAAGTTCTAATATGTATACTTTCTTTTATTGCTTCCTATTGTTTTTATTAATTTTTAAATTTTTTAATGAGGGGGGAAGGGGGCAGAGAGGGAGGGAGACATAGAATCTGAAGCGGACTCCAGGCTCTGAGCTGTCAGCATAGAGCCTGACATGGGGCTCGAACTCACATACTGCAAAATCATGATCTGAGCTGAGGTTGGAGGCTTAACCAACAGAGCTACCCAAGTGCCCCCCAAAAATCCTTTTCTAACATTACATCACTAGGTGCCATTTACAACTTTCTCATTCAAGTCAAAACTACAAATATTTATTCTCTTTCAAACAAATAAATAAACAAGTCAATAAATATGTTTTTCAGTCAAATTGCTTACACAGAGATGTGGGGCAATGAAATTGATGTCATAACAACTAATCACAAGGGATTTATAAGAAAATTTGAGTATTATTTGAGCTAAATATAAACAAGTTTATATTCTTGAAGGTGACAAAATCAATTTAATGCCATTAAATCTACTAACCCATAGTTTTGTTCTATCTTTTCACCAATAGATACTCCTTTCCTATCTCATTTTATTTCTTCACCATAAAAGATAGATTGATTTCCAGCTACTGGATAAAACCAGATATTACTGTCATCGTCCACTATTGGTTGTCAATGAACATTATATACAGATAAAAGAGTTTTTAAAAATCAGGACAAATGTCATTGTATTATTTAGGAGTTTCTGCAAATAGGCTAATAATTGCTTACACAACTGTGCTGGTTGCAGAAAATGCAAATTTTTCTCCATGCATGTGTGCAGCCCCTTTGCAGTTCCACAGTTTTCCCATCCTCTGAATCTGGACTTGGCTATGTGATTTTCCTTGACCAATGAGATATTAGTACATATGGCTTGTAAAATATTTGCACATTGAGGCCAGCCATTTCTGAGAACCACGAGACCATCTCAAGCTAACCTGCTGAACAACAGAGAAATTAGTGGCCCAATATCCCAGAATACAGCATGTCAACTGCCAGACATATGAGGGAGGCCATCCTAGGTCATCCAGCTGCCATCTGATCTGAGGCTGGCCAGAGATCAGAAGAACCATCAGTCAACCATAGAACAGTGAGATAAATAAGTAGTTGTTATTTAAAGATACTGAATTCTGGGATGGTATGTTATTCAGTTAAAGCTAACTGATATATACCAATACCTACTCCTAGAATAGGGATTAAAATAGAAATAAATGTAATCAAGTTTAAACTGACATTTAATACAGAAATAACTGATCCAGGATGTTTTCTTTAAGTTTATTTATTTTGAAAGAGAGAGAGAGAGAGAGAGAGAGCACGCAAGAGAGAATCCCAAGCAGGTTCTGTACTATCAGTGCAGAACCCAATGTGGGGCTTGAACCAATGAACCCTGAGATCATGACCTGAGCCTCAATCCAGAGTCAGACACATAACTAGTGACCCATCTGGGCAACTCTCTGATCAAGGATTATTAATCTTACCTGTAAGTGTTCTATCCTATGGCAGATGCATCAGTTTCCTCTTAATCCTTCTCACCATTTCTAATCAAAATCATTAACTATAACAGCTTGAGGGTCCACCATAGGTTTCAAAGTTCAAGTTTTACAATTAGCAAAGGCCCTCTCTTCCACAATGGCATGATCCAGCGTGTTTCTAATTCTGCAAACAGAATCCTTCTTAGACCATCTAATATGATCCACTAGGTCTGTCCCCTGAGCCTGCTCACCTTTGCAAAACACTTTTCTGCCTTCTATCTTATTAAGACTGATTTCTCAACAGAAAAAATGTTAGTATTGTCTATCACTGTCAGCTATTCTGACACAGTCATGAAAAATAGGGAAGTTCTGAATCTATGAATAATCCTAATGCTGATAACTGAGTGTTCCTAAGTTCTCCCTGTCCCTTCTCTGCCTCCAAGATCTGAACCACATCTAACATTGGCCCTACAGAACTTCAGTGATATGTTCTACATATGACTCAGAGCTAGTATTTTTCTTTCTCTAACATAATGTTCCTCGTGAATATTTTCGCTCCTCATATTAAAGAGCTTCTACCTGTGGTTCCAATGTCTCTTGTTCAGGTATGCCAGTACCCTATAGGAATCTGGTCTTGATCAATATTGTAGGGTAAGAGATATTAGGACAATCATGCCTATGAAGGGGATCAGAATATCCCACACCAAATTATACAATGACATAAGGATTGTTGTCAGCTGAAAGCAACTGAGAAACAGTAGATGCAGGAAAAGGTAGCTACCCTCCCCCATCTACTTAATAAAAGGACATAAATTTTCCTTCATGAAGGTGTCCCCTCAATGGTACTAGGGCGGGAAGAACTATTATTATCACTAGAGTTGGAGACAGCATTTACATGAGTCAACATAAACATCATCTTACTACACAACAATTATCTTCCATTAGTTTATCCCATATATTTATCTTCCCACAATTTACTTCCCCTAATAAGGAGAAGCCCAAATTCCTTTTTTTATTGTTGTTCTTTGTTGTTGCTGTTTAGCCACATCTCTCCAATTGATCAACCTTTGTTAAAATGGTATACAAACCCTGGGGTCTGTTTCTTTGGGGCTTCACTTTTTTTCTGTGAAGTCCTCCATGCCCTCATAAAAATTAATATTAAAATTGTGTATGCCTTTTTTTCTGATAAGCTGTTTTCTATCAGTTTAATTCACATTTCACTGAATAAAACCCAAGAGTATACAGGAAAAATACTTCCTCCCCAACCTGACATAGGGCATCTTCTTGGAGAGACTCTAATATTTTAAGAAATTATGAATTCATGAAAGCTACACTGAGCACCAATTTACATCCTGCAACTTAATGAGGAGGAAATCGCAGGTTTTCTTTTCCTCTGCACTAAGCATGATTCACTCTAGATTCTGCTCTCCATAACTGATCATGCTATAGTCTCTCTTCAACTGGAGCATAAAAATTATCCCTCACTTCACCTCTTGCTGACTCCCTATGCACGACATTCATCCTTCATTCTTACCTTTTTCTTTCCTTTGTAATTTCAATACAATAAAACAATGCTCCTTTATGTCTTTCCAATATTTGCAATTATCTTAATAGACAATCTGAAGATCGCTGTAGCTAATAAATATGACTGAAAGTATCTCTTTATTTTATAAAATCTGAAAAAAAAATTGATCCTTACGTTTTGAGAATGAAAGTCTATATGATATATACCAAACAAATAAAAAATAAATACATTTAAAAAGCTGACTTTTTTTTTTACCTTTGAAATTGCAAACAGAAAAATGGGGCACCTGGGTGGCTCACTGGGTTGAGCATTTGACTCTTGATATGAGCTCAGTGATCTCATGGTGGTGAGACTGAGCCCAGTATCAGGTTCCATGCTGAGTATGGAGCTACTTGGGACCCCATCTCTCCCTCTCTCTCCCCTTTCCCTTCTTGTGTACTTTTTTCTCTCTCTCCCAAAATAAATATATGAAAGAAGAAAAATTAACATAAATAAATGAATGTTTAGGCACTCATAAAAGAATATGGAATTAGCTGACTTAAAGAGGAAAAAAAGAGATTTACAGTAAAATATAATTTAAAAGCAAAGCATATCACCACCAGTAGTACTATATATATATAGTACATGAATGAATGAATGAATATATATATAGTACATGAATGAATGAATATATATATATATATATGCATTATGAAAAAAAGGGTTCAATATCGCATTGTAGGAAAAGCCTGAACTCACCTACCCCTAAGACACAACAAATTTACAGCTAGATATGAAATATTTTTCTCTGAAAAGGACCTGAGAATTAGATGAACAGCATCTCCACAAAAAAAAAAAAAAATGCATTAAGAGTAAGAGAGGTAGAGACACCACCTCCTTGGGGACCCTAACACAGCAGTGAGGTGACTCCCAATCAAAATGATAATCCCCAAAATACAGGACACTCCAGCAAGGAGTGAAGAAATTATGTCCTTCATGGGGAACTCTGACCCTGGGGACTATCACCAAGGAGATAAGCCCCCAAAATGTCTTGTTTTAAAAATCAATGGGGATTAAAATGAGGAGAATCACAGAATTACAGGAGATGGAGATCTGACTGCCACTCACCCTGAGATCCTAGGCAAAAGCAACAGATTGAAAATTACCTAGACCATAACCGAGAGAGACCCACTTACTAATTTTAAAAAGTCGCTGCTGGAGAGAGAGGAACCTTGTAGGGACTTTATTCAGGGACAGAAACCCTGGCAGATGCCACCATAACTTGCTGGTGACAGAGCTGACAGGCGCTATTTTCAGTGCTCTCCCTCTAGCCTGCCAGCACCGTGGGAAATGCTCTGCCTGTCTAGTGCTGTAACCAGCCTGGGCACGCTCGCATGCCAATCTCCCCCATGGAGACAACAAACCACAATGGGGTGGATGCGATTCTTGAGCCCTGCACTCTTAGCTCAGCTAAGGAGACAAGATATAAGGGCAGGGTGAGCACCCTGAGCTCCAGCTAGGACAGGCAAGTGCTCCAGCCACGCCCTTTCTGCCCAGCAGTCAGGCTGTGATGATCCCGGGTCCTTGTCTGGGGCTCTGCCCGCCCAGCAGAGAGACTGAGGCAGTGACCAGGCTGGGAGTGTTACGGGTCCTGCACTCCTCATAAAAGGGAACCTCCAAGAAGGCAGGGCCAGAGCCCTTAGCCCTGCTCACCCCACACAGAGGCGAGCAACTGAGAAGAATCAGCACCCTCAGCCCAGCTGCCCTTCACAGCAGCTGAGGCCCTATCACTGCTCTTTGGTATCTTAATTACTTAATCATGTTTCCATGCATTTTTTTATATGTGGTAAAAGATGTAACAAGATGAAATGCATCATTCCAGAATTATTAAAATGGAACACCAAGACGAAAATGAACTTTGCATCTTATTTGTACTTATTTGTCTACCAGTAATTCATTTGAGGGTAGGAGACTGTTTTGCTTTGTTTGTTGTTTTTATTTTTTGGTCTGGCAAGTCAAACCATAAACTCTCCTGTAAAACTTCAAGACAGGACTGCAATGGTAAGACAAATTAGCAACTTCTTGGTGGGGGTGGGGGGTGTAAAGGGAGTATTTAGAGAAATTTATGTGAATTATCAATGTAAACCAATCTTAATTTTTAATGTTTTTTTTAATTTTAATTTTATTTTATTTTTTTTAGGAGAGAGAGAGAGAGACAGCGTGAGCAGGGGAGGGTCAGAGAGAGAGGGAGTCACAGACTGAAACAGGCTCCAGGCTCTGAGCTGGCAGTCAGCACAGAGCCCGACGCTGGGCTCGAACCCACGAACCGCGAGATCATGACCTAAGCGAAAGTCGGACGCTTAACCGACTAAGCCACCCAGGCGCCCCTTAATTTTTAAATTCTAGACTGACCTTAATACACTACCTCATATCTGTAACTCTTATAATTATTTCGGATTGTTTCACAACTCTAACACATATCCTAAAAATAATTAAGAGGATAATTATCTTAAATAATCCACAAATGTGTCACAAATACACTGTAACATCAAGTTTCAAATGAAATAAAATTATGCTTATTTGTAAGTTCTGTGCATACCCCTTCTTTTAAAATCTCCATACACAAAAAATTATGAGTTGGTTTCCCATTTTGTAGGTGAGGAAATTTGACAGTATCACACAGGAAATAAATAGCAAACTGGGATTTGAATACCACCTTGACTGATTTCCAAATTCCTAGCTATTATGTTTTACTTTTTCTATGTGAGTTATCACATTCAGCCACTAAAGTGTTACTGGTTTTAATTGCTTTGATTTTAGAAGGCAGGATTAGAATGTTTTGGTTGCATACTTTAATTAATATGCTTTCAGTTTACCAGTTGGAAAAAGGATCTTTACTACTGTAACAACCTCCTCAGTCATCTCAGCCTTCAGTCATTACCATTAAACTTCACTGAACACAGCCCAGCCAGACTGATCATCAAAAGACAAAATCCTAGTGTATGTAAACCTTATAACACTCATGTTTTCCCTTCATTCACGAAATAAAACCAAACTACTTATCTTGGATATTAGTATATCAATGTTCATTGCAGCATTTCTACAATGCCCAAAAAGTAGAAAGAAACGAAGTGTCCATAAACAAATAAAAGGATAGACAAAATGTGGTATATATATAACAACATTTTATATAATATAAATATATTTATATATATAATTATATATATAATATATAATATAATTATATATATAATTTTATATAATATATTTATATATATAAATATAATATAATAGTGAACAATAAACTATTATTCAGACACAAAGAAGAGGAATGAACTTTTGATTTATGCTACGACATGAATGAAGCTTGAAAACATTATAAGTGACATAAGCCATATACATAAGGTCAAATATTATATAATTCCACTTATATGAAATACCTAAAATAGGCAAATTCATAGAGAAAGAAAGTAGATCGAAGGTTACCAGGGGCTACGAGGAGAAGGAATGAGGAGTAATTGCTTAAACAAAGTTTTATTTGAAATGATAAAAAGGTTTTGGAAATAGTTGCGATGATTGCACAGTATTATGAATGTAATGTCATTGAATTGTACAATTAAAAATAGTTGAAATAGCAAATTTTATTATATATATATTATATGTACTGCATTAATATATATTACCTAATTTTAAAAATTAATAATGTAATACATAAAAACTATTGAGTTGTATACTTTTAATGGGTGAATAGTATGGTATATAAATTAAATCCCAACAAACTCTTTGAAATTTATTTTTATGTACTTATTTTTTTAATGTTTATTTTTGGGAGAGAGACAGAGACAAAGAACAAACAGGGAAGCAGCATAGAAAGCTGGAGTCACAGAATCCAAAGCAGGATCTATCCACCAGCAGAGAGCCGGATGCTGGGCTCAAACTCACAAACTGAGATCCTGACCTGAGGTGAAGTTGTATGCTTAACCAACCGAGTCACCCAGGCGCCCCTAAACTTTCTTTTAATGCTTATCTTGGCAGATCAAATTTTTCATTATTGGAGTCTTCCCTAGGACTTTAGCTTCATCTCACGCCAATTTATGCCACATAACCCACATTCTAATCATACCAAATGATATGTGATTCCTTGTCTACCCTGTCTTTGTACTAAAGATTTTCTGATCTTTGGGTGCCTGGGTGGCTCAGTCAGTTAAGTAAGTGTCTGACTCTTGGTTTAGGCTCAGGTCACAAATTTTACAATTTGTGAATTCAAGCCCCACATCAGACTCTGCACTGTTAGCAAAGAGCCTGCTTGGGATTTACTCTCTCCTTCTGTCTCTGCTTCTCCCTAGCTAGTTCTCTCTCTCAAAATAAATAAATAAACTTTAAAAAAATTTCTGAGCACTTCTTCTAGAAGAGTGGTTTGGAAACTTCTCATTCTGAGAACTTTTACTATCTTAAAAATTGAGGACTTGAAAGAAATTTTGTGTGAAATAAATCATACTCATTTACCATATTATATATTTAAACTAAAAATTTTGTTTTAAATATATATTAATTTCTTGTAAAATAAAAATGAATTGATTGCATAGTAATACAACTAACACCTTCTAGGAAAATATCTGTATTGTTTTATTTATTTTTTAAATGTTTATTTATTTTGAGAGAGGGAGTGTGAGAGGAGGCAGAGAGAAAGGGAGAGAAAGAATCAATCCCCAGCAGGCTCCAAATTCAGTGTGGAGTGTGATACAGGGCTCAATCTCATGACTGTGAAATCATGACCTAAGCCGAAATCAAGAGTCAGGTGTTTAACCAACTGAGCCACCCAGGCACCCCTGTATTGTTTTAAATGAGAAGAAAATATGGTTTTAAAATTTTACAAGTCTGTTTAGTTTCTGAATTACTAGAAGACATCAGGATTCACACATCGTCTTCTTTTTCTGTTAGGTTGTTTTAGTTGAAGTACGTGAAGAAAATCCAGCCTCACACAGCTATGAAGTTGGAAGACAGAGGTGTTTTAATAGCCTTTTCAGATAATTTCGGATATTCTTTGACACTACACTAACACATAACAAGTGGTAGTTACTTAAAGCTTAGCTTCAGTGTGGAATCGGAGACCATAGTGATGAACTTTTCATACTCTATCATATTAAAATCCACTGGACTATCCTATGCTTTGAATGAATCATTTACCCATTCATGATTTTCTTATCATGTCATTTGCAAAATATTGGTTCCCTAAGTCAAGCATATCTGTTGACCCATTTCATACCAGTACCTAAAATGTCAGCTTGATAATATCACCACCCATCTCATCAGAAAAGCCTCAAAGCACTGGGAACTTATTAAGCTTACTATACTTGATACAAATCTTCCAGAATTCTAACTTTTACATGAAAGTCTGATTTCTATTATTTGCAGCAGATATTGGAAATCATTTTCCTTGTAGTGATAGACTCATTGTATTCATTCTTTAGAAAATGTCTGCCACACTGAGGTTTGAATAACCATAGATTGTCTGTTCCTCACTCTTTCAAGTAAAACATGGCGTTCCTTAAAAGAAGGACAAACCCAAATAATCACACAGATACTTGGTTCCTTCAGGCAACCAGTGAACTTCAGAATGCAGCAAAAGTACCTTCTGTATATTTCATCACAGAGAATAATAAAGAGACGTGTACTGAAGGATCAAGATTAAATAAAATAAAAATGTTTTACTCTTTTTAAGAACGTTCTTAAGTGAAACAGGCTCATTTTTTCTCCCTGCTTTTAAGCAGCATTGAAAAAATACAATGACTACTAATAGAGTTTGGTGCCACTGCCTTGATTAGCACTAGGTTGTCATCAGTTTGGCCACCATTGCTTTCACATCACCAGTGCAAAAGGTCAATACAGTGGAAAAGACAATTATCTAGTATTATTATGAAAAAACTATTGATCTCTTAGATTTGTCAAAGACCTATTGGGAGTCCCCAAGAAACCACACTTGAGGACCACAGGTCTAGAATTATCCTTTTTCTTCTTCTCCTCCCAAACCTGGTCCAGTCAACTAATAGATTTCTGCTGATCTTTCAAGTTTCTTCAACTCAGGCCAGCGGCACCTTATACCCTTCCCTAAACAGATTTTTTTTTTTTAATTCTCTAGTCCTATAGTATCTTGTGGCTTCTACTAAATTTCACTGTTTGTTTACAGTTTCTCCTGAAATTGTGGCTTCTAAAGTCTATGGACTGGTATTTAACTTTATATCCAGAAAGCCTAACAAAAAATCTGAAGCATAGGAGCGAAATAAGTCAGGCAGAGAAAGACAAATATCATATGTGTGCACGTATAGGAGGATTAGGAGGAGCTTAACAGAGGACCAAGAGGGAGAAGAAGGGCAGAAATGGTGGGGGAAAGGGGGAGAGGCAAACCATGAGAGACTCTTGAATGCTGACAAAAACTGAGGACTGGTGGATGTGGGGGGGGGGAGGGGTGGGCATGGAGGAGGACACTTGTGGGGATGAGCACTGAGTGTTATGTGGAAACTAATTTGACAATAAACTATTTGTTAAAAAAAAAAAAAAATCTGAAGCATAGAAAATAAATTAATAAGTTAATTATTGTATTCTGGATACAATGTGAACACTTTCAACTCTGAACTGCATCAGTGTGGAAGAAATAGGGGACCAGAGAGTATAATCTAAACTTCCTAGATAATATACTGAGTCAATAAATCTCAAATACATCTGTACTTCATGATCAGTATAGTTACAGTTGCTTTATCTCCCTACCCCTCCCTACCCTTCATACACACACACACACACACACTCACTCTCTCTCTCTCTCTCTCTCTCTCTCCCTCTCTCCAAAACAGCATAAGGCACATTCTGTAATTTACAAATTGGTATGAAATTATCAGTAAGTGTAGTAACCTAGAGAATAAAGAAATGAGAATATATATTTATACAAGTATATGTTTGAACTAATTTGTAAAATCTGAGTACAATTTCATTAAGCAAATACTGGCCTAGCAGAATGTTAGGCAGTGCATCAGGTGGCAATGTACAATAAGAAGTATGACATATTTATATTTATATGAGTAAACATTCAGTAGATGTTATATCTCACAAGTTACCAGGTATATTAAAATAAGCTGATTTTTCTTACAACTTAGATAGTCATAAACTAATAAAATTTATGAAATTATTATTGAAAAAAAGTGTGGGACAAAAAGCCAAAGTGTGGGACAAATATACATTTGATGAAAACAGAAACTGACATGGTCTTTTTTGGACAGGAATTTGACCAGCTATAACAATTAAAATAAACACTGATTCTATTTATAGGATTCTATTTCTAGAACTTTATGCTAAAGAAATATTCACATGTATGAATAAACATATTTATATGGACAGATGTTTATTGTGACATTGTAGGTAAGGATGAAATACCAGAAATAAACATTAATCAGAAGAAAATGATTAAATTACTTTATCTTTAGTGTAAAATAGGCACAGACTTTCAAAAGAATGAGATTAGAGTCTTAAATATTGAAATAAAAACTTTTCAAGATATGCATACTATAAAACATCTGAATAATGCATATAGTATCATTCAATTTTGTAATTACAAATAATATACACATTACATGATAAAAGTTACGAAGGCACAACAGCTGTTAGTTATGGGTAAGTAAATGGAATTGATGTTGCAGTGATGAGGCAGACATTTAGTTATTAAATCTATTTTACCTGACAATTTATATATTATTTTACAATTTAAAAAATAATGAAAAGGATTGACCTTAAATATAGTGAAACTGGAAAAGTGAGGGATATATGAAAATCACATGGAGAGAAAAGCAAGAGGTTATATGAGGAACATTAAGATCATCCTTGTGAAAGCTGGATAGCATGAAAGATGTTTTTCTAAACTATATAAAAATCCATACAATACTTTGAATTAATATGTCCCATAAAATATTAAAATATTTTAAAATATTAGATGATGTATTTACTAACATTTTCTCAAGACCACACACACACACACAAATAATAATCTCTGATACTTTTCTGAGAAAATACAATGCACTGAATAAAGTTAGGCAGATATTCTAAAAGATATATTTTCACCCAGTAGAAGAAAATAAGATTAGCATAATTTTATACCAAAAATAAATTGCCATTAATTCTGATATACTTACAAAAAGACATCATGAAGGAATATATTGAAAGTTCCATGATTAGAATCTAATAATCATAATATACATACTGTACATGCTAAAGGTTAATTGCTTCTTTGACTTTCAGCAGATCAGATAATATAGGTGCACTATTCTTGAATATAAACTCAAAAAAATGTAATTGCTACATACAATTACCAATCTAATTTCTCTGCTAAAGCAAATGATACTCATTTTCACCAAATTATTTTTAAAAATATATTGTACTTACTTTCAACGATTACTTGTCTGTCTTCCCAGTTATCTTTGATAAGCTGTATATTTCCAAAGTGTGCATCACTGTAAAAGATTCGGTTGGTACCTTTTCTTCTTTGATTATAGTCAAAAGCCAAGGCTATGACATTCTTGAAATAATGTGGATTTTCATATGGCCTTATTGGTGAATTTAAATTGGTTTCATCAGAAAGATGTATACTTTTTAATATTGTTCTTCCTGAATATAGCAAATAGCCTTCATGCCTTAGGCAAGTAACTCCATCCTCTGCTAAATATCCATGGGCACAAGTGCAAGTTCTCCGAGAATTTCCTCGATAAAGACAAAGTTGCTGGCATCCACCATTGTCCTTAGCACAAACATTGGTCCCTAAAGAGGAAAAAAGGATACACACATACAGAAACATATATGTTTTTTTGTTTTGTTTTCAAAATATTTTTTTATAAAGTAGGCTTCATCCCCAGAATGGAGCCCAATGCAGGGCTTGAACTCACGACCCTGAGATCAAGACCTGACCTAATATCACGAGTCACTTAACTGACTGCATCACCAGACACCCCTCTTACAGAAATACTTTTAAAAATAATGTTGAATAGCCTATTTATTATTATTATTATTATTATTTTAATACTGGTCAGTAAAAAAAGTCAAATACTATAAAGTACTCACTTTTTTCACACCAGTTTAAATCCTGGATTTCTTATTTAAAAGACTGCATCCTTCTGCTCTAATTATCATCCAAATAAAAGCATTAAATTTTTCTCTTAATCATCCAATTAAGTGTAAAACTCTTTTCTGAAACTGGATGCTGAGACTGCAATAGGTTTTATGTACTGTAATCTTTGGCACAAGTAACAATTCTCTCAAAACATGAAACTGGGTTCTCTAATAAACAGTGCACTGCTTTAAAATCTATGTCTATGAAATATGAAAGCTATCAGAGAAGTTTACAGTGCCAATGCACCTAACCTCCTAAGAACAGTAAGCTCAAGTTTTTACTTCAGCTTTGAGTGAAGATGTAATATACTATCAAGATTTCTCCATCAGGCTAATTTTCTTCCACAAATCCATCATCAACTATAAAATTATTATACCATCCTTTGATGTCAAGGAAGTTAATTACAATTGATTTTAATGGACATTAAATGGATATTTAATGATATAAAATGGACATATAATTGAGGTAAATTTTAAAAAATCCAAGTAACATTCATATCAGTTTCAAAATACAGATTTTAAGGGAGTGATGACTTCAGAAATACTTCACACCAACAGCAAACTTCTGAAGACATAATCACTTTACATATTAAAATACAACACAAAATATGTGGTTTTGGCTACTTTTTACTCTCTAGTATCCTAATTGTGCTATGTATTTGTTTGTTAAATATGTATATTTATCAAGATTTTCTACATTAATTATACTGAAGGTATGCCAGGTATATAACATGTCCATATAAATACACAAGGCAAAAAACTATCTACGTATGAACTATTACGTATTCATTCATTAGATTACTATATACTTTTTGTAGGAAATTAGATGTAAAAAAAAAAAACACCTAGTTTTGAGGTTTGGGATTTTTATCAGAATCTCTAAGTTTGATCAATGTTTTTTTACAACAGAGAGAAATAGTGTAAAATATATTTATTTTATAAGAATGCTGACCTTTCTCTCTTACTCGGTTAAAGATTTTAACCTCCTTCAGGTTGACTCCAAGACCTGTTCTCATGGTTACGGTTTCTGTGGCATCATTCTTATGGCCTCTTCTGATGGACCCGTTGGCATGTGCTCTGACAAGAAGTTGAACATACATGATCAACAATCTTTAAGTAATTCACATCAAGCCAGTTATTTAAACTGAAGATAACAGATGGTCAAGCAGAAGGGGAAAGAAACCAACTTTAGTCTGTGACATTGAAACACTTCAGCCTGGAATAGCAAGAGTGCCTGACTTTCTGTGGAAATCACATGGCTTTGTGAGATCCTTGTTGTGACCTAGCTAAGGAATGGCTAATCCTACAAGGGTAAAGCAACTGGCACTGAAATAACATTTTGAGACTCGAATACTTATGAAAAAATAAATTACCTGTCAGACCAGTAGATGTAAGCCCCAAAGACCGCAACTGAAAACATATCCACATTGCTCCCTGACAGCACCATCTCACGATTCCCTCCAGTCTCAAGGTCAATTCTTTCTATTTTGTCTGTACGAGCATCACACCAGTACAATTTGTTTTCCTAAAGATCGATTGCAAAGTAATAATACAAGCAGTTTTGGATTAGATGGTTTATTAAAAAAAATAAAAGAACACTAATAGTGGATTAATGCAAGTTGGCAGTTTATGTGCTTTACATACTTAAGAAATTCAACATACCTCATAGTCAATGGAGATACCATTTGGCCATGCTATTCCCATGCTTACAAGGATAACCTTCTCTGAGCCATCTAAGCGAGCCTTTCCAATGCAGGGCATCTGTCCCCATTCAGTCCAGAACAAATAGCTGAAATGAAATTGTTGATTTATAATAACATGCCAAAAAACACTAAAAACATATTATTAATAATAAAGCAGTAACATTCATACCAATAGAACAAAAAACAATACACTTTAAAAATCAACATCCATGTGTTTATATTTGTGAAAAAGATTTTTTTATTTTAAAAAAATATTTAACTATTCATACAAATCACAAGGATGGATTCAAACTCCAAAATACTTTGCACATGCTACTCACTGTCTGAAATGCTCTTCTCCAAACTGTTTCCCTAATTTGCTTTTGTTCCTATCTCAAACACCATTTCCCTCAAAAACTCTTCTGTGTTCTGATTATTTACCCTGTATGCTGCATGGATTGGAGTGAAATTTACAGTGTTATAGTTCTTATATTTCTTTACAGTGTTATCTTTATTAATGCTTTTCGCCCCCATTGGACAATAAGCTCAATGAGGACAGTGATTGTTTCTCATTTTCATCTGCTATACCTATAGCACTAAGCAATTATAAAATGTTTAAAATAAAAATTAGTGTTAGGTAAAATATTATTAATGCATATATGAATGCAGCATAATTTCAGTTCTGTCCAATTAGACTGCTAAATGTAACCATTCCAATGTGAATTTTGTAAGTTACCTTGTGAAGCAATCATAAAACATAGATTCATATAAAAGCAGATATTCCTATTTTAGTAATCATGTAATACAAAATGGAACATGAAAGAAAATGAAATACAGAAAGAAAATCCAGAGTACGCTCAAATAAAACATGTCAAAAAACTAAATGTAGAAAAACAGAAGGCATATTATTCATGCTTCCTTTTGCTCATTCATTCTGCATACACAATATTTATATTACAATACAAAACCCATGATTTCAGATAAATAGGATCCATTCTTTAGAAATTATGTCCACTGAAGTTTTAATTCATGTCAGAAAACAGCAATGATTAGAATTTAGAAAAATATGGCAGTCACTGATTCATTCAGGCAAAAATGAATGTGTATTCTGTGCATATTTAAATACATATTATTACATAATAATTATAGAATAATATATATATTATGGAATATATATAATATGGAATAATTATGGAATGAATGTTCATTCCATAAAGAACAATCAAAGACGTACATTCATATTTTATATCCACTCAACTTATTATTTATCCATAAAAAGATACTTAAACTACATAAAAATACATGTATTCCCTTTATGCATATTGTTTTGATTTATTTTAAAGGTTGATTGTTTTCATGGAAATGTTGTATAAAATAAATGTGCTGGACTTTTGCAACCAGATGAAAGGAAGTTGTGGCTTGAATCCCAAGTATATTAAATCCTGAAGAAGCTTTCATTCGTATTTACACGCTCTATAAATTAGAAAGGGAAAACTTTGAACAAGAAATCTAACTAGTATTTTATTGGTTAGCTATAGGTTGAAATAGGCGTAAAAGAATCTAGGTTTGCATTAAAGTTAAGATTTTTAAACTTTAATGGAGAGCCCCATTGTATTAAAATATAAAACAATGTATTAAATATATTAAATAATATAAATTATTTAAATAAAATTTAATAAATTAAATTAAATACGTTAAAATGTAATAAAATAACTGGAGGTCAAGTTGGTTGCTCTATTTAACTTAAGGACAAATTTTAGCATTAATAATGCCCCTACAATGACTAATCAGCCACTGTGCCAAAATGGCAGGGGATGTGACACCATGAAGGAGGCATTTTGGGAGCCAAGGCAGACAGGTGCTTATTCAGTCTGATTGTTGTCATCTATTTTAACATACTCCAGAGTTTAAATATGAAGAAATATATGCAATATACATTTTATTTAATAGCAATCTGCTTTCAGATGTACAAAATGAGTAATATAAATATTATTTTAAAAAAATAAGTAACAATGTTTTTAGTGAGCAGTGCAAATCAGCCTATTTAACAAACTTAGCTCAGATTCTCCCAGCTATGGAAAGACTGGCTCAGGAAGTTCATGATCCACAGTCACACTGTTGGTACGAAACAAGCCAGGAACTTGACTCAGCCTTTTCTAACCCAGGCCAGTGGTATATTCTCTATGTTGTCTCACCAAATATAAGTATAATACAATCATATAAAAATATCACATAAAATGCTACTATTTCCTGGGTATAAGGAATTAGAATAAAGATCTTCATACTTAAAAAAACACAAAACAGGAGGGGGGGCAAGATGGCGGAGAAGTAAGGAGCTCCGTACTTGCACTCGCGCCCATACATCACACAGAAAAGATCTGAAGCCATTGGAAACCTTACAAAACCTGAGAGACTGGGAGAAAAAGGACGCAGAATCCACTGAGAAAGCCTTCTAACGTGAGTGCAAACCGGGGAAGGTAAAATCGGGCCGGGATCGGAGCCTCCAGGGTGGGAGGCGATCCCCCTCTACCCTCTACGGGGAGTGAGAGGGGAAAAGGAGAGAGTCCGAGACAGAAAAATCTCCGCTCGGTGCATAGAAAGACCGTACTTGCCAAATACCTGCACACCAGGTCCCCTCGCGACAACTGGTCCTGGGGGAGGCTGAGCACACAAACTGCTTCTTTGTGCCGCTCCTGGAGGTTGGGTTTTAAAGCGGTGGCGACGCGCCTGCCGCCATTGTAGCTCCAGGGCGGCTGGGACACCTGAAAGAGCCGCGCAGACACCGGGCGTCCGCGCTCCTGGCTGGCTGGAACTCGAGAGGGAAGGCGAAGAGCTAAAAACTGGGAAATTTGCCTGTGAGTTCGTGTTTCGGGTGACGAGCCATACAGAGACCCGGTTTTCCTCACTCCAGCGGGCTCAGGCTACGCGCACCAGGCAGGCAAGCCCCCGCGCATGCGCACCAGAGCCGACCAGAGAAGGAAGCAGCGATCCTGACTCCACCCCCAGAGCTCAGCAGGGAGCCTGGAATAGCCCGAGGGGGTTGTCTGGGAAGCTGTGTCTAAGGCAACTTCAGCGGGGCGCGGACTGGGATTTGGAGATTGGAACTGGCCTGGGTTGAAGAGTGCAACCAACTTCGGCTGCGTCCCCGGAACGGGGAGTTGACACACCAAAAAAAAAAAAAGCGAGCTGCAGCGCGGGGTTCAAGAAGGGACTGGAGCACCGTCACTCTCCTCCCCACAATCCCCAAGGCAGAACCCCCGCCTGAGGCATCGGATCACGCCACGCCCATCCCTGCCTGAGAGGTGCCCTCCTCCCTTTTTTTTTTTGTTTTTTTTCCTTTTTTTTTCTTCTTTCTTTTTTTTTCTCATTCTTTTCTCTTTTTTTCTTCTTCTTTCTCTTTTCTGGCTTTTTTCCCCAAAACACTGACCTGATTAACTATGGTCGCCAGCTTGCTTAAATTATCACAACAAGTCCATTCTGTAAATGTAAATTCTACACCTACTGACTTTTTCAGCTATTTCTCTCAGGAGTAATTAGACTATATAGTTTCTCTGGATAATTCCAGCATCCTTCTCTCACCTATCCAACCATATTCTACCCTTTACCTCTTTGAAAAAAGCTTCTTATCGCTTCTGCCTGTTCATTCTATTTCCAAATCTGCCTTGTCTCGCCCTGCCTTCTCTCTTTTTCTCTATGCTTTTCAACCAGCACTGCATACACAAGGCTATTTAACTGTAGCTGGGAAATCCAGGTATATGCTTTAAACCGTTCTTTGTCTATCGGTTTTCTTTTTTCCTTTTCTTTTCCCCTTTTTGACCCTTTTATGAAGTTTATGCTCCCTATTATTGGCCCTCCCTCCTCCGTCTTTTCTCTTAACTTTTTCGTTTTCCCTCTCGCTTTGCATGTTAGTTGAATCAGCCTGTGCGTTTGTGTGCTCCTGCTCCCTGTGTGTTTGTCTGTCTGTTTTCTTTTCCAGGGCAACCTCAAGAAACAAGCTAGAGTACACAAGGTGAAGAGTCCCAAATATCACTACGAATAGGAAAATAAAATAACCAAGGTACCAACAAGAGTGACCGAGGGATACCATTCAAAAAACAATCTCTGAAGGATAGGCCCTGGAAAGTCAAAGAGTCTTCTTGGATATAGCAGTGCTCATAGAAACAGAGAGCATAACAGTCTTTAAAACCAACAAGAGCCGGAAAGCTAACTAAAATGACGAAACGAAAGAGCTCTCCTCCAAAGAAACTCCAAGAAGAAATGACAGTGAATGAACTGCTCAAAACAGATATCAGCAGCATAAGTGAACAGGATTTTACAATAATAATGGTAAAATTAATAGCAGGGCTTGAAAAAAACATAGGGGACATCAAAGAAACTATGGCTACACACAGAATGGAAAATAAAAATAGGCATGAAGAATTAAAAAATGCGATAAATGAGATCCATAATAAATTAGAGGCCTCCAATGCACGGCTTGAAGAGGCAGAAAGGAGAATAAGTGATTTAGAAGACACCATTCAAGAAAAACAAGAAGCTGACAAAAAAAGAGACAAACTGATCCAGGAACAGGAAAGAAGAATTCGAGAGCTCATCGACACAGTCAAACGCAACAATATCCGTATCATAGGAATCCCAGAAGACGAAGAGAGAGGGAAAGGTGCTAAAGGAGTCCTGGAACAAATTATAGCAGAGAACTTCCCCGACCTAGGGAAGGAAGTCAATGTGGAAATACAAGAGGCTCAGAGGACTCCCCTCAGACGTAACTTGAATCGATCTTCTGCACGACATATCATCGTAAAAATGGCAAAATACAAAGACAAAGAGAGAATTTTGAAAGCAGCTAGGGAGAAAAGGGCCCTCACATACAAAGGGAAACCCATGAGAGTGGTGACAGACCTATCTACTGAAACGTGGCAGGCCAGAAAGGAATGGCAAGAGATCTTCAATGTGATGAACAGTTAAAATATGCAGCCAAGAATCCTCTATCCAGCAAGCCTGTCATTCAAAATAGAAGGAGAGATAAAAACCTTTCCAAACAAACAGAAATTGAAAGAATGTGTCACCACGAAGCCAGCCCTACAAGAAATCCTGAGGGGGATGCTCTGAAGGAAAGGTTGCAAGGAACAAAGATTCCAGAGACACCACCACAAACATGAACCCTACAAAAGATACAAAGACTCTAAACCCACATATTTCAATAATAACACTGAATGTAAATGGCCTGAATGCTCCAATCAAAAGACATAGGGTAGCAGAATGGATAAAAGAAACAAAATCCATCTATATGCTGTCTACAAGAAACTCATTTTAGACGGGAAGATACCTTCAGATTAAAAGTAAGGGGATGGAGAAATATATATCATGCTACAGGAAATCAAAAGAAAGCCGGAGTAGCGATACTTATATCAGACAAACTGGACTTTAAATTAAAGACAATCACAAGAGATGAAGAAGGGCACTACATAATAATTACAGGGTCCATCCATCAGGAAGAACTAACAATCATAAATGTCTACGCACCGAATATGGGAGCACCTAAATATCTAAAACAATTAATCACAAACAGAAACAAGCTTATAGATAAGAATGTGCTAATAGCAGGGGACTTTAATACTCCGCTTACAGCAATGGATAGGTCAACCAGACAGAAAATCACTAAAGAAATAATGGACTTGAAAGATACATTGGACCAGATGGACCTGACGGATATATTTAGAACTTTACATCCTGAGGCCAGGGAATTTACTTTCTTCTCAAGTGCGCATGGCACATTCTCCAAGATAGATCACATACTGGGACATAAAGCAGCCCTCAATAAATGTAAAAGAATAGAGATCATACCATGCACAATGTCAGATCACAATGCTTTGAAACTTGAAATCAATTACAGGAAGAAGTCTGGAAAACTTCCAAAAACATGGAGGTTAAAGAACACCCTTCTAAAGAATGAATGGGCCAATCAGGCAATTAGAGATGAAATTAAAAAATATATGGAAACAAATGAAAATGAAAACACAACCATTCAAAATCTATGGGATGTGGCAAAGGCAGTCCTAAGAGGAAAGTCCATTGCTCTCCAGGCCTATTTCAAGAGATTAGAAAAAGCGCAAGTCCAAAATCTAACAGCTCACCTAAAGGAACTAGAGGCAGAGCAACAAGAACGCCCTAAAACCAGAAGAAGAACAGAAATAGTAAAAATTAGAGCAGAAATAAACAACATAGAGACCAAAGAAACAATTGAACAGATCCATGAAACCAAGAGATGGTTTTTTGAAAAAGTAAACAAAATTGACAAACCTCTAGCCAGACTTATCCAAAAGAAAAGAGAGAGCACCCAAATAGACAAAATTATGAATGAAAATGGACTTATTACAACCAACCCGTCAGAAATACAAGCAATTATCAGGGAATACTATGAAAAATTATATGCCAACAAATTGGACAACTTAGAAGAAATGGACAAAGTCCTAAACACACACTCACTACCAAAATTCACACGGGAAGAAATAGAAAACCTGAACAGACCCATAACGAGTGAAGAAATTGAATCAGTGATCAAAAATCTCCCAACAAATAAGAGCCCTGGACCTGATGGCTTCCCTGGGGAATTCTACCAGACATTTAAAACAAAATTAATCCCAATGCTTCTCAAGTTATTCCAAAAAATAGAAAGTGAAGGAAAACTCCCGGACTCATTTTATGAAGCCAGCATCACACTGATTCCCAAGCAAGACAGAGATCCAGCAAAAAAAGACAACTACAGGCCAATATCCTTGATGAATACGGATGCAAAAATTCTCAACAAGATCCTTGCAAATCGAATCCAGCAGCACATGAAAAGAATCATCCACCAAGATCAAGTGGGATTCATTCCTGGGTTACAGGGCTGGTTCAACATTCGCAAATCAATCAATGTGATACATCATATCAATAAAAGAAAAGATAAAAACCATATGATCCTGTCAATAGATGCAGAAAAAGCATTTGACAAAATACAGCATCCCTTCTTAATAAAGACTCTCGAGAAAGTTGGGATAGAAGGAACCTACTTAAACATCATCAAAGCCATCTATGAGAAGCCTTCAGCTAACATCATCCTCGACGGGGAAAAACTCAGAGCTTTCCCCCTGAGATCAGGAACACGACAGGGATGCCCACTTTCACCACTGCTGTTTAACATAGTGCTGGAAGTCCTAGCATCAGCCATCAGACACCAAAAGGAAATCAAAGGCATCAGAATTGGCAAAGAGGAAGTCAAACTTTCACTCTTCACAGATGACATGATACTCTACATAGAAAACCCGACAGACTCCACCAGAAGCCTACTAGAACTGATCCAAGAATTCAGCCAAGTTGCAGGGTACAAAATCAACGTACAGAAATCGGTTGCATTTTTAGACACCAACAATGAAGCAACACAAAGAGAAATCAAGAAACTGATCCCATTCACAATGGCACAAAAAACCATAAAATACCTCGGAATAAACCTAACCAAGGATACAAGAGATCTGTATGAGGAAAACTATAGAAAACTTATGAAGGACATTGAAGAAGACACAAAGAAATGGAAAAACATCCATGGATAGGAAGAATAAATATAGTTAAGATGTCATTACTACCTAAGGCACTCTACACATTCAATGCAATTCCAATCAAAATTGCACCAGGATACTTCTCAAAACTAGAACAAACGATCCAAAAATTTGTATGGAACCACAAAAGACCCCGAATAGCCAAAGTAATCCTGAAAAATAAAACCAAAACGGGAGGGATCACCATCCCAGACTTTAGCCTCTACTACAAAGCTGTCATCATCAAGACAGTATGGTATTGGCACAAAAACAGACACATAGACCAATGGAACAGAATGGAGAACTCAGAAGTGGACCCAAAAGTATACAGCCAACTAATCTTTGACAAAGCAGGAAAGAATATCCGATGGAAAAAAGACAGCCTTTTTAACAGATGGTGTTGGGAGAACTGGACAGCAACATGCAGAAGAATGAAACTAGATCATTTTCTCACACCATGCACAAAAATAAACTCAAAATGGATAAAGGACCTGAACGTGAGACAGGAAACTATCAACACCCTAGAGGAGAAAGCAGGAAACAACCTCCTTGACCTCCACCGCAGCAACTTCTTACTTGACACATCCCCAAAAGCAAGGGAATCAAGAGCAAAAATAAACTGTTGGGACCTCCTCAAGATTAAAAGCTTCTGCACAGCCAAGGAAACAACCCAGAAAATTAATAGGCAACCAACGGAATGGGAAAAGATAGTTGCAAATGACATATCAGATAAAGGGTTGATATCCAGAATCTACAAGGAACTCACCAAACTTCACGCCCGAAAAACAAACAACCCAGTGAAGAAATGGGCAGAAGATATGAACAGACACTTCTCCAAAGAGGACTTCCACATGGCCAACAGAGACATGAAACGATGCTCAGCATCCCTCCTCATCAGGGAAATACAAATCAAAACCACACTGAGATACCACCTCACGCCAGTCAGAGTGGCTACAATGAGCCAATCGGAGAACTCTAGATGCTGGCGAGGATGTGGAGAAACGGGCACCCTCCTACACTGTTGGTGGGAATGTAAACTGGTACAGCCCCTCTGGAAAACAGTGTGGAGGTTCCTCAGGAAACTAACAATAGAACTCCCCTATGACCCAGCAATAGCACTGCTAGGAATTTACCCAAGGGATACAGAAATGCTGATGCATAGGAGCACATGTACCCCAATGTTCATAGCAGCACTCTCCACAATAGCTAAAACCTGGAAAGAGCCTAAGTGTCCATCAACAGATGAATGGATCAAGAAGATGTGGTTTATCTATACCATGGAATACTACATGGCAATGAGAAACAGTGAAATCTGGCCATGTGTAGCAACATGGATGGACCTTGAGGGTGTTATGCTGAGCGAAATAAGTCAGGCAGAGAAGGACAAATATCCATATGTGTGCACGTATAGGAGGATTAGGAGGAACTTAACAGAGGACCAAGGGGGAGAAGAAGGGCGGAAATGGTGGGGGAAAGGGAGAGAGGCAAACCATGAGAGACTCTTGAATGCTGACAAAAACTGAGGACTGGTGGATGTGGGGGGGAGGAGGGGTGGGCATGGAGGAGGACACTTGTGGGGATGAGCACTGAGTGTTATATGGAAACTAATTTGACAATAAACTATTTGTAAAAAAAAAAAAGAATAATGCAAAAAAAAAAAAAAAACACACAAAACAAGCCATGAAAAAGTTCCTAGTATCAAGAAGCAAGTCTCTCATTCTTTTTTTCTCTAGAAAAATCTGCATTACTTCCATGCAGGAGGGTTGGATGAATAACAATAAAATTAAGAATAATAATTACTCAAAATAGAACTATCTTGAGTACAGATTTTACTAAAATTTTCAGTAGTGATTTGATAAATTATCATTATATATGAAACCAAAAACTGCAGGAATCAGTTTTAAATAGCTAAATAATTTATCAACTTAATAAGACTGAAAGATACTATACCTACTAAAATTAAGCAACATTTTATGAATTTCAGGAAAAGAGTAATTTATTTGCTCCTTAAGCCAAAATTAAAAATAAAGAACTGAACAGAATTAGCACCTTGAGAACCTTCAGGGATTATAACTAAATGTAGAGAAAGAACACTAAGCTTATAAAACTGCAAGGAGAAACTTATGAATAATTTAAGATAGTAATTTACATAGATGTACTTGAGATATCTTTAATGAACATAGGGTCTTTGTATCTAAATGTGATTTTTCATGAAGGGAATAAATGAAAATCCTTATCACTGGTTTTTGAGACCCCCACGGAAATTAAGATTCAGTGACCGCATTACAGACTGATGTTGTCACCGTTTGAGTTCAAAATTTGCTATTGTCAAATGTTTGTTGAATTGTAAGATATACTGAAGGAAACTGCCTTTAGAGTATTATCTTGGTTAATCTAGCACGGAAAATATTTCTCAAGTTTATCCCAGCCATAGAAATTTTCACGATTGTCAAAATTAAATATTATGTTATATAATTGAAGTTTCTCTGGATGATAATTTGTCATAAACTGTAAATTCCCATCTTTACAAAGGCGTGCAGTTACAGAATTGAAAATCACAAAATTACAAGTGGGACATTCAAGTGGTTTGAAGGATTATAAGAATACTGTCAGAAATCTTCATAACACAAATATGCTCATTATCTTATGAGACACAGTTCTTGGTAGGAAAATGTGCCATGAATGCATACTATGTCCCAATATTGTGTCCAATTAATTATTGACATTTGAAAAATAGGCAAAAGATTCCATTTAGTCTCACTGGAATTCCCAAAGGCCTAGGATACATTTATAGTTCCCAAAAGTTTATTGAATTGATCATATGATCATTGTACTGATATCAATTACTTTACATGCAGGTACACTTGTAAAGGAAAACTAATCTTTTCTATCACAATAAGTGAAAGCTGAGAAATATACAAAATATTATAAATGTTCTTGTGTCATTTCAAATGAATATTTTTTGAGAAATAAAGCTAACATGAAAACAAAGCTTTGGCTTTGCTGGGGAAGGGTTAAAAAAAGTGTGAGGTAGAAAAAGAATACTGAATAAGTCTAAATCATGATAAAAGGAATATTATTAAATGTTATTCTTTTAGATATATGTACAAGAGTGAAAAGCAACTAATGTGAATCAGTCATTTTCTTTGGATTTAAGATTCTTTTTTTGAATGCTAAACGATTCCCTTTGAACACAGATCTAGGTTGCAATTTTTACAATAAACTCACCATTTCTTCATATTCTTATGTCCTTGTAAGACAGCATGATTTACATACTTTATCACATATGCTAAAGAAAGATGAGATAACCAAAAATGTCCATGCTGGCACAAAAATAAAGATCATATCATTCTTTTACAGCCCGTTGCCTTGGTTGAGAGGAGAAATGAGGATGTCATTGTTTCCTCTGCCACACTGAGGGGAACAGTGTGATACTACATCAGCAAAGAATATAAAAACAAACAAATCTACAAATTAACGATAGCAGCTAGCCTTTGTGTGAGCATGAGCTTTTGACAACAACTGCTTTCAATTGTCAATGTCTTAGCAGTTTCATTAGAATTACTTAAAACTCATACTAATAGACTATTTTGTAGGCCAACACATCAATATCTCAATCTTCAAGGCACATGCAAGTAACATAATATAAAAATTTGAATACATTTCAGGAAAACGTGAAATGGCATCCTTCATCCTCTCTGAGGGATGCAGTGTAATGAAGAGTCTTCTCTATTCCTATGAGTACCTCTTTGCATTTCCTTTTATTTCATTTATGTATAATTTTGTTTTGAGAAAGCATTACATGCCAATCCCAAATCACTTTTCAAGTTCTGAACGTGTTACTCTTGCTTAGAGGTTCCTGTAATATAAAAAGAACTCAAGCACAGATAGAGGAATACTCTGCTAAAAGAAAGAATCTAGACACAGTATAATCTTGAACACTTCTTTTCTTTTCTTGCTGTTGTTGTTATTGTTTTTGTCTATGGTTTGGTGGATGATTTTCAAATGTATTCCTTCAGTGCAGTCATGTACTCATTCAACCAATATTAATTAGGTTCCTATTATGTTTTAGTAGTTGATGATACAAAATGAACTGGCCTTAGTGACCCTCAGGAAACTCACTGTTTAATGGAAGAAGCAAATGGGTATAGATTTACCTTAAGAAAAACACAAAAAGAAATACTTAAAACTTGCTGGGTGTAAATCTAAGTCATAAAAGTATAGGCTTCAACACTGAAAATATTGAAGTGCAATGGTGAGAAAAGTCATTTCTATAAATAACTTTGGAAATGAATTTTTCTTTTGAGCCAAAATAAAGATATGGGCCATCTGACTCATTCTCTTTTTCTGTTTAAGCTTAAAGCAATATTTACCATTTATTCTACAGGCTTTGTTCTGGTTTCTGTTATCCTTAAGTTCTATATCAGATTCCTTTTTGATTCACTATTTTGCAATGCTGAGTGGCACAATTACTATATGTAGGTCCAGCCAACACTGGAGAAGTATGAAGAAAAATTCTTCACAAAGAAAAATGTATTTGGCATCTGTAACACAACAACATTACTCTGCTTATAGCACATACTATATTTAGTCTCTTATTTATTTATACCCTGCCTCATTGTACACCCTCTCATTTTCACAAATATATATACATATACATGTTTATGTACAGATATGATATTGGTTGGCTATTTACATGTTTCACAGTGTTTTTCCTGAATAAATGGTCTATATTTTATTCATTTGTGGTTTCTGTAATATATAATATTTGCTGTTTTCCCTATAATATATATATATATATATTCCTATGAAATATTTAATACCTAGACTCCTAGAGCCTAGACTCCTAGTACTCTTGCACTGATTCTTAAAACATTACACAGAAGTTTCTCTTTTATTCCAATTTTTTAACATTTTTATTATTGAGAGACAGAGTATGAGTATGGGAGGGTCAGTGAGAGGGGGAGTCACGGAATCTGAAGAATGCTCCAGGCCCTAATCTCTCAGCACAGAGCCCAACATGGGGCTCGAACTCACAAACCGTGAGATCATGACCTGAGCTGAAGTCAGATGCTCAACCGACTGAGCCACCTAGTTGCCCCTAACACAGAAGTTTCTAATTTGTTTCATGACCTCTATTCTGTCTTATATATCAGTCATATCCAACCCACCCTGGGTATTCCACACTGAAAGAAGCTAAGACAATTTCTACAGGTCGATAGAAGCTAAGACATCTTTCAAACTTCTTTTTTAACCTTTACCACAGTTTTATTGGTCAGATCCCTTGAAAAATCAACGTAAGGTCATGCATTTGTATGTGGCTATTTCTGGGTTCCATTCATGGCTTTGGTAGTCTGGACCAGAAGCTCCTTCCTGTACTAGGAGGCGGTATGACCTTTCTAGCCACTCTTTCTCCTCCACCAGCCACAAAGCTACCATGACAGCCTTGATCACTTCCAATCCTTCTTCCCTCCTTTAAGTAGGGGGAAGAAGATCCAAGATTCATGTTTAAAGATTAAGGAATAAAGATAAAGCATATTGTAAAAGATTAGGTGAGCAAAAACTAAGTTTGAAACAAGGGTGTTTGCAGAACATTTGAGAAAATTCCTAGTGAAAACAGTGTGAAACTTTTCTTTCAATTGTCATTATAATTTGTCTGTATGCCTCTCGTATATACCTGTAGAGAAACTTGTCTATAATTTGGTGGTGTTTCCGAGTTATCTGACCATCATTCTATCTTAAAATTACATACTAACACCCTGGTTCCACCAGTGTTTCAATTGCAAATCAAACGTAATTCTACTTCTGTACATGTGTCATCTTGCCTTAAGATAAAAGCAAACTCTGAGATATGGTGTTAAACTATGCTATATACATGCTATCTCAACAGATGTTAAACTATGGTTAAACTATGATGTCTAAAGAAAACGCAGAGTATTTGTGTTTTGCTTAGACCTAATATACCTTAAGAAGTTAATCAACTTTTTCAGTGTCATACAGTGACATACTGTGGCTTCTACTGTAGAAAGTGTTTTTCACATAAATATATATATATTATATATATATATTATATATATATATTATATATATTATATTATATATTATATATATATATATAATTTCAATTTTTTAAATGGAAGTAATATCTTACCAATAAGTCAATAGAAGGAAGAAAGTAATTTTTCAGGCTGAAGTAAATTCATACATGCTTTCTACTTTGCATTTGGCTATATTTTAAAAGACTTCAAGTCTCCATTGTTCAAAACAGGCTTCATGCCCACTTTTCAAGACACGTTTATATCTTGGGTTGAGCTAATTTACTCCATTTGGTTTACTTTTTCCCTTGGCAATGCCACCTACCATACTTTAACTTCAAAGAGAATATTAAAATGCTACACTTTATTCATAGGATACTATTTTGACACTTAAATGTCTATGTAATATTATCTGTAAATGAATGTTTGACTAATTTTTACACGGACTGGTCACTTTTAAGCCTTTTTCTTTTCAAAACTCAAGTCAGTAAAAATGTGGATAATGTATAGGAGAAGCTAATATTTCCAAGCAGTAATAAACACTTCCTGAAAATCAGCTTAATATTTAAAAAAAGTGTATCAATTCTTAATTATAAATTCTGACAAATATCTATCCATGTGATTTAATTAACAGTTAAATATTTTTAAGAAGAAGTGAAGGTATGGAGGTAAGTAATATTTAAATAATTGTTACATATGTCAACGATTTCTTGTTTTGTGAAATAAAATATAAATCTTGTTCTGGGGGCTCAGAATTAGGAAATCAAAAATATTTAATGAGCTCCTCCAGGTTAATCAGTGCTGAGCTCATAGTTGCAAGAGAAAGAAATGGAAAATCTAGGGCGCCTGAGTGGCTCAGTCGGTTAAGCATCTGACTTTGGCTCAGGTAATGATCTCACGGTTCGTGGGTTCGAGCCCCACATTGGGCTCTGTGCTGACAGTGAGCTCAGAGCCTGGAGCCTGTTTCGGATTCTGTGTCTCCCTCTCTCTCTGACCATCCCCTCCTCCTGCTCTCTCTCTCTCAGAAATAAATAAAACATTAAAAAAAAAAAAAGAAATGGAAAATCTTTTTTTTTTTTACAAATAGTTTATTGTCAAATTAATTTCCACATAACACTCAGTGCTCATCCCCACAAGTGTCCTCCTCCATGCCCATCCCCCTCCCCCCCACATCCATCAGTCCTCAGTTTTTGTCAGCATTCAAGAGTCTCTCATGGTTTGCCTCTCTCCCTTTCCCCCACCATTTCCACCCTTCTTCTCCCCCTTGTTCCTCTGTCAAGTTCCTCCTAATCCTCCTATACGTGCAAACATATGATATTTGTCCTTCTCTGCCTGACTTATTTCGCTCAGCATAACACCCTCAAGGTCCATCCATGTTGCTACACATGGCCAGATTTCATTGTTTCTCATTGCCATGTAGTATTCCATGGTATAGATAAACCACATCTTCTTGATCCATTCATCTGTTGATGGACACTTAGGCTCTTTCCATGTTTTAGCTATTGTGGAGAGTGCTGCTATGAACATTGGGGTACATGTGCTTTTATGCCTCAGCAAGAAATGGAAAATCTAATAGACAGCTAAAGAGAAGAGATGACAGAAATTAGTGACAGACAGAAATGGGTGATGAAAAACTACAGAAAATCTAAAGTAAGTTTCAATCTTGTCAGCAAAAAGACATGCATAGTTAGGAAAAGAAGTTGGTAGACTAGAGGTAGGAGAATACGTAAATTTCTTTGTCAGTGGGCATTCAAATAAAGATTTTCTAGGGGCGCCTGGGTGGCTTAGTTGGTTAAGCGTCCGACTTTCGCTTA
This sequence comes from Proteles cristata cristata, assembly GCA_017311185.1. Taxonomy (NCBI): domain Eukaryota; kingdom Metazoa; phylum Chordata; class Mammalia; order Carnivora; family Hyaenidae; genus Proteles; species Proteles cristata. The sequence continues at coordinate 1,536,472 of JAESUZ010000815.1, forward strand.
GGTCATGATCTCACGGTTCGTGGGTTCGGGCCCCGCGTCGGGCTCTGTGCTGACTGCCAGCTCAGAGCCTGGAGCCTGTTTCAGAGTCTGTGTCTCCCTCTCTCTCTGGCCCTCCCATGTTCATGCTGTCTCTCTCTATCCTAGAAATAAATAAAAATATTAAATAAATAAATAAATAAATAAAGATTTTCTAGAGGAAAATGGAAATATAAGGGATGAAGATGAGACTTTGGATGTAGTGCAGTAATTAAAGTAAAAAAAATACATGAAAATACATTGCAAACAGTAAATGTAGCAAGAAAGAAAATGGCATACAAACATTTGTATAAGAGAGATGTGCAAAGAAAGTATAAGAAAGAGGTTAGATACTGAAACAAAACAGATTTAGAGAAGGTAACAGAGAAAATAAAGTCTTAAGTGGATAATCAATGGAGAAATACATCAAAGAGAAGACAAATGGTGTGAAATCTGGAAAACAAATGTATTTGGCTATGGATAAATTTTAACAATTCTGGAAAGAACAGAACTTCTTTATACTAAGAAGTTGAGAAGTAAACATTCCGAGAAAAGTAAGTTGAGGTGTTTTTTTTTGGGGGGGGCAGGTCAAGTGGCAGAGATCTGATGCTATTTGGAAGCAATGGGAAAGGTTTCAGTGAAAGGACTACTTAAAGATGATAGAAGAGAAGAGTTACTGCATGATATAACTGAGGAAATAAATACCATTAAAGTGAAGAAGATTTAAGTAAGAAAGACAACTTTTTCTGAGGTTATACTCACTTATTTTAAAACATTCACTGCATGAATTCACACATCCAATTTACTATAGCACCACCTAATCACTATCAAAATTAACCACCAAATTTAATTAAATGTTTTACTCCTCACTGAAAACTGCCATCTTTGCCCTCCACTGCTGACATTCTTAGGGACTTTATGATCCACGCTGATGACCTTGTGAACTTCTCAGTTCATGGTTCATCTCATCTTTTCCAGAGACCTCCACCTCCTTTGCTTCTGCCTTACATAAGCAAGGCCACACACTAATCTTAATTAACACATGAGACAGCTCTATTTCCAATTTTACCCATTCTGAAATCATCTCTTAGTTTCTAGAGTTGTCTTGGTCATTGATGTCCTTACTCATTACTCTGACCTTAATCTGCTGCTCTTGGATTCCTTGATTCCATCACTAACATCTAGACCTCAGCTCTTGACTGGCAACCAATGGTTATTTCATTACAATCTAACTTTGAATCTGTCACCTCCTGCTCCCTTCTTGGCTCATTTTTCCTTTTTTTTTCCCTTGCTACTTCTAAGCTGCCGAATATTATTACTCAAGGTCATAGAAGCATACTGATTAGATTCTAGAAATCCATCCCAACTAAACTCATGTTGCTTTAAGTCCTGTTGTTCATATTCTATTCACTACAAGTTTCAGCAAAACTTACCTATCCATTATTCAAAGCTGTCAGCCTTACTCAATCTATCAGCTATGACTTTCTTCAATTTCACTAATTTAATTGTTAAAATGTATTCTCCTCCATATCCTAATTTTTTATTCCATCTCCAAAACTATAAGGGGGAGAGAAATTCTCCTAATTCAATGTTCCCACTTAAATTTACCTCATCTAAACCTTTCAGTAACTAACAAGGTCATAGTCATTTGAGATAAAGATATTTCAAAATGTCTCAAAGGTAGGAAACATTCAAATGGGGTTCCCAACTGCAGTGGACACGGTGCTCCACCTAGATACCCTAAGATCTTGCATCCTAGTTCCATACACTCAGTACCAAACTTCTGTGTCCTTTGCCTCTGAAGTTCTCACAGATACTTTTCTAAGAGGACCTGTCCTCTTAAGCCACAACTATTCTTTCACAAGTAGTGCTGAGCGTTGGAAATCTTGGAGAGTGACATGTCTCCCAAGGGTTGACCCCAACCAATGCTTCGGTGGGAGTTTGAAAGCCAAAGTCCCTTGCTTTGAAGTAAGTATTATACTCCTGAGATGCACAAGTTATCAGACTGAGACCTAGACTTTTGCTCACAATTGATCTTTGGTCTCTTCCTCTTTCCTACCCTCCTTCTCTCTCACTTTCTGAACTGAATTCTTATTCCAGGATCTGTTTCTTGGATACCTGATGTAAGATATAAATTTTGTCCATCTGCTTTCCGGTCCCCTATTCTTCATACTCCACCTCATTGCTTCTTCCTTGTGCCTACGCCTTCCTTCCACCTTACACTCCCTGGGATTTGCCTTTCTGTCAGTTTCTTTTCCTCTGCCTATGAACTTGTAGAGTAACCCCTCACTCCTATACTAAAGAAAACGCTATACCCTACTATCTTCTTAACATTTGTTTTTCCTTCTTTCCCTTCATTGCCCGAGTTCCTGTCACTGTAGACTAAATATGCTAGCTCTATTTTCTAATTATCTTTCACTTACTCATTCTTTATATTTGGCTTCTGTCTTTATCAATTTAAAATTAATAATATCATCCCCATCATTAATTGATGTTCTGTCCTCTCCTTTAATCTCTCCTAAGCTCTTTACTGGAGGCACACTGTTCTTCCGGAACTATCTTCCCTTGACTTCTTTGATACAGTAATTTTCTGAGGATTTGAAATGGTTATTTCTCTCTCTTGTGCCTTACTGCTTATTTCCTTTTCCATTCTTTTAGCCATTTCATCCCCTAACAATAAACATTCTCCTTTTTTGGCCTTAGACTACTTTTTTAAGTGTTTATTTATTATTGAGAGACAGAGCATGAGCATGGAAGAGGCAGAGAGAGGAAGAGACACAATCTGAAGCGGGCTCCAGGCCCTGAGCTGTCGTGTCAGCAGAGCCTGAGGTGGGGCTCGAACTCACAAACCACGAGATCATGACCTGAGCCAAAGTCAGACGCTTAACCTTCTAAGCCACCCAGGCACTCCTAGACTTTTTTTTCTGTACTTTTTCTTGGATAATGTCATCCATTACCATGGTTTATTGCAGAGCCTGAACTGTTGCAATAAAACAAAGTAACTTTATATTTATGCAACTCCTGATTCCATTTATGCTCCACTAAAGATCTCTTCTCCAGAATATGCTATCGCAGGAAGAATTCAAGACTTCTAAGACTATTTTAGTTAAAATAACAAAGTAATATTGTTAAGATTTTTTTTCCTATAGAAAAGACTAGATCTTTTTAAATCCAAACTTTTATTTCATATGTATTTTAAAGTTTTCTTCCCTTTCTCCAACTTTGGTTGGACTCCTGCTGGACTGAGGACTTGGAGTAAGAAAGTGATTTGATTTTTCTCTGCTTTTTATTTACTTCTCTTTTCTCTTCATTTTAGTCTCCCCTTTACATATTTGCCTCCAGCTCTCTCCATTACTTGGCTTGAGGGTGAAGAAAAATACCCCTCCCCCATATAACCCTGTCTTGGATGGTAACTATTTCTAAGAATTCTCCACCTTAAAGAATGCTACAACTTCAATAAACTTATCACATTTCTGATCATTGCTTATGTGGCTTGTGTGGGGTCAGGGAGAAGGCTTAAGACAGAGGATCTAGGACTATTTTAAATTCCACTTGGTAAACTAGAGAAGAAGTCTTCATGGTAATTTCTTTAATATGTGGGGAACTCTATTGCCTATTTTACGGCTCCCAATTTACCCCAGCTACATCATAGCTCTTCCCTATGTAGCTATACACTTACCAATGCCCTTTGCTTTGCCACTACCAATTCTTTGCTTTCTATTTCTTATTCATATAATACATTCTCACCCCATCTCAGAAACCTCTCTCCTTCAAGTCGTCTTCTACTACCCTCACTTGGATTACCCACCCTGATTATACGTGATCTCTTTTTTCTTAAAATTCAATGTAACTTTAAAATGGTCTCATGGAAATTGTGTTAAAATGAGATTTAGATATGAGACTTAGGCTTGAGTCACATTGATCCAGTCTTTTTATGTCTGAACATGAGTCTCACTTTACGATATGAGACTATTATTTTAACTGAAATTTTATATTTGTTTAGACTGTAAGTTTCAACAAAAAGCTCAGTTGTGAACAGAAGCAGCATCTTAATTATACTATCATACTTCACAGCACCCACCGGTGTCTTTCACATAGTAAGCAGCCCTATTTTGTCAAAATGTACTGAACTTAAGGCTGAAGAGGAGATGGAGATGTCCTGACATGACCTCGCACATAGTGTGCTGCACTCAATACATTTTTTTTAAATAACCTGACAGAAAGTAGAGTATATGTGGGTCCCTTTGCCTGATGATCTCAATCATCCTAGAGAGAGGTAGGTATATTTATATGCTAAGATGGCTATGGAGATATAAAAATACACTTAAGGAAAAGAAGAGCTAGATAACAACTTGAGGGTGTATACTAGGTTTCAAGTAGCAGATTGGCAAGTGGCAGCAGCAAGAGCCCTGCTAAATTGAACTGCATGAATCTGTAATAGGCCAGGCACAAGGCACTCTCTGTCATACAAATGAAGTGCTGGGGTTATTACAAATACAAAGGGAAGAAATTCTTTATTAGAAAGAAACTCATTTCCTATGTATCTACGGGATTTCATAACATTCAAATTATGTTTGCTCTTGCCATTAGAATAATTATTCACAATATAGCAATTGATCAAGTTTTCTCCGTTGAGGCCGTAATATGATTTATTTCCTCAATTATAAATTATAACTTAAAAAGAAAATTTTAAAATACTTTAGTAGAGTACATTTTAATTTCCAAGTTTATGAGGGTGAGGTGGACATGTTCAATTGAGTCATGTGTTTTATTCTTGGAATTACACAAGATCACACCCTCCCTTCATAGTCTTAATATGCAATGGCATACGTCCATGGGCACGTGGTGGTAGGCAAAGGGCTCAACAGTGGATAGAGAAGTCAGATCCAACTCAAAATTATTTTGTAAACCTCCTCTCCTAATATTTTTCCAGCATTTTCTCATTATTGCTTATTCTCTCTTTCACTTATAGTTCTAATCTTTAAGTTTTCAGTACAATTTTATCCTGAAACTATCAGAACTGCTTTCTTATATGTTTGATATTTTTGTTTATTAATTCCTGTAATGCATACCACTATAAATGTATATGTGTAATGTGTAGCAGACACAAATGCATATACATACAAGGTAGCATAATTTTTGGAGATTAGAAAAACCTAACTCTCCCACATATCAGCTTGATAACAGAGTAGTATTTAAAATAACTGACTCAGTTTCCTTATCTGTTAAGTGGAAGAAATAATACCACTCTAGGTTTGTTGTGAGCTTTTAAACAGAGTAAAAGGGACCCACTGGGGAATTCTGAACAAAGATGTGACATCTATTTACATTCCAGAGAATAATTCAGCTATTACATGAAGAACAGACTGTAGAAGTACAAGGGTATACGATGGTAAACCATGATCCAGAAATGGTGACAAAATTGTTGCCCTAAAAATGTTGGCAAAATGGCTCAGGTTATGGTGTAACAACGGAAATTCTGAGAAGTACATAAAATATGAATGCATTTTGAAGTCAAAGGCAATAAAAATCCTGGTATATTAGATGCAGGGAATATGAGAGAGACACCAAAGATCGTACTGTTTTGACCTAAGCCACTAAAATAATAGAACTGGCATTAACTAATGGAAATTGTAGAGAAAGATTCAGTTTATTTTTGAGCCTGTTAAGGATAAGATTTCTGGTGGACTGTCTTTAGTTAGCAAGCCCCTATAAATTTAAAAGCTTAAAACAATAACAGTTTAATTGCCTCTGTATCTGCAACTTGATCAGAGCTCAGCAGCAACAACTCATCCCTTCTTCACATTGATGGTGGTAACACCAAGGCTGAGGTGACAGCACAGCTAGGATCTAGTTCACTCACTCAATATGTCCAGCAGTTGGTGCTGGCTGTCAGCTCGGAACTTAGCTAGAGTTATTGGCAGGAACTACACTGGCCCCTTCTAAGGGGTTGCTTGGCTTCCTCACAGCAGAGTGATTGGTCTCTAACAGCTTCAGAAGAGAACTGTGTGGAAGTTTTATGTTCTCTCATCATGTAGCCTCAGATTTTACATAGTATCACTTCCATAATAGTCACAGACCCATCCAGATTCAAGCATATGGAAAAGATCTTCCACTTCTCAGTTTGGAAGAGTCAATGTTACATTTTAAGAAGGGCATGTGGAATGGCAGATATTATTGTAATTATCTTGGAAAATAAAATTGGCCACAGACCTCTAATTGAAGATGTTGAATAAGCAATATATAAAAACATAAAAATCTAGAGTTTAGAGTGAGGTATGGCCCGGCTATAAACCTGGCTATAAACCTTTTAAAGTCTTTAACAGTTAGGTGGGATGAGACTACCACAGAAGAGAAAAGCACCAAAGACTGAGCCTGGGGAACCAAAATTAACGTGTCAAAGAGAAAAAGAACTAATAAAGGAGGGTGTGTTGGAATGACTACTGAAATAGAACAATCAAGAGAACTGGTTTCTGTCTTCCCCATATTGTCTCTTTGAAGTCCATCTCCTCAAGATCTGCCTTTGTATTAGAAACTGAGTTTGTTGAGATACTGGTATATACACTTTGGTCTGGGAACTTATGACAGCTCAGATGATGAACTATAACTTGTCTAAATATGTCAAAATAATCTCTTCCCTTTGGCTATTGACTGATCTAAGGATGGGCATGTAACACATTTCCGGTTAAGAGAAAACAAAGGTAGTAACATGAAAACTTTTCTCTTCCCAGATAAAACCATATGATTTGGCAAGGAAAAAATGTCTTATCCTATCTCCCTCCTACTTAAGTGTAAACATACTCCCTGATGATTGATTTATCAAGCATGCTGTAACACCAAGTGTTGGGATAATAACACCAAGTGTAAGACAAAACATAACCTAGTAAAGACGACAACTGAAAAAGGTAGAAAGGGAAATCCCTACAGACTTTCACTCTAATGTTTTGCATTTAGGAGCAATTCTTAACCAATGAAGCTTTTTCAATTTATGTATGGTAATCTTTGCTTAAAGTATCACAAACTCTTGGTGTTATTTCCCTCTCTTATATTAACCTTCTTTGCTTCTTTTTTCATTATATTAATGCTATGACTTATTTTTACAGCATCTATCAAGAAAGTGAAGCAAATGATGATACTGAAAGAAAAAACCTACACATAACCTATAACAAATAAAAGTTTTTAGTCTTTCATGAGAGTTGAAATGACATTTTACATAGATAGACTCCATTCTAAATCAGTGTTTCTTACGCTGTGTATCTAATAAACCATGGTCCACTTTTCTACCCTTCCAAATGAAACAGGAGTTCTATTAATGTAAATATATCCACTCTTTAAAAGCAAACAAAAAAACTCTGAAGTCAAATTATACTAACAGTGAAAGAAACACAGTAGCGTGGAGTTATAAAGTTTTATAATAGGACTGCCTCTATATTATTGCTTAAGAGAAAAGCAGTTATCAGTCAGCACCTTATTCTTTACCAGCTGCTATACTAAGCTCTGGGGATAGAGAAATAAAGCAAACACACATGACTATTCTCCTTACAGCACATTAAAGAATAGAGACATCATCCAGTCCAGTGAAAAAAGCAGAGCCACTAACCAAATAAACATAAGCAAATATTAATGCACAGAATTTTAAAAAATAATGAAATTACTAGGTACTTTGGCATCATAGTGTTAAGGCCACAAGTCTAAACGTCTAAACCAAACTGACTCCATGACAGGCTTTAAGTTTCCCCTCTAAACTAGAAGGGCTGTGTTTGGGCTTCCCCCAAAACTATCAGGTAGTTACACATTGCCCAAGGCAGGAGTAACCACCCTTGCAACACCCAATCAGGAAAGGCCAGCGACCACCCTCCACATTGTTAAGGGAGAGGCCTGGAGATAGAAACTATAGATAGGACCCTGTTACCTAATGTTAAAGTTAACCTGTTAGTCGCCGAACAAGACCCTAGGCTCGCTCTGTGATTGGTTGAATTTAAAGGTACTCTAAACGTTGTAATTGGATCCCGCCAAAAGTAACGAATACTCTAGACAATGTGTATGGTCAAACCCGCTGTCAATGATGTTGAATAATTATGATTGGATCACTGTTCCCATGTCACAACTTCTGTACCTCCCCCGTCACAAACCCCATAAAAACCCTACTCTACCCTTGTTCGGGGCTCTCAGGACAGACCCACACGCTGGAGCCTAAGCTCGAGCCCGTAATAAAGCCCTTTGCCTTTGCATGCGTGACTCGGTCTCCCTGGTGGTGTCTGGTCGGTGAGGATACTGCGAACAGAATGATATAATGTATTTAAAAGCCAGCTCAGGTGATTTAGCAAAGTAAAAGTAGGAAAGAAACCATTGCCAATAAAGGAAAGAGGTTATTCAAAGGCTTGGAGCAGAAGAGACAGGAAATATCTGAACATATTTTAAAAACTAGTTCAAACACAGACTGACTGTGATACCAAAGAGGCAGTAGCAGGAGTTTGAGACTGAGTATTTACATAAGACCTGATGAAGAAAGATCTCAACAGAAATTTGGACTTTAGACAAAAGTCAATGGGAATCCCTTGAAAGGATTTATGCAAGATTTATATTAAAAGAAAAAAATGTCAATCTGCCTTTAATGTTAGGAGATCAATTGTGTAATCACTGCAGTGGTATATGTGTAAGATAAGAACAGATTTAATTAGAGTGAAAGTAGCAAAGATGGAAAATGGTAGATTGATAATATTTAGAAAAAAATATTAACAGAACTTGATGGCAGATTAAATTCATTTCTATTTTAGATATGCACAATTTGAGTGCCTATGAAATATCCAAATGGAAAAATAGAGATGTCAAAAAAACAGGTAGACATATTTATCGGGAACTCCAGGCAAAAAAGAAATACAATGCTTGGAACGAACATGTTGAATGGAAATCATAGACTTGTAAATGGAAACTGAAGCTTTAGAAATACTGAAGAATGATGTTGGCTATCATTCACTCAGAGAATAACTGAGTACTTGTTTTGCAAATAGGCGTAGGGCAGAACTTTAAATTGAGAATCTAGAAACATGTTGGTATACTTACTTGGATTTACACATAAAGAACTGCATAGTAAGTATAACTCCATCAAATATGTACTAAAATACACAGCACAGAGTGAAAATAGACTTTTTCTTTTGCTTAGGTTAAGATACTGAGTTTTGTTTCAAACATTTTAACAAAAAGTATTAATATGATATGTGGATTTTTTAAATAAAACTTACAAAAACTTACTTAAAACTCAAGATATATGTAAAGATTAAAATTACCCTTTCTCTGGGTGCACAGCTATAGATCTTGGTTGATCCAGGCCTTGGGAAATAATTACATAACGGAAAGAGCCATTGAGCCTTGCAACTTCAATTAAGTTGAAACCATGGTCGGTCCAATATATGTTACCTAGGAGAAATACAGAAGTGTTTATACCATAGTTGTGAGAAAGAAAATGATTTATTAGTTACAGCTAAAATTAACTTTTGGAGCATTCACATAATTATCAAGAAATCATTTACTTCCTATATTTATTTTATGTGTACATTTCCTATACAGAAAGCTGTAAATAAACTAATATTCAAAAACTTTCTAATCTCACACATCTGTGGTTTAAACCATATAATGATACATTTAGGTGTTAAAAATAAGTTGAAACTTCTGTCACCTAAGAAGGGATCTATTTTAACTTTCTACTGACTCCAGGCAAAAGAGAACTTCTAACACTTTTGTTTACCTGCCTCACAGTTCTCAGGAGATTTGGGCAAAGTTAACACTACATAATCTACTTCTGCATAAAAACATTTGTCTAAAGGCTCATAAGCATTAGAAAGAATGAAGCCAAGAGCAAAAAAGGCTATTTATCCCTGTGGCTAGAACTACAAAAAAAATTATGACTTGGAAACAATTTTTATGAAGGAGGTTGAAACCCTAACAAAATAGGTGTGAAATGGAAACAGAAAAATCCATGGATTATACCAGCAATCCAGTCAATAGCTATCCCCTCCACTCTTCCCAAGCCATTGGTAATGATATCTTCTTTCCAAGTCTGATCTCTTTTAGCTCGGCTAATTTTATTGAAGCCCATGTCTGTCCAGTAGATGGTATCATTTTCTATGGATAAGACAGAAAGAAACAAAAAACAAAAAACAAAAAACATACACATACACTATAAAAGGTATCAATTATATTGATATATGTACTAGGATCACATTGCATTGGTATTTCGGGTGTACTACATGTATAAATAGTTTTCATGAAGCTTATTAATACAAATAGTAAGAAATATATTAAAACAACATGAAAGAACCTAGTCAAATGGAATTTTTAAAGTGCTTTTGAAATATATATGGAAATGACCTATCATATCCTTTATTACTTTTTCTTCATTTTCCTACTCATTTTAACTCAATAAATATTTATCCCACATTATTTTGCAATTTTGATATTAAACCATACTATAGGACCACAGTTTTTGTCTTCACACCTATACTTGTGCCTGAGTCCTCTAAATATAAATAAGAATCCTACTGGAGATAATCAACAAAGTCTCAGAGAGAGAACGGAAAGAAACATAAGGACATTTCAACTACATCAAGAGTGTTTTAAACATAAGGTCATTCAAAATGTATAAAGCCTTAAAAATGCCCTAGCATCCAATTATTCCTTCTGAGGAGCTAGTTTCCCAAATGTCAACTGTAAACCCCTTACATTATTTTTCAAACTCTCATTGGACAAATGGGCTTAGGCATACTTGAAAAATGGCTCTATGCTATCATAGAGTCTTTAAATAACAGTGCTTTTTGAAAATTTGAATGACAAATGTGTCTGAAGATTATAAATGAAATATATGTGCATGCATATGCATAAAGGGTAGCAATTATAGACCAATGATTTTAAATATAGCCACCAGAAAGACACTGGGGACAAATCATGAAATAATAAATTTGCCACCAACTAAGTAAGTTTTTGTGTTGTGACCTACGTGGCCATTTGAAGAACAAATCCTTTAAGACCAATATAATTTCCCTCTGGCACAGTGACAGACTATGGAAATAAAGAAAAAGCAATTAGTATAATAAAGCCATTTATCAGTAAGTTTTGAGATTCTGTTTCTAATAGAATATAGTCTAAATTCTTCACCTAATTGGAAAAAGACTGCAAAACCTCCTTGTTCTCAAGAATGGTTAAGTCAAATACATAACTGTTTGAAGCAGAGCAGATACCATTTTCAAATATACATATGGAAAGCAAGAACTTGTTTGATTTTTCCAATTTTGGGAAAGTATTAGTTAACATGATTTCAGTTCGAAAGACTGAATCAATCAAAAACAATAAGCACTATTTTTCATTTTTACTAAGCATTATACCTAATCCAAATGTCTTCCACAAATGTTGTACACATATATCTAACTGAACACTTTGTTTCCCCAGTGGTAGGTAGAGAAGGCAATCTGGTATACAAAGGACATATTCTGGATTTCTATCTGAAACACCTTGTCTTACAATCTTCCATATAGCAACTCCATATGCCACAATGATATGATAGATGGCATCTCCACCCTTTGTTTCTTGGGCTAAAAACCTCATATTATCCTTGATTACTTTTTCTCAAACTTTACATCTAATCTATCACCCACATACTCTCTTATTCAATCTACAACCAATTATTTTTGTCTCTTTTTATTCTTCTTTCAATCATATCCATCATCCAACCACCTCTCACATGCTCTACTACTTATAATGTAATCCAAACTATTATTAACTCTTGCCTAAAGTAGAGTTGACTCCTGAACAACCTGAGTTTGAACTGTGTGGGTTTACTTCTGTGTGGATTTCTTTCAGTAAATATATTGAACAATATTGACAGAGGCACCAACACACAATTTAGCCTATAAACAGATGACATAAACTCACAGCATCAATAAATTCAGTACTTTCCATACTGTAAATGTATTTCTCTTACATCTACCTTAATAACTTTTTCTAGCTTCCTTTATTGTAAGACTATAGTATATAATGCATAGAACATACATACAAAATATGTTTTAATCAGTTGTTTATGTTATTGGCAAGGTTTCTAGTCAATAGTAGGTTATTAGAAGTTAAGTTTTGGGGGAGTCAAAAGTTATATGCAGGTTTTCAGTTGCACAGGGGTCAACCCCTTATTGTCCAAGGTCAAGTGTATCGCAAATAGCTTCCTAACATACTGCCCAGCATCACTTTTGCCTCAGTACTCTCCTTTCCTCCCCAGTCCTTTTTCTACTTAAGGGCCACTGTTACCCTTTGAAAAGGTAAACAAGATCATTTCTCTCCCTTCCACTCAAACTCTCTAATCATTTCCCATCTCATCCAAGGTAAAATTAAATTTCCTTCCCATGACCTTCATGATCTACACACACCCTTCAACCCTCTCTCGCCTGACATCCTTCCACCTTCCCCCTCACTTATCATCTCTGGTAACAGGCCTTCCTCTTCCTAACACAAACCAAATACTACAGTCTAAGATTCTTTACATTACCCTTTCCTTCTGTTTGGAAGCACTTTCTTCAGATATCTGTATAGCTCTGTCTTGGCTTAGCCCTTCTTACTGAAACCTTCCCAGACTACTCTATAAAAAATTATTTCCTGGACATGTTGTATCCTCTTTACCAAACCTATTTCTGGCCTTAGCATTTATTAGTGTCAATCCCATTATATATTGGTTTGTTTCTTTAATTCATAATATTATATGAATTAATGTTATGTACTATACAAAAACTGTCTGGAAGGGGACACAGGGTAGATGCAGCTCTTACCATAAGAAAATTTACATGCTTAATATGAAGGTATGCACATGAAAATAAATGACTAACAATTAACAATAGTGTAGCATGAGCATCATATAAGTAGAGGAGGTAAGTAATTTTACAAGATCCAAAGAAGACATTCACAACAATCCTCACAAGTATTAGGAAAAAATAACCTATATTGTATGTGAATCTTACTTTTTTAAAACTTTTTAAAAAAATTTTTTTAATTCATTTGAATTCATTCTCTCTGACAGAGAGAGTACGAGCAGGAGAGGGGCAGAGAGAGAGAGAGAGAGAGAGAGAGACAGAATCTGAAGCAGGCTCCAGGCTCTGTGCTTACAGCTCAGACGTCCAGAAGGGGCCGAAGTCGGAGGCTTAACTAACTTAGCCACGCAGGCGCCCCCTAATACTTTTGTTAACGTTTATTTTTGAGAGACAGATCATGAGCAGGGGAGGGGCCGAGAGAGAGTGAGAAACAAAGAATCTGAAGCAGGTTCCAGGCTCCGACCTGCCAGCATAGAGTCAGACGCGGGGCTTGAACCCATGAAACATGAGATCATGCCCTGACCCTAAGTCAGATGCTTAACTGCGTCAGGCTCTGTGCTGACAGCTAAGAGCCTGGAGACTGCTTCAAATTCTGTGTCTCCCTTTCTCTCTGTACCCCTTCCATGCTTATTCTCTGTCTCTATTTCTCTCAAGAATCAATAAGCATTAAACAAAAAATTAAAAAAGAAAAAAGAATATATTTTCAAATATCTGGGAAGATCTGCAAAATAAATGTATATTATGTCAAGAATGATTTAATTATGAATAAATCAGGTTGAAAGATGATAAAATTTTACAGTAAACAGTGAAACACAAAACAGAAATACCTACAAATATAGAAAGGAAAGAAAAGATTATCATTAACTGTCCTGTCCTGAAACTTACTCCAGAATAAGACAGCTTTTTAACTTTAATTATGCTTATTCAACAGATAACCTAAAGAATATTTAGTACATGCTAAATAATATTATAGGCTTATGAGTATAGTGGGAATATGACTGATAGTCCTTTTAATCACAGAGTGTATTTCTGGAGTTGAATTAAAAATAAACTATCTTAAGACGCATGATAAATGGTAATGTATGAAATAATTACAAAATATTTGGGCGCCTAGGTGGCTTAGTCGGTTAAGCGTCCGACTTTCTCTTAGGTCATGATCTCGCGGTTTGTGGGTTCGAGCCCCGCGTCGGGCTCTGTGCTGACTGCCAGCTCAGAGCCTGGAGCCTGTTTCAGTCTGTGACTCCCTCTCTCTCTGACCCTCCCCTGCTCACGCTGTCTCTCTCTCTCTCTCCTAGAAATAAATAAAACATTAAAAAAAATAATTACAAAATTGGAAAACTGAATTTGTAATTTAAGATAATAACAATTATAATTAGCTCCCCACAGATATAATAAGACACATAAGATACTTAGAAACTATTTTCAATGATTATATAGAGAGAGATAGGAGGCCAGCTATTGTACATTGTAACTAGTCAGAATTAGAAAAGCCACAGGGGCGCCTGGGTGGCTCAGTAGGTTAAGCTTCCGAATTCAGCTCAGGTCATGATCTTGCATTTCTTGGGTTCGAGTCCCACGTTGGGCTCTGTGCTGACAGCTAGCTTGGAGCCTGGCACCTGTTCTGGATTCTGTGTCTCCCTCTCTCTCTGACCCTCCCCTGCTCACGCTGTCTCTCTCTCTCTCTCTCACTCTCGGAAATAAATAAAACATTTAAAAAATTTAAAAAGAAAAGAAAAGCCACATATGGTCAGCCATGCAAACTGCTGCTGCCACTCTGGAAAACAGTAAGGAAGTTTCTCAACAAATTAAAAATAAAACTACCCTACAGCCCAGCAATTGCACTACTAGGTATTTAGGCAAAGGACACAGGTGTGCTGTTTCACAGGGGCACATGCACCCCAATGTTTAGAGCTATGCTATCAATAATAGACAAAGAATGGAAAGAGCCCAAATGTCCATAGATGAATGAATGGATAAAGAAGTGGTACACACACACACACACACACACACACACACACACACACACACACGCATACACACAATGGAGTATTACTCAGCAATAAAAAAGAATGAAATCTTGCCATTTGCAACTATGTGGATGGAACCAGGGTGTTATACATATCATTCTATAAGTCACTGGAATCTACTTCTGAAACCATTGTTGTACTATATGCTAACTAACTTGGATATAAATTGAAAAATAAATTTTAAAAAGCTACATATG
Organism: Proteles cristata cristata; assembly: GCA_017311185.1. NCBI lineage: Eukaryota > Metazoa > Chordata > Mammalia > Carnivora > Hyaenidae > Proteles > Proteles cristata. The sequence continues at coordinate 1,551,556 of JAESUZ010000815.1, forward strand.
GTCATAATGTTATTTGTCTATAAAACAAGGAAGAGAGCAAGTGACAAGAAGAAAGGTTAGACTTTTCCAGGTAAGCTGAAGAGCTAACCATCTACAGAGTTAGGATGTTCATGGTCCTGTTTAAAACTAGGAAACAAGAAACACAAGTCTCTTAAAATCCTTTCACTGTTAGCTATCTATTTATTAGGATTAATTAACAAATACTTATTGATCATCTATTGCAAATACATTAGTCTCCATGTTATCTTAGACTGCTGAGTCCTTCCTAGAAAATTCAAAGAAAGTCCTGTTTCCCCACCTAAATATACATCCTATTTCAGAAAACACCATACCAGCACAAAAAAAGCCCACCCGATAAAATATAATGTATAAGGTTGCTCTGCTTCTCTCTCCTAATGAAATAATTACCAGCACATTAGGAAGATAGCAGACTACAGTGTAAGAAGGGTAGGGCTGGGTTCTTAGCATTTATCATTGTTCTCTTGCTAACTGTGAGACTGTCATGAAATTAGTTTGTCTCTGTTGGCCTCAGTTTCCTGTTATATGAATATAATAGAGAAATCAAAAAAGAGATATACAGATATAAGTAAAAGAAGGCAAAATTTAGATAACTTTAGGGTTTCTTTCAACTCTTGATGTTTTACTGTTAATATTTAATTTTTCAATTGCACTTAAAGGGAATACAGTATCTCAAAATTCTGTCCAATCTGAACTGTTATATATATCTCCCTTTTTTCTCTGTAATTCTTTTTCCCTCATTTTAACTGTCTCCATTGTCTGGAGCCGAAAAGAATAAAGCATATGGTTTTTCCAAGAACATGCTACTAATGGTTATTAAGCCACATTTAATTTTTCAACCACAGACCTTTACATTTATACTATTAGATGCCACCCTGTTACATTTGATCATGGATCTTGCCAGATGACATTTTTAAAAAAACATGTTAGCCAATGACTCTTTTTTGTGATATCCACAAATTTGATAAGTAGGTTTTCTACATCTTTATTCAAGGCAATAATGAATACATTGAACTAGACCAAAAATATACTTTTGGTACACCACATTTTACAGTAATTGTGGAACTCCATCATCCCTTCATATTGGGCTGATTCAGCTGGGAAGAATGCCTTGTACAGAAGAAGAAGAAAGAAATCCTCAAGTTTTTCTGCTTTCCAGGAACTGGTCCAACATGCTGCTCTACTTTGGTTGATAATGCTTATCTTGGGAGATATGGGGCAAATATCTTCAAGTCAGGAATGACTTCAGAATGTGTTATTAAAAGGTAAAGGCAAGCTTATTATTTTAGCTTCTTCCTCAATGGCTTTCCCCCCAACCCCCGCACTAGTGTTGAGTAGGTCTGATAGGTAATAATTCCAGTGAAACCAGTAAAGATACTTTTTAGATGGGTCCTTAAAAATACTGTAATATATCTGTAGAAGGTCTATATTTAGGGCATTTATCACACATCACCAGGCTTTAGTCTCTTGTTTTCTCGGGAATTCTGAAAGGTAAAGTAATTATAACAAATACAATCGCAACCGGGGTAGAAGTAATTACATCCAGCTTTAATTCTGAGAACACCAAAAGACTATAAGCATTACTGGTTCCTATTATAATTGTTGTTGTTATTTTGCAAATAAGAGCAAGTGCTATGGGGATCAGGCAAAAATGTGAAGATAGAAGGAGTGTAAGAATTATTAACACTGGACTAAAAGGAGTTATAAAGAAAATGAAAGAGAAATAGGTGAAGGAAGGAAGAAGGCAAAGAAGGGACGGAAGGAAGAAGGAAAGAATCACACTTCTGTTTATCATTGGCATACGCACCTGCTAATGGATTTAACAGAGAATATGAGGCATAGGAAACAGTAAGAAAAGCTGAGTCATTCTAAAAATAAACTTTTAAAAATATTGTGATTGGTGCCTGAGGGAGACGTTCTTTAATTATCTTTTATCAATATATTGTTGATAAATTAAAACCATTACATATCGTACTATGTAAAACTGTGGCTATATTTTGGATCTAGCACCTAGTGTGAGACAAACTACTGGATGGCAAAAAGGTTTACTGTCATGGTGAAGCTGTAAAAATTAGAAATTACCCTATAATTTATTTTTTAAAATCGTACTATAAATTTCTGTTTGCCTTAAAAAAACTCTAGCATAAACAAATCCTTCTCAAAGGATCTGAGTTTGGTCCTCAGATCTGGTGATGTAGATAGATTCTAGTACCTAGTTTCTAAGGTAATAATTCAGTGAATGTTGACACAGAAGCTCAGAATCTGGGTCACCTCCAGGAGACTTACTTTTCCCAAGTTTATATACTAAGAAAAGTATATAAATTATATAAACTTATAATTTTATAAATATATAGAAATTACAAAAGTTATTTTATATATGTTTATAAAATTATAAAAATGTTACAGAAAACAAGATTCTTTAGTAATTGGTTCTGCTAGTACCATCTTAGAACTTGTTAACAGAACTTGTTAAGAAGGTCAAGTTAAGATACAGAACACAAAGAATTACTTAAGGACAGCTCCAAATTGGGAGTATTAAAATTCACCAATTTATTTAGCTTATTTGTCAAATTTCTTGGTTTTCATCTTGTTGGGCCCATTATAATCTACCCCATACTTTAAAAGCAAAGATATTAGGGGTGCCTGGGTGGCTGTTGGTTAAGCGTCTGACTTCGGCTCAGGTCATGGTCTCACAGTTCATGGGTTTGAGCCCCACAGAGCCTAGAGCCTGTTTTGGATTCTGTGTCTCCCTCTCTCTCTTCCCCTCCCCTACTCATGGTCTGTTTCTCTCTGTCTCTCAAAAACATATAGACATTGAAAAAAAAAATTTTAAACAAAGACATTAATGTTCAGTTCCAAAAGCATATGATAACTTATGGGAAATTCTATAAAAAATAGTCCAAGTTTCTTTTTCTTTAAATTTATTTTGAGAGAGAGAGGCAGAGAGAGAAGGATAGAGGGAATCTCATAAACCGTGAGATCCTACCTGAGCCAAAATTAAGAGGTGGACCCTTAACCAACCAAGCCACCCTGGCACCCTACTACATCCTGGTTTCTTGATAAACTTCAGGCTTAAGTTCTAAAGAATGTTGTATCTATGGCTATTCAACTACAGTCAATTAGAGTACCATTTATTACTTTATAGGAAAAGCTGCTAGGATTTTATTGATGTATTTTTAGCTTGTATTGCTATATACAAATAAAGGTTAGCTGTAAGGAGTCACTATTAAACTCATGGTACTGATGTTTATCCAGAACCTGTACTTTAACTTCGACTGTTGGGATCAGAAAGAACACTATCCCTCACCCTGCCACCCTTCCAACAGTCAGCTTTTACTTGGACTTTAATTATTTACTATAACTTTCAGATAAGCTAGTTGCACACACCTTTCCCCTTCTGAGGTCAGAAATAGAAGCCTTCTGGGGTGCCTGGGTGTCTCAGTTGGTTAAGCATCTGACTTTGGCTCAGGTCATGATCTCACAGTTCGTGGGTTCGAGCCCTGCGTCGGGCTCTGTGCTAGCTCAGAGCCTGCAGCCTGTTTCAGATTCTGTGTCTCTGTCTCTGTCTCTGTCTCTCTCTTAGAAATAAATAATACATTAAAAAAAAATAGAAGCCTTCTTCAAGGTTTTAACTGTCATTTATCAACAGTGGCCTTAACAGGTAGGCTGAGAAATTTGACTGTTACTCCATTTACAAAGGCTGCCATGCAATTCATTAAATTCTAGCTTAGTCAAGATAATGACTTCCAAATCTATTTTCATTCTAAAACGTTGACACTTATGACTGTTACCTTTAATCTAAACCCTATCTTTTGTTCTTTCAAAAATTACCCTGTAACTTTTGGAAAGAAGAGACTTTCTCATATCACTCCTACATTTTCCAGTCATTATACATCTCAATGCAATTATTTTGGTCCTGGTCTGTGTCATTTCAACCCAGATACTGGATTCAGTATCTGACTAATTCAGTATTTGACTAATTCACTGTTTAAAAACCCACCCACACATGAAATGCAAATAATACAACAAAATTTATGGAAGCATAGGATAAGGAAATATATTATGACAACATAAAAACTTCAAACTGTGAATTAGATACCTTATTCTAAATAGTGCTCTGGCCATATCCACCAGAGGTGACTTTTTAGTGGCAGCTTCATATCACATGCTAGCCTCACCTCCTCTCCTCCATCTGATCTCAGTTTATTATTTCCTCAACTCTCAGATTACATTGTCTCTAAAAAGAAACCCTCCGTAACTATTGTTCCCAACCTCAGCACCAGGTTTGCCTTTACATAGCTTAAACTGTGTCAAATGACTGTCCATTACTAGTATTGCCTCAAGAAGCTTAACACAAAACAAAGCAAAACAAACAAACCAAAAACACAACCAAAGATACAGGTACACCTCAGAGATTTTAAATTGATTAGTCTGGGGTACTGTGCTGGTTGAGAATTACTAGCCAACTCATCAAAAGTAATAATAAGAAGAAAAACACTTATTTAACAGGGCCCAAAATCTTGTACACACTGTTGAGAATGGCTAGGAAGACCAAGAAAATCCAAGACAATGTAAGAAAAATGTTAAAATAGTGATTTTTACATTTGTGTTGCTTAACCTTTTTACAATTTCTATTTTAGTGTGTATTTTATAATATATTAGATCATAATGTTTACAGTAATAACACAGTCCTTACACGTTAATAATTTACTAACAAAAGAAATTTAAAAAAAAACACATGTATTTTAAGCGAAATCTGTTCTTGTATAGCCAGTAGTTATATGATTAAAAAAGAAAGGCTTGCTACCCGACCCTGGGGGCTACTTTCCCATAGTGCCCTGTGCCATGCTCGGTGCCATCATGGCACACCAGGTGCAACCACTAGAGCAGAGTAGGAGTGTTACAGAAATTGAGAGGAAAGCAAGGTCAGTCAAGGGCATCAGGAAAGACTTCAGGCAAAAAGGGAGGCTTTCAGGGATCTTTGAAGAGTGGGGGGCATTTGGATTAGCATTTGGAGAAATGCCCAATATAGTTTATAGAAACCTAGTTGAGATAAGAACCAATTTAATAAATGTGGTCATCTTCATAATAATAGGAGGGATGATGAGAGTTTCAGGAAGACTGGAGAACAAAAACTGTGATGACAGCCAGTTCTGAAGCCATCAGATACCTGTGTACAAATATGAACTTTTACTTTGTATTCTTTTCCAACTTTGAAAGCATTTCTTTAAACATTTTGCAGGTTAATAAGGACCCAAGTTCTCGATATTTCATATTAAAAGGATTCAATAATAAAGTACGAATGAATTACATTTGTTTCTTTCATTTGGAAAAGGCAAATCAATACAAACGCTAATGGGCAATTTTCTTACAACAACAAATCACTAAAGAACTCCATCCTTGTGAGTAAATAAAATAGAATCTGCAGACTTCAAAGGTTTTAGATACCTTAATCTCCTTAAGGTACAATGTTATGAAACCTTAGATAATGTACATTCTTTTTAAAATTACTCTTTTATCAAATAAGAAATATATGCCAGTCTAGCTTTTGTGTCCTGAATAGGATTTGCATTAAACATACTTATTATAAAAGCAATTCCATTTTCAGGTTTTGAACTGTTTCCTCTCAGGGTAACAAAAAGAATCTTTCACATTTTCTTAAGCATTCACTGTTTTTTCTCTTCAAAGCAGTTGCACTGTGCTGTTTTTCACATGCATTAAGTTCGCACAGTCCCTGTGTTCCTAATTTTGACTTTCGGGGAGCACATAAGAACTAAAATGTGCTGTCACAGCCTCATCCTCTTCAAATTAGAAGAGGACCAAGAGCAGCTCCAAGGAGAAATTGTTTTAATTTATTCTGTTTGAGATTTTCAAAGCTGAACTATAAAATTGAGACAGCATACTGGAGAGATATGTCTTCGGGGGACACCTACTCAGACATTTCTTCAGAAAACTATCAACCCATTTCAGAAAACAATGCCATTTTATTTCACTTTTTTTTTTTAAATAGGGAAAGATAAAAATCTTGTTCCTTAAATTTTTGGTTTCTATATTATGCCTCAAATTAGTAAACCAGGCAAAGATGGAGTGTAAACCTTAAAAACAGAGGCCTTCTCAGCAAATATATACATTTTTTTTTTCATCATCCCCTCTGGTGAAAAAAATGTCTTACTTAAAAAGGTTACTGAAGAGAGAAACCTAACATAATGACTAAAGGCTTGGATACTCTGTTCTGATTTCCTAAACTGAAAAGCTCAGTGGGTCTCTGACATGGGTAAATTACTTTATCTTTCTGGTCAGTTTCCCCAGTATGTAAATAGGTAACAGAAATGTTATGAGGATTAAATAAATCAAATCTTGGTAAAATTATTACTGTCTACTTATCAATTATTAAAAACACAAAGTATATGATACAAGAAAATAAAAATATACCAATTTGGTATCAAGTTGGTAATTTTATATGGTTTTGAAGGGCTTTTAAAAAAAATTTTAAATGTTTCTTTATTTTTGAGAGAGAGACAAAGCATGAGTGAGGTGGGGGCAGAAAGAGAGGGAGACCCAGAATCTGAACCGGGCTCCAGGCTCTGAGCTGTCAGCACAGAGCTCAATGTGGGGCTCAAACTCATGAACCATGAGATCGCGAACTGAACTGAAGTCAGACACTTAACCAACCGAGCGACCCTCACTCCTAAATATTGAAATAAGAGAACATTGATAATTGATTTTGAAATTTTACTGAAAGTATATGTTATGCCTGCTTTCTATAACAATGCTACCGAGGCACCCAATGCTTTTGAAGACTTAATGTGGTTTTAGTTAACATGCTATCATCTTCTATAAATTTAAATTTTTAATCTCACCAAGGAAATAATACAAGAGACGGAAAAGGCCTTGAAAATAAATAATCAGACATTGGTATATATTTCCAGTCACCATCATTGAATTTTTATAATAAAATTTAACACTGATTTGGATGCACAGTGGCATCTATTTTCAGAAAGCAAAGTTATCTTTACTATGAAAAGTTGCACAGAACATTTGGTCTAAGAATTACTTGAAATTGTCAGCGTTTGTTTTACTTACAAGTAGGCCAAAAATTCAGGACAGGAAGAAGTCGTTATTAACACCATTAAGGAATCAATAAAATTTGTCCTAAATGGGCATTTTAAATATTTTTTTAGTGTTTTATTTATTTCTAGGAGAGAGAGAGAGAGACAGCGTGAGCATGGGAGGGTCAGAGAGAGGGAGTTACAGACTCTGAAACAGGCTCCAGGCTCTGGGCTGGCAGTCAGCGCAGAGCCCCATGTGGGGCTCAAACCCACGAACCGCGAGATCATGACCTAAGCGAAAGTCGGACACTTAACCAACTAAGCCACCCAGGCGCCCCCTAAATGGGCATTTTAAATGCCTATGCATATCATTTAAATCATAGGTGACAAGTAAATATAAGAATCTTATTACACAATTATTTTCTAGTCTGACTTCACTATTGAATCATACCTAACATGATAATAAAACATTCTATAAATGTGTACTGCTTGGACTTGCAGAAACAATGATTCTTTTTTATAAACATTCCTTTTAAAAACAGAAAAAAATATATAAATCGATACTTTTCGTTGAGAGCTATGTGTATTTTTTTTAATGTTTTATTTATTTCTGAGAGAGAGAGACAGTGTAAGCAGGGGAGGGTCAGAGAGAGAGAGGGAGATACAGAATCTGAAGCAGGCTTCAGGCTCTGAGCTAGCTGTCAGCACAGAGGAGAGCTATGTGTATTATAGGAGATACAAAAATAACCAAGAAGCTCCCTTCAATCTTCCCAGGGAATCAATCACCCTCTTGTAAGTACTTGGTTGCTACACACATTACGTAACATTCCATAGTGAACTGCAATTGTTTTTAACCTATATTGGGAGTACATTAAAAGAAGGCTCTATATTCTCCTCTTAGTTAGTGCCACAGAAGCCAGTGTAATACTTTGGACTGTACAGATATAAAAGCTCAATGAATAAATAATTAAGCATGACTGTCTGCATTCTTACCATCCGAACATTCAAATTCATCATGGCAGAAGATCAACCCATTACAGCTACCCCCAATCTCCTCCTTTACCTTTATTCTTTCAGTTGATGAGAAGAACAATATTCATCACACAAACTAAAAACATGACAGTTATCCTTGATTCTTTCTGTATCTATTTACCTCACCCCCACATTTAATCAATTACCAAGTTCTGTATGTTTTAATGCTTCTTTTTTTTTTTTGGAAGTTTATTTATTTATAAGACACAGAATGAATGGGGGAGGGGCAGAGAGAGAAGGAAAGAGAGAATTCCAAGAAGGCTCTGTGCTGCCAGTGCAGAGTCCCATGGGGGGCTTGAACTCACAAACCTGGGAAATCATGACCTGAACCATAACCAAGAGGTGGATTCTTAAGAGATTAAAAAAAAACGTACCTGGGTATCTTAATCTGCATATACTACTACAGTTTTATTTAGGTCCTTACCTTACTCCAAATTATTTCAATGGCCTCCTAAATTGTCTCCCTTCCTATAATTTTATTCTCCTTAAACCCATTCTCACAACTATCAGGGTAACTTAACTAAATCCAAACCAGATCTTACCACTGTTCCTGTTGCTAGGTTTCTCAGGACACTAGGATAAAGTTCAGATTCCTTAATAAGTCATATAAGGCCACTTATCATCAAAAACAGTGGCCTCCAAACATTTTTGTGGTGTATAACAATTTAGTATCCACCCTTTACATATAATTTTTTCTTTCATTATACATGTACACATATATGAAACATGCACAAAACTTTTTTAGAGAAACAAGAAAAAATAAATATAAGCGGTTGTAATATGTCCTTCTATACAACTTATATAGTTACAGGGTATGTACCTTGCTTCCCTCCTGGAAAAGATTCGGCCTATAATACTTCTTTAGTTTTGTCTAATACACCTGCCTCAGGCTGGGCTCTAGCTGAACCAGCCCTTGCTCACTGTACACCCATCATATTATTTCTCACCTCTGTGCCTTTTCTAGTGTCATTTGTTCTCTTTACCCAAGAATCCATTATTCAGACATTAAGACTCAGGCCTTCCTCCTCCAGGAAACCTTCTTGGCAGTTTAGGTCACTACCCTCCTTGCTGCTCTCATAGTAACCTGTGTTTATTTCCAATACCTATACTTAACAAAGAATATTGCACAGCTCACTTTTTATGCATCATTCTTTCCAGTAGACTGAATCTGGTTTTTGTTCATTTGAATCCACAGTGCCTATCTACAGCTTTCCATAAGTGATAATTGAATAAATGTTGATAACCAATTGACAATAACATAAATACAATCAAGTAAATGGTAAAAATGATAAAGCAGAGGATTATCTACAGAAAAAAAAAAAGGTAAGATGAAATATAATTGCCAAGGAGTAATTTCATAAGGTACTAATACTTTAGCCAATTATCAAATCAGTTAAAGAATATCCATTGAATGTCCAATTTATGAAACTAGATATTCCTTCCGATGGCAAAATGTTAAAATCAGGTGGCAGGATATAATTACAGAAGCACAATTATAGTAAGTTTCATTATATATCAATTATAAGTTAAATGAGCAAAAGGTGATTCCATAAAGCTCAAGAATCAGAGCACTTTTTGAAATTCCGAATATTTAAAATTAAAAGAATGTTATAAGCTATACACAAAAAGATATAGTATTTATCTCCTGTTGTTTAGCATCACTCCATAGTGCAATTATATGATATGTTGGATTTGATTGAATTAGATGAAATAAACCAATCATGAATTCAAAGAGGTGATGGAACACATGGAGGGTTTATCATACTCAACGCTCCACCTTTTTATATGTTTCAAAGTTTTCATAGTGAAAGTTTAAAAAGAGCTCCAAGAGACTGATAGAAGTTCTCATTTATCATTCCTAATCAAATTCAGAAGCTTTTATGGTAATAAAATATATAAATAATCTCTAGTCTTTAACATAACTTGGATGGCACTCAGTATCCTATCTATGCCGAAAACTAAGACATTCCAACAATTTCAGAACAATTTTACCTGAACTATACTATACTAACCACAGAAAAAAAAAATTCCCCCTGTTCCCCCCAAAAAAATCTGAAGAAAAGAAAGTATTTACATGAGCTAGGCTTTAGAGGGTGCATACTAGGAATAGTCATACTCTTGGTCTTAGCAGAATCAGCAATGGTTTACTAGAAATATAGTCTTAAAGCAGCACAGGCAAGTGGGTGATTTTTCATCTGGATTAGACTATGCTAATTAATTGACTATGATACAAGGTTAGATATTTAATTTGTAAACTAGCTAGGATAAAATGGAAAAAAAAATCCTGTATCAGCTTGCATTATCAGCTAAATGAAGAGAAACATAATTTAATATTAAAAAATAACATTTAGGTAAACTCAGATATTTTTTTAAAAATGTAAAACATCCCAGAGAGATAAAGAAAAACAGAACTCCTTGAGATTTTTTTCATTCAGTGAGAATACAAATGAAATCCTCTTACAAAGTTTGTGACAGAACATCTTAAGAAGGGTAGATCAAGGACAAAGACTTGTTCTGAAGTAACTAACCAGAAATGTTTTCAGTGATCAAAGCAGAGACATAACAATTCTTTCCTATATACATATACTATGCATGCGTGTGTTCATGCGTATGTGTAGATGTATGTACATTCTTTCCTCCTGCTATATTACTTGGAGCTCCAAGCCGCTTAGATTTAAAAAGAAAAACAGGGGTGCTTGGGTGGTTCTTGCTATCAGCTCAAGTCATTTATCTCATGGCTCACAGGACTAGAGCCCCACATTGGGCTCTGAGCTGACAGAGCAGAACCTGGGATTCTCCCTCTCCCTCCCCTTCTTGCTCTCGCTCTCTCAAAATTAATTTAAAAAGTTTTTTCTTTAAAAGAAAAAAAGAACAGTGATAGACTAGTAAATAACTAGTAAATAAATACATCTACAGAAGGCAACTCTATTGCTTCAGGAAATCTAGTGAATCGACCTGCCCTCTCCCAATGGACTTTGAGTTGAGTCAGTGCATGTCATAAATAAGATTTTATTTAAAATATATATGAAGCAAAGCATTACCCTATAAAATGTACAATATGTATCTTATTTTGTTGTTGTTTTACCCTAACTTATATGAAAATTGATGATTAAATCAGAAAGCTAAGTAATGAAAACTATGTTTCACAAAAGCTATGTACAAGTCCTAAACATTATTCATAAAGCCAGAAACTAGAGATGTACATAAACATTCATCAATGAAAGAATAGATAAACAGCCTATGGTGTATTTATACAATTGGGCATTAGTCAATGATAAAAAGAAACACTACTAACATATGCAACAATATGATGATCTAAAAAATGTGGTGTCAAGAGAAAGAAATCGGATGCTAATGCATAAATTTTGTGCAACTCCATATATCTAAAATTCTAGAATAGGAAAAACTAACCTACAGTGATAAAGATCAGGTCAGTGATTGCTTCTCTGAAGATAGGCATTAACTGGGTGGGAGCAAGAGAGAACTTTCTGAAGTAACACAAATATTTCATGTTTTGTTATTTATTCATCAAAACTGAATGAAAGGCACACTTAATATCTGAGCATTTTACTGTAGGTAAATGACACTTAAATACAGAAAAAATCAAAGTATACAAATATTTGTTTAAAAATCCCCTATAGTCATTTTTAAAGTAGACAAACCTGGCTGTATCTAATAAATTTCATTCTAAAACACAGATATGCCTTTGGTATGCAGGACCCTAGGAATATATTTGTCTAATCTTTTTTTAATAGTTTTTTAAAAATGTTTGTTTATTTTTGAGAGAGGGAGAGAGGTAGGAGACAAAATCTGAAGCAAGCTCCAGGCTCTGAGCTGTAGGCACAGAGACTGAGGGAAGGCTGAAACTCACAAACTGTGAAATCCTGACTTGAAGTCAGACACTTAACCAACTGAGCCACCCAGGTGCCTCTACATTTGCCTAATCTTAAGGAAATCACAATGCAAAAACAAACTCCCAGGACAATAGACAGTAACATATTGGTAGAAAGGTTCAGGGCCAATTCAATGGGGCAGACAAACTGAAAACAGGCTCTGACAAAACATTACTTTGATGGGACATTTTCAATCATCCTGGAGGTATAAACTTGATTCCTGCTCTCTTGGAAAATGAAAGGTAGTAAATAAATGAACATTAAGTAACTATAAATTAAAATGTATACTAAAGAAAACATGCAGAAATTAGAGAAACTAAAGAACAGCTCGAGATGATGACATAGGAAGATCCTGAATTTATCGGTGTCTACAGTTAGATATGAAACAATTTCCTTCTAAAATTTACTAAAGCCTGGCTGAGGGACAACTACACATATGGCAAATGAAAAGAAAAAGAAAACCAAGAGCGTGGGACACAGCCAGCCGTAAAACCCCGCCTCTGTTTTGCAACCCACAACTGGGAAGTAACTCCACCCAGAGTTTCTCTGTAAGGAGTGAAGGGATTGAATCCAACATAGGGCACTCCAACTTTTAAGACTTTCACCCTAGAGATGAGGCCCCCAAATATCTAATTTTGAAAACCAAATGGGCTCGTGTCCCTAGACCCAAAAGACGCTAGTGATAATGAAAAACGAGAAACGGGCCGTGTGCTCAGGCGCACCTGTCCTGGGGCCCGGCTCAGAGGCAGCTATTGTGCCCAAACACAAAATGAAGGAGGTTCACCTAATTCTATTAAAGTGCTGACCTGAGGGATAACTATCTAATTTTGCACACACCTCTAGGATCCTGCTGGAACTCTCTCCCAGGACGAACTGGCGGTCTCATCTTTGGGATGTTCTCTTCCGTGCTCCAGAGCACCAGCGTCTTCTGGAAGGGAGCTTTTCTTTTTTCCAATGCTTTATATACATATATTTTAGTAGGCTTCACACCCAGCACAGCAACCACCACCAGGTGGAACCTTGGGCCCTGAGATCAAGACCTGAGCTGCGATCAAGAGTCCGAGGTTTGGGGGCCTGGGTGATTCAGTCAGTTAAGTGTCTAACTTCATCTCAGGTCATGATCTCACGGTTTGTGGGTTCGAGCCCCACGTCGGGTCCTCTGTTGGCAGCTAGCTCAGAGCCTGGAGCATGTTTCAGATTCTGTACCTCCCTTTCTCTCTGACTCTCCCCTGCTCATGCTGTCTCTCTCTCTCTCTCTCTTAGAAATAAATACAAAACATTAAAAACTTTTGGAAATAAAAAAGAGTCCAAGGTTTAACCAACTGAGCCACTCCAACACCCCTGGAAGCTTTTATCATAACTAAATCTAATTAATTAATTAATAATTATATGTTATAATTACTGTGAGTTTTTAAATATGTTTTAAAATTTTTACCTGTGCTAAAGTGTTTTTATCTTCATTTTTTAAAAATCCCAGTCCATTAATATAGTGTAACATTAGTTTCAGTAGTACAATTTTGTGATTTTTCAATTTAATTTTTTTTTTTATTTTTAAAAACCAGGATTTTTTTCTTTCACATTTCTGAAAGCCAGGAGTCTGAAATCAGTATCATTGGGCTAAGAGCAAGATACGTGCAGAGTCATGTTTTCTCTAGAGTTTTTACGACACTTGATCTTAGCCAAAAAGCTGAGAAGCGATTGTTTTCTCTAGAATTTTTAAAGGAGAATCTATTCCTCGCCTTTTCCAGCTTCTGGTGGCATCTGGCATTCCTTTGCCTGTGATTGTATTACCCTAATATCTACATCCATGGTCACATCACCTTCTCTTGTTTGTCAAACCTCTCCCTGCTATATGAATACTGTGATTATATTTAGGGCCCACCTTGATGACCCAGGATACTCTTCCCACCTCAAGATATTTAATGTAGTCCCATCTGTAAAGAGCTTACAATTCAAAGTAACATTCACAGGCTCAGGGATTAGGACCTAATTTTGGAGGGGGTGGGGAGGGGGCACACTGTTCAGTCTCCTACATTGGAGCTACTAGATATTTGCAAAATGGACTGATTTATCAAATCTCTCCTTAGTCATATGTATTGTCATATAAGCCTACCAAAGATAGGAGTGTTGAACAGAGGAGGAGTGTAGGAACTTATGGACTACCCACTGATGACATTATGATGCCTTCATGTCCCCAGGCATGTCCTGGTATCTGGATGGCCACCTGGGCCTCTGGCATCTTTCAGGAGATGCTTCAGCAATCTGCTCGCAACCAACAGGGAAAAAAGAAAATAGTCTTACCAGTTTCTAAGGGATGGCCAGGGTTTATTAGAAATAACCTTTTACTGTACAGCAAAAGGTAGTACTTTCTTCCACCTTTCCCGCTTTCCTAGAAGAAAGGTTTACATGCATTCCTAATTTTTGTGTCTGCTGCTCAAAGGGCATCTCCTGATTCACTGAACTTAGCGGCCAGGGGAGTCTGTGTTCCTGGTCCTATGTGACTATACAGTGGTGAAGGTGCTATAGAAAACACTATGGATATTCATCAAAAATTAAAAAAGGAACTCCTATATGATTCAGCAATTCTTCTTCTGGGTATTTATCCCAAGGAAAAAAAAAGCTAACTCAAAAAGACATATGCACACCCCCGTGTTCATTATAGCACTGTTCATAATAGCCAATGGTAACAACTTAAGTACCCATCAATGGACAAATGGAGAAAAAGGTGCATTATATATATATACGTACATATACATACATATACATACATACACACACATATTATATGTGATGGAATATTACTTGTCCATGAAAAAGAATGAAATCTTTTCATTTGTAACAACAGGGAGGGGTCCTGTGGGCATTAAACTAAATAGAATAGGTCAGAGATGACAAATACCAAATAGTATATGATTTCCTTTAAATGTGAAATGAAGAAGGAAGGAAAGGAAAGGAAAGGGAAGGGAAGGGAAGGGAAGGGAAGGGAAGGAAAGGGAAGGAAAGGGAAGGAAAGGGAAGGGAAGGGAAGAAGGAAGAAAGGAAGGAAGGAAGGAAGGAAGGAAGGAAGGAAGGAAGGAAGGAAGGAAGGAAGGAAAAGACAAGTTGGGGGGGGCGGCGAGAGACTGAATTCCCTTGGAGAATTTGAAGAGAAGGTAGATTGTTAAGAGAGGAGCAATGTGCTCAAAGACACATGAAAGGAGAGAGCACAGATGCTTTATTGTGGTAAATGCAGAGATAACTATGTCTTCTTGACTTAATGGAGCATCGCAACTCTCCTGTATAGTTGTCTTACAAGTAAATTTTATAATTTTCTCAGGAAAAAAAGAAATATTGTAATGAGAATCTAGAAAAGAGAAGGATTACATCAATTGGAAACCTATGCTTGGAAAAATTCTGAGAATGTCACACAAGGAAACATGCTGTTCACTGGAACATGAGGGAATGACAGAGACCAGTCAGAAATCATGTCTGAAAGATGTTTTGCTTCATGTAAGACATCTAGTTTATTTGTTGATATGAGAAGATGGCATTTAGTGCTAAGAGTTTAGGGTTTTATTTGATGATGATGACAATGAGGATGGTGGTGGTAATGAGACTGTCACGGCTAGGATGACATACAATCAGTTTGCCCAATTCACCTGGTCATAGCACTAAGAGTCCAAGGTCCTAGTAAACCTTTTAGTGCTGAAGATGAGCTTGTTGTGTCTCAAGTGTGTAAGTGACAGATGGTCCCAGCTGCTGTGTGCTGGATCCACCACCGTGCTGTGCCAAGGCTTCTCTAAGCTAAACACCGTGTAAGGCAGGGATATTAAGGTAGACCCATTACTGCAACATATAGAACTTCTCTGATTGGTGACTTTTGTCCGCCTCAGCCTTTCTGAAACATTACTGAAACCACACCAGTCTGACTTTTCCTACCTAACCTTCCTTCTCTCTTACTTTCATACAAATCAGATCTATATTGTAGTCTGACAACTCTCCTCATTTTTTCTCTCAAGTTTTTCCTCAATAAGACTTTTTCATGTCTAATCCTGTCTTGACTCTGCTCCTTAGAGGATCTAAACTAGTACAAGTGGTGTAGGAGTAGTCTAAGAAAATAAATGGTGAGATGCACCTCTGAGTTTGACTCATTCTTTACACAACAGCCGAAGAGGACATGGCCCTGAAGACACATGTGGCATGGACAGTTCCTGGCATATGATGTCCAAGTGCTAAAATTTTCATGCAAAGTGACCTGAGAAAACATCTTGTTAAAACAGAACTATCTTGTAGGGGAAATGAGTAATGCATTTGAAAAACATGGAAGAAACAAGGACCACAAAGTCAGCAGAGCTGGCTAGTTAACTGTACTGACATTCTACAGAGGGATAATGACAGACTGAGAGCTATTACAAGCAATTAAAATGACATGTAAGCATTGATATGGGGAAATTACAATGAAGAGTAGTAGTAGAGTAGACACAACTGAACAAAAAATAGAAACTCTAATACTGATCCAGAGAGCTCCAGAAATGTCTAAATATTTAGCAAAGACAAGTCTGCTATGCAAAAATCAGAGATGTGGTTGGTAAGACCTGGGACTTTGAAATATGAATG
The DNA here is from genome assembly GCA_017311185.1 of Proteles cristata cristata. Taxonomy (NCBI): domain Eukaryota; kingdom Metazoa; phylum Chordata; class Mammalia; order Carnivora; family Hyaenidae; genus Proteles; species Proteles cristata. Next base: position 1,568,144 of record JAESUZ010000815.1, read on the forward strand.
AGGATGGTAGATATTCCTAAAGGTGTTGGTTCAGGTTTCTGAACTACCCCTTGTACTCAAAGTTTGCAAAGATTGTCCAAAGGCTAGCACCTTCTTTGTGCTGAAAGATGTTACAGAAATACTTCATCTGCAAGGCAAGAGTTACCTCCTTGAGAGCTAGACTCACTTCTTCCTGCTAAGTTGATAACTGTGGTTAAATCTCAAGATAATCCACCTGGAAGGCTTGCTGGGCCTCTTAAAGGAGGAAAGAGATTATACACAAAAGGAACTCTGAGGAATAGTTAGCATGATGACCAGGGGCCAGAGAAGTCTCCCTGAAAATGGATTTTGAAGGTGCTTTATCAACAGGGGCTAGAATATAAGATGGACAAGCAAGGATTCTTTTACTTAGAAGTACTTTCTCATGTGGCTTAGTTGAATCTCAGTGTCCACTCAGACCATGATCTCACAGTTCTGTAAGTTCAAGCCCCATGTCAAGCTCTGTGCTGAAAGCATGGAGCCTGCTTGGGATTCTCTCTTCCTCTCTCTCTGCCACTCCCCACTCCACTGTCTCTGTATCTTTCAAAATAAATAATAAGTAAATAGACTTAAAAGAAAAAAAGAAGTACTTTCTCAGTACATGAATGGGATAACACTCTGGCAACAAACCAGGATATAAGAAGTGGGACACAATCCCTGTGAAGGTGGCTCTTAAGGCATGGAGGAAGTATACCTTTCTCCATGTAGAAACACCTTATTTGCCCTGACAGATGGTAGATGAAAAAATAAGGAAAATTAAAAAAGGAAGTGGACATGGAGATACAGATTATGTAAAGAAAGAAAACCCACCAAAGGGCCTTAGAGGGCACACTATTCCCCAAGGCTAATGGTATTGTAGAAATGAGAGGAGTACCAGCGGTACCAAGAAATCCAGTACTAACTTTTCTTACAGGGTGAGGACTGATAGTCAACAAGGATGCTGCTTAATGTTTACAACCCCCTAAAATACAATGGAGATGCAGAAGCCAGAGGATGGTGTCCCACTAAAAGTCATGATACTCTGCTCACATCTCTGACCTAAACTAATTTTCATATCCAGAACCCACTGATTCTGCTTTGAAGAAGCAGCCAAATCCCGGCAACACTGTGGCAATTTTAAAACTATGATGATCCTCTCAAGTCTTTCCTCAAAGGGACCTGCAAACATTTACTTGAATGACTCAACATTGGCGAAAGGGAAATACTCAGATATCTCGATTTGTAGACATAGTGTCTAAGTTGACACTGATACATCATCATTGATTCCTTGGGGTGGGGCTCACACAGTCCAGATAATAAGTGAAATCCTGGGTAAATTCTGACTTCCTGTATGCCTGAGTCCATAGACCCATCCAGGAGTAATTTTTGTAGTCCCAGGTGTAAAACTGGAATTGGTATACCAGGGAGTTGTATGCACCTCAACAGTGGGTTTGCCCCCTCTGGAGTAAGAGCTATCATAGCAAGAAAGGCCAAATGGATGTCTCCAAAAGTATAAACCCTCCAACCTCTCCCCATCCAACCTAAATGGTCAAGATTACAACACATGTTAGAGAGGATAAGCATAGATGGCGGAGACTTGTGTATCATTAAAGGCCATGGTCTCAGTTACATTTCTGATTAATTAGCCAGTCTTGCCCCTGAAGAATGAGTATGAACTACCACAGGCATAACCAAGAAACAGCCCCAGTAGTGACAGCTGCGATGCTAGATGAGGCATCGTTGCTAGAGCAGATTAATAACATCTCTGGTACCCAGTATGCAGCCATTGATCCGGCAAATGCATTGCTTTCAATATGATTTAAGAGAAGGATCAGATAGACTTTCATTCGCATTTGATATATGACACTGTTTATAGTTTTTCCTCAGGGCTATGTCAATTTTCTTACCCCTTACTTAAAAAAATAACCAAAAAAACCCCTATTTAAATATAGTCTAAAGTGATCTGAAATATGGATCAGTAGACATCACAGAGAGTATTATACTACCCCATTATTTCAAATACATCACTCTGCTCAGTCAGAATAAACAATTGGTGTCTCGGATACTGGAAGTATTGGGAGAAAACATATGCTCTTGAGGGTTAGAAGTAAACCCTAAAAAGATGCAGGGACTCACCATTTTAATGATGTTTACATAAGTCCAGTGGTGAAAAGTATGTCAAAATTAAAGACAAAATTTAAGACAAAACACTGCATCTTGATGTCATTACTAAAGAAAGAATTTGGATTCAGGAGATATCGTATTCATTCCATGCCAAAGATTATTGTGCCAGCCCATTTCCTTGATGACATGGAAAACTACTAGCACTGAGTGTGATGCGTAGCAGTAAAGGGCTCTGCAGTAGGTCCAGGCTATGATGCAAGTGGCCCTGTCGTTTGGGTCATGTGATCCTGCAGACCTGGTGGTGGTGGATGTTTCAGTGGTCAGAACAAGATGTGGTATGGAATTTCTGGAAAGCCTTGGGAGGAGAATCCCAAAACAGGCCCCTAAGATTCTGCATGAAGGCAATGGCGTCTGCACCAGAGAATTACATATCCTTTGAGAAAATTCTCCTGACAGGTTTATGGACCCTGGAGGAAAGAGAATTCTTGACCCTGAAGCTCTAAGTAACTATGTATCTAGAACTACCCACCATGAGTTACCCTAATACGTATGTTTATATAGAGGTTCCAATCATAAAAATGAGAAAAGAAAACAAACCACTAAGATTGTTTTAAGGATCATTCAGCTCAATATATGGATTCATGCTAAACATGAATTGCAGTTTCAACAGTAGCCCTTAAAGTGAGTAGAGAGGGAAGAAAATCATCCCTATGGTCAGAGTTGTAAGCAGTATACAAAATTATTCACTTTGTGTGAAAGAAGTATCCTGAGGTACTCATGTATGTATAGATTCTGAGGCATGGCCAGTGGCCAGGCCATCTGGTCTTGGGACTAGAGAGAAAATAATTAGAATATTAAATATTAGTGAATGAGGACATATGGGAGTGAGGACAAAGTGCAAAGGTTTTTGAACCACATCTTAACGTCCACAAGAAAACATCCACCATGAAAGAAGTACTGACAAGCAAAATGCCTTGGTCTGTTAACTTTCTCCAGGCTTCATCATCAGCCACCCCAGAACTGGGTACATGAACAAAGAGTTCATAGTGACGGAAGCAAAATTTCAGTGATATAGATTTCCACTTACCAAGGCCAATCCAGCTAATTTTGCTTCTGAATATTGAATCTACCAGCAATGGAAAATAACAATGAGCTCATAATATGATACCATTCCTCAAGGACATCACCTTATCACTTGCTGGCAATTCAACAACATCAGACACCTTCTAAGTTGGAAGGGTCAGTGGTTCATTCTCATAAAGATAGGCCCATGCTAGATATTGTCTTGCCTTTCTTGCAGCATGCCTTCAGCCAATACCACTAGATAAAAGTTTATGGAATCCCTGATACACAGGCATAAATTCCACATAATCCAGATTCTGCCCAGGGTTTCCAATTCACAGTAAAGGAAATGGAAGAGTGGGTACAGGTCCATTGGATACACTGGTTAAATCATACTATACCATCAAAAACAGATGGGTCTCATAGAATGCTAGAACAGCCTTCTAAAGACACAGTTGAAGCATCAGCTTAGAAACAAGACTCTCATGGTGCCATCCTCAGGATCTAGTATATTCATTCAGTTAGAGATCTCTATATGGTCTGTATCACCAATAGAGCAATCCATAGCTCTAGGAACTAAAAGATGAAAAAATAGAGTCCTCACTTTTAATTCACTCTCAGTGACTCACTGGAGGACTCTATGCTTCTCTTCCTTGCAACTTTGGACTCGGTAGGATTGGACTTTCTGGTTGTCAAAGAAGATGCACTTTTGCCAAAGGGCCACAAGCAAGTTTCCTACTGAAACACAAGCTATGGCTCCTGCCAAGAAACTTTGCACGTCTTGTGTCTAGTGATCAGCAGACTAAAAGAGGAGATATCGTACTGGCATACACGACTGAGACCTGAGCAAGATGAGGAGGTAGGGATGCTTTCACATAAATTGGCCAGGGAAGAATATGTATGGAACTTGAGTAATCCACTTAAGGCCCATTTCATATTCCTTGTGAAAAGACACATGAGCAACCCAAGTCTGAGAAGGGTTACCAAGGATTCAGACACCTTATAAACAGTTAAGAATGATGAGCAATTACAGGGGTGTCTGGATGGCTCAGTTGATTAAGAGTTTGACTTCAGCTAAGGTCATGATCTCATGGTTCATGAGTTCGAGCCCTGTGTCAGGCTCTGTGCTGACAGCTCGTAGCCTAGAGTCTGCTTCAGATTCTATGTCTCCTGCTCTTTCTGCCCATCCCTTGCTTGAACTCTGTCTCTCTCTTTACCTCAATATAAATAAACATTTAAAAATTTTAAGAAGAATGATGAGCAATTACAATGGATAGTGGAAGAGGAAGAAAATGATGATCAACTGTGGCTTGAGATAAACTACAGCTATAAGGTCTATTAGTCCCACTTACATCCCTCTTCTAAATGTCCCCACAAGAGGAACTAAAGGAACTAGAGTAGTTTCCCAAACCTGTGTAGACACATTACATGTGGTACAAGGGGTGGCCTTTGGCAGTCATAAACATGTACTTCTCAAATCTCTGACTATGGGGCTATAATTGACTGAATCCATTAATGATGCCAAGGCCTCACTTCCAACAAGGCTCCCAGAAAATGACTGAGTATGACATGTATCCTGAGGCAGAAACACCCCTGTGAAATTCACAACTCCTTTAAATTGTTACTTGGCTCAAGAACTCCCAATCAGCCTTGCTAAAAATTTCTTAGAACTGCACTGCAGTCTAAGACTTATCCTATCCAACTTTCCTACACTATTTCCTTCCCAAGGGTCAGCCCTATAACACATTCCAACTCAATCTCATCAGTCTCAATCCCCTTTATTACTCACACACTTTTCCCAATCAATCTCATGCACACCAAGGCATGAATATTTTTAAATATGGATGAGTGAAGGTATCATGCCTATTGGCCTTTCTCAAAGAGTTCAAACTGTTCACAAATAAATATGTTTTATTGGTCTGCACTATTACATTCTGTACTGTTATGTGCTCCTCTTAGGAAAACAAAACAAAACAAAAAACAAAAACTGGCAACTTAGGGTGTCAATACTGCATCACAGAAATATGTAGTTAAGTAGCATCTGTCCCTCCTAGGTCATTTGCAGTATCATCTGCCACAGTCAATCCCCACTAGGCCTCCCTCTCTCTCTAACTATTCACACAGAAAACTTTTGATCCTTGTAGTAATTTGAGTTCATGACACTGGCCTAGTACTCTCAATAAACTAAGGTCCAAAGATATCTTCTGAGAATTAGATTACAAGATGGGTTAAAATTTTAAAGCAACATATAAAATGTAGCCACCATAGGGGTAGGGATGGAGAAAGATTGTAGGCTTGCCAGGAATTGGGGAATTTGCAAAGCAAGAAAGTCAGAAGAGCACAGAGTGCAAAGATTTACAGTTCATTAATGAAATAACTGGCTGCAGAATGTGGGCTCTGAAAAGAGGCAGACAAATTACAGAACAGGTGCAATGAAACACAAGTAGATGGAGTCAAGTCACAAAAAATCTGAAATAAGGACAAAGATTAGGTTCTGTGTGGAATGATAAATTCAGGGGTTATGTGAGGAAAAGGGTATTCCCATTTCTGTCTACCTCCCCGGGAAAAGGTACATGGAATAAAATTTACACTTTTCAGCTTGAACAAATAGTTAATTCCAGATACTCAATTTCCCATAATGATTACCAAATGTTCTCTGTTAAAATAGACATTTTAAATAGCTTTAGTTATCATTTGTCACATAATATATTTAAATACTATATTAGTTTGCTAGGGTTGCCTTAACAAACACAACAGATTAGATGGCTTCTCAGTAGTTTATTTTCTCATACTTCTGGAGGCTGGAAGTCTGAGACTGAGGTGTCAACAGAGTTGATTTCATTCTGGCATTCTGGAGCCTCTCCCTTTGGCTTGTAGATGGCTGTCATCTCCCTTTGTCTGCATAGGTTCTTTGCTCCGTGTCCCAATTTCCCCTTTTTATAAAGGCATTGGTTATATTGGATTAAGGCCTAACCATATGACCTCATTTTCCCTTAATTACCTCTTTTGGGTCCTACCTCCAAATTTAGTCACATTATAAGATGCTAAATATTGATACTCCAACATATAAATCTTGGGTGAAACAATTCAGCCCATAGTAGGTTATCTACTATTATCTCAGAGATCTTTTTTAATCACATAGGAATGGATGATGCTGAAAATAACTTTGAATTACAAAAGAATATTTCTGTTAATTTTTTAAATATTTATTTATTTATTTATTTGAGAGAGAGAGAGAGAGAGCACAAGCAGAGGAGGGGCAGAGACAGGGAGACAGAATCTGAAGCAGGCTCCAGGCTCTGAGCTGTCAGCACAGAGCCTAACGTGGGGCTCAAACCCACAAACCATGAGATCATGACCTACCTGAAGCTGGACACTCAACCAACTGAGCTACCCGGGTGCCCCTACAAAAGAATATTTCTAAGTAGAATGAAAGAGTTGTGTATGTATTAGCAAGTAACATTATGTCCAATCATCATCATTCTACAGGATGTAAGAAAGGCCAGCCCATATGCAAACCTACTAGAAGAAATATAATGTCAGCTTCATTATTTCCAGGGCATATAGACATTTGAAGAGTCATCTGGCAAACTATCAAGTTCATTGATATCAAGTTCATATCAAGAAAAATGAAAACAAATATCCACACCAAAACTTGAACTTGAATGTTCCTGGCAGCTTTATTTGTAATAGTTAAAAAAGTAGAAACAACTCAAATGTCCATCAACTGATGAATGGATAATAAAAGGTCATATATCCACACAATTAACTATAATGTGGCCCAAAAAACAAACAAAAATGTAAGAAAGTACTGATACATGCTACAATATGGACGAACATTATGCTAAGTGAAAGAATTCAATAACAAGGGACCACCTATCATGTGATTCTATTTGTATGAAATGCCTGGAATAGGTAAATATGTGGAGGCAGAAAGTAGATTGGTATTTCTTCCCGTAAGATTGATTAGTTGGTAGAGATCTAAGAATTACTAATGAGTATGAAGTTTCCCTTTATGTTGATGTTCTAAAATTGGATATTGGTGATGGCTGCACAAATCTGTGAATATATTCCAAATCACTGATGTGTTACTTTTTAAACACGTGGATACTAATGTATGTAAATTATAACTGTAAAAACTTGTTAGTTTCTAAAAATGGAGGGGATTTGAGTTTAAGGAATTAGCACAAATGTTGAAAAATTATTTACAACCCAAACTTAATCAAAATGTCCAAAATTATTGGAGAGGTCAAAAACTAATCTACATGATAAAATAATGTACTCCTGTTAAAATCAGTATTTACAGGTTGCTAATCATAACAGCAAAATGCTCATGTTAGAATGGTAAACAAAAGGAGCAAAACAAAATCTTATCAATGATAAGATTTATTTGTATTTAAAAAAAACACCACAAATATCAATATGTAACAATATGGTCTCACTCACACATACAATTTAAGAAACAAAACAAATGAGCAAAGGAAAGAGAGAGAGAGAGGGAGAGAAAGAGAGAGAAAACCAAGAAACAGATTCTTAACTATAGAGAACATACTCATGGTTACCAGAAAGGAGGTGGATGGGGGATGGGAGAAATAGAGGATGAAGATGAAAGAGTACACTTGAAATTATGAAAAAGTAAAATGATAAAAAGATGAATACAGTAAGATATTAATGGTTGCTATCTGTTTAATAGTATTAGTATATTTTTATTTCAATTTGATTTTATATTTCCTAATTTTCAAAATTTCCCATAATGTACAATTTTAAAAAAGAATTTTTAAATAAATAAAAGTATTTATTTAATTATAAATTGAGATAAATTGAGATAAGTGTTTCCTGAACTAATGACTACTACTCCTCAAACCCACTTTAATAACGTTTATTGACTGAGCTGATAGATGTCTCCTTTTTCATTCTAACATCCTTATACTGAGTTAATAGTGATTCACATGAACACTGAAAATAATTGAGTATGCGACTATACTCATTGGTGTCCTGTATTGTATCTATAAATTTCAATCTGGGCTAAGTGAGATCAAAATACAGTTATTTTGTCACTAAAAATGTATTAAGTGGGGACACCTGGGTGGCTCAGTTGGTTGTGTCCAACTTCAGCTCAGGTCATGATCTCATGTTTCATGGGTTCGAGCCTCATGTTGGGCTCTGTGCTGACAGGTTCAGAGCCTGGAGCCTGCTTCAGATTCTTTATTCTTTGTCTCCCTCTCTCTCTCTGCACCTCTCCTGCTCACACTCTGTCTCTCTCTCTCAAAAATAAAAACATTAAACAAATTTTTAAAATTAAGGGAGAACAATAAATGGGAAAAAAAACAAGAATCTATCATCACAATTTAAATAAGGTTTTAAGTAAGAATGATCAATAGATCTTAGTTCTTATTCCCACTAATCAGAATAATATATTATAGGTGACAAAACAAAATTTGAATCCTGTTATTCAGAATTTAGAAAAAAAAGTTTATATATACATATATATATATATAGTTAGAACCTTGAATTACCATGAAATCATAAATTCTTTTTAGTATCTTAATTGTGAATAAAGCAACAAAATGGACTCTCCCTGTCAACATTTGGTTTTCCCCTGAAAAGAACAGATTCTATAGAACAGTCCACTTTCTATGCTTACATTATGCAAGCTTAATTCTGACTTAAGAATTAAGGTTTAAAATACCTGTTAACTAAGAAAATAGTTTTTTTTAAAAAAACAGCCTATAGATTATTACTGTTGAAGTTGTTAATATTGGAAGTTGAATAGTCAGAAAGCTGGAAGAAACCAATAGAAATCATTATTCAGGAGAAGTGGTTTCTTTGTCTTAACTCTTTAAAATACTCCAGAACCAGAGATTCATAACACTTAAATAATCTATTCTAGTACTTACAACTCATGCCCAACTTCAATTTCTGGTTCCATCTGAATTTTTTCCTACTTAATTTACATCTAGCTCCTCTCATTCAGTCCTCAGTAAAATTAAGTGAATGAATGAATGAATGAATGAATGAATGATACAGCTTTTAGGATAAAGCAATCAACTTTGTTTTGTTTTTTAACATAGTCCCAATTGAATTCACTGACAGAATGTATCACTCATAGCAAATGTGGGAGATAACATGTCCCCCTTAGAAGATTTGCATAATTGCTCTTGTGCACTCAGGTAGGAATAAAGAACTGGTGACTGCTGCCATCTACTTTGGAGTTCCCTTTATGACCACAAATCTCTGGAAAGGGACACTTGGCACAATGCTAGAGCTCATTCTAAGTGTAGTTAACATCAGTCAACACTTAGCCTGCGTTGATGGCAAAAAGAAAGTAACTACACTAACATTCTGTTCATCTTATGCACCTTTGTATCCCCCAGGCAATCCTAGACAGCTGTAAGAATTTTCTTGAAAGAGCTTTTCTTAAAGAGCTTTTGTGCCAGAGTTGTCAGGAGAAGATTTAGTGTAAGTTACTATTACATGAAGACTTTCCCAGACACTGGTCAAAACAAAAGTACAAAATGGGCTGGAGGAAGTTGTTGACTTTTGTTAAAGGATTTAAGTCATAATACAGATGCTATTCACACAGTAAATTACTGATAACCTGAACCAACCACCAACATTTGCCTCAAACAATAATGTGTGGTGATGATAGGGATAAAACATCAGTAATACTGTGATAAGGAACCTCTAATGATGCAACCAGTGATTCCCAACACCTAGTATTGAGTCTCTTCTTTAATGCTTTCCCTTTGAGTGTGGGCTGTACCTAGTTGCTAGGTCTTAATAAATAGATCGTACCAAACATGACGAGATACCACTTTTGATACTGGGTTACAAAAGCCTGGCTTTCACTTTGTGTGTGCCGTTTCTCACTTTATTGTTCACTAGCTCCAAGTGAAGCTAGCAATTATGTTGTGAAGTATCCTATCACAGGCCCACGTGACAAGAAACTGAGGTCAGTATTCAATGAGGAGCTGTGACCCTCTGTCAGACAGCCCACAAGGAACTAAATCCTGCCAACACCCACATCATGAACTTGGAACCAAATTCTCCCCAGTTGAGCCTCCTGATGAGAGCATGTCTCTGGCCAACATCTTGATTGCAACCTCATAAGCTGACCCAAAGAAGCTATAAGATAATAAATGTTTATTGCCTCAAGTTGCTTAATTTCAGTAATTTGTTATGTAGCAACGGATAATACAAATATAGTGGAATATTTTTTTTTCTTTTTTCTTCCCCTTCTCCTTTCAATAATGATCATCGTCATTTCCCTCACTCACCTCTCAGATGAGTCTTCAGTCCCTAAGTTTAGCAGGGGCTATCTTATACCTGGTGGCCATATTATCATCATCCCCCCGAATGCCAAGCCCTGATACTGTCAAATATCTTTACCAATCATCACTACAATAGGATTAAAATTCTCATTATGAAATGATCAGGAATCCAATGTTGGTTAATTCACTACTGGTTATTTGATTCATGGTTTATGTCAAACTAAGGGCAAAAACTCAAAGGCAAATCCTGATTGCAGAATTTCATTTAAGCAACTCAAAGTAACCAAGTCTCTTCTTCATCCATATTTTATCCCCAAACCCACTTTCTTCATTGTTAAAATGAACATTCCACCTGCCTCAATAGATAATTTTGATTAATTAAATGGCATAAATACAAAAAGTTTCCTAACCACATTTCTATAATAAGTGTGCAATAAATATTAAGGTTCTTTGATGTTATTTTCATTTTTTTCTCTTCCAAACTCCTTACTCCTTACTCACTTTGGATGATTCATTCTATTTCTAGCTTTTCTTCTTAAAATTTTCTTTTTAAAATGTTTGTTTATTTACTTATTTATTTTGAGAGACAGAGAGACAGACCACAAGCAGGGGAGGGGTAGAGAGAGAGGGAGACACAGAATCTGAAGCAGGCTCCAGGCTCTGAATTGTCAGCACAGAGCCCAACACAGGGCTCGAATTCACAAGCTAAGCTGTGAGATCATGGCCTGAGGTGAAGTCACATGCTCAACAAACTGAGCCACCCAGGAGCCCTTATTTCTAGCCTTTCTACTTCAGCCAAGTCCTTGTTTAAAGGTAGTAAGGAATTCATGTAAATAATTAGCTCTTTATTCTTCTAAAATCCCCCAAAAGAATCCACTTAATACACTTACCACTTATTGTCTCTGGAGAAGAACAAAGCCAAATGATAAAAAGGAATCAAAGACTCACTGTTTATGACCAGCCCAAAAACAATTAAATAACTTCCATTCTTCTCTATTAACTAGAAAATTGTCTACTTGATTAAAAACTAATGATCAATAATCTCAGAAGCTGAATCATAGCTCTTTATTTTTTTTAAAGAAAGCATGTCAAAAAGAAAAATAGACTAATATAATATTGGTTTCTTAAAAGGGGGAAAAACACTTTTTCAAGGTTAAAGAACACCTTTTTAAGGTCACGATTAACAAAACTAATGGTATCAATGTACCTAAGCTAAAGAAGACTTCTATATTATCATTTGACCTGTCAGCATATCCAGAACAGAGCTTCTGGGAATAAACAGGTAGCAATCTATTGTCTATGAGCAAGAGAGCAGAGTAATTTGGAAGACATCCGGAAGACTGATATACTTATAAAAATACTTTCTTCACAATTTTTAAGTGGTGTTTTAGTTGTATTTATAGTATTGGGTTAAGATACTGTGCTTTGCTGAAACACACTTAGATAACTTGTAAATCTCTTAGCTATTAATAATTTACTGTGAATTAGTGTAGCTAGGCCTTCTGAGGATAGATTTCATGATAAGTAAGTGTTGATATGGAAAAGAGTACAGTAATATATCAGACTATCAAATATGAATGTAGTTTTGCTGAAAAGAATCCTGAGCCACTAGAAAGAAATATAGCGTCATATATCAACTTAGGAGAGGGGAAAAAGAGGGGCGCCTGGGTGGCTTAGTCGGTTAAGCGTCCGACTTTCGCTTAGGTCATGATCTCGCGGTTCGTGGGTTTGGGCCCCGCGTCGGGCTCTGTGCTGACTGCCAGCTCAGAGCCTGGAGCCTGTTTCAGTCTGTGACTCCCTCTCTCTCTGACCCTCCCCTGCTCGCGCTGTCTCTCTCTCTCTCTCTCTCTCTCTCCTAGAAATAAATAATAATAAAAAAAAAAAACATTAAAAAAAAAAAAAGGAGAGGGAAAAAGAAAGTTACCAAAATACAGAATAGATGTGCTTTGAATAGACTGGTCTGAAGTTGGTGTTGACAGGTTTTCCTTTCATGAGGAGTGATAACTGCCTGAGTGATTCTCTCAATAATAGAGAGAAATGTAACTATCCCAGCTAAGATGATGAAAGCCTTCATCTTAGCAGGTAATCATTGTGGGTCTTCTGGGCTTTTGGTTTTCAGTAACATATTGAAGAATTCAGTTGCCTAATAAAGCCCTTTACATTGTTTACATTTTGAGTTTAGAAATTATCCAAAAATTATTTGTGAGATATATACAATAATTTGTTTGGCCTATAGTTCCTTATTCTATGTATGTTTATATTATTTGTCTCCCAGGCAGTGTTGAAAAGTTTTTGTTTTCTTGTGGTAGTTACTACTTTCCTCTTGAAAGATAGACCAGACTTTACTGTCTACAAGTACATACAAACTGTTCACATGAGTTGAAAATACAGTCTTGAAGCAAGTTTGAAATGACAACACAAAGTAGTATTGGTTCACTGTCACAAGAACAAAAAGAAATGAACCAGTCCTAAAAATTCACTTTGTAGCCATGGAAATGGTTTTCATAAAATTGAAAAAATGTGCCAAAGCAACAGTATTATATTTCTTAAGCTATTGCTGTTACTAACATAAAAAGAATTCTTTCTATAATTCTTCTGTGGCCTTGGTTGGTGACAAAATGGTTACTAAAAAAAAATTTTTTTTTGGTAAATAGCTGTTTTCTAAGCCTCCAGGGAAAGAAAGAGACTCTCACTTGAGTGTCACCTGCTTCGATTATTAAAGGAGTTTAAGGTCACATGATTCGATGATTCAGTATATGACCAAAATAAAATATGGTCTTCTACAAGCACAAATTTGCCAAAGTGCAAAGAAGTTTATCAACTAATGCCAACAATGCCTAAACAAAATTTTGTTTCAGTGGTTACAAGTATAGAGTGGTATAGTGTAAAGAAATGGAAATAGGATACTCCATTACCATACAACCTCTTGACCTCTCGGGGTTACAGTTTCCTTATCTATAGCCTGAGAGAATGCTACTACATTGTGTCAAATGTTCCTTCTAGTTCTAACAGTCAAAGATATATGCAAATATTGTGGAACTATTACAGAGAAATTATTTCATGTAAATAGTTGACACTCAAATGTGTAAATGTGGCAACGGTATTTTGTCATAGTCTCCATCGCATAATTTTTTTTAATAAGCTTTATTTTTTAGAACAGCTTTAGATTCAGATAAACTGAGCAGAGAGCTCCCATGTGCTTTCTCCCCTCATACACAAACAGCCTTCCCAACTGTCATAGTCTCAACTGATAAACTTAAATTGGCGTATCAATAGTTTTTATTAGGATCTACAGTTCAGATTAGGGATTACTCTTGGTATTCTACATTCCACGGGTTTTAAAAGAAGTTATAAGGACAAGTCCTTTCAGTGTCTTTTCTCTGAATAGCTAGATCACTATGCAATGGTGTAAAAACACATTAAAATATTCTCCATAGGGAGTGCCAAGCAATGGTATCCAGATAATAGTTTTTTTGATGCTCTCTTAAAAGACAAAATAAACAGATAAAAAGCCCTACAGATCATCCATACATGCCTTACCTCAGAAACTATTACTTGTTTATCTTTATCCTCTACAGTAACTTAGCTGTGATGTTTTACACCTACTAGATCATAATCAACATGTGTTAATATTGAGTTGGATGATAAAAAGTTGAACAGATATAAAAATGAAAAAAGAATAGAAGACTGAAATTTTCAGATAAATAATTATCTTCAAGTAATATCCTAGTATGTAATCAGTATAAAAAAGGATACATACCCTAAAGGCAGGAGAGGGTCAGACTGAATAGAGCATTACATACCAAAGATCACATTACTAACTAGAGCAATGGGCTTTGTTTTAAAGGTGTTTCTCTTAACTAAAATATATCTTAAAAAAATTTTAGATCTATTCATTTAATGTGAGGCTGGGAGGGGACAGAGAGAGAGAGAGAGAGAGAGAGAGAGAAAGAGAGAAAGAGAATGAGAGAGTGAGCGCATTAGTGGGAGAGGGGCAGAGAGAGAAGAAGGGAGAGAATACCAAGCATGCTCTGCATTGTCAGCACACAGCCTGATACGGGACTGGATCTCACAAACTGTGGGATCATGACCCGAGCAAAAATCAAAAGCTGGATGCTCAATCAAATGAGCCACCCAAGAGACCCTAAAATATATCTTTTAAAGCATCAAAGTCAATATTCATTCATCAGTAGGAATATTACCCAGTGGGCAAGGATTTTCATAGCTCTTTTCCTTTTTTTCCAGTGGAATGGGACTTTTCCAGTGAAGTGATAAAAATACTTTGAACATTTTAAATCTAGCCACAGGGTATTTGTTCTTCTGTGGCTAGTATCCAGAATTGCTTCCCCTGGTGAAAGAAACCCTTTCACTGCAGAAAACTATAATTTGTTAGGACCCAAACCCAGCATGATTCGGATCTGTTAATCCTCATGAAATATACAGGTTTAAACAACGGATTTATCTCTGTAAAGCTGTGCTAATAAAATGACATAAATTATGATGGCTATAGTCGAGAAATGATTCTTTTTTTTTTTTATGTTTTATTTATTTTTAGGAGAGAGAGAGAGACAGCGTGAGCAGGGGAGGGTCAGATAGAGAGGGAGTCACAGACTGAAACAGGCTCCAGGCTCCGAGCTGGCAGTCAGCACAGAGCCCCACGCGGGGCTCGAACCCACGAACCGGGAGATCATGACCCAAGCGAAAATCGGACACTTAGCCGACTAAGCCACCCAGGCGCCCCGAGAAATGATTCTCTTTCAAACCATCTCCTTATTGTGATGGGAGCTTTTTGTTTGTTTTGTTGTTGCTGTTGTTTTTGTTGTTTAGAATAAGGAGCCACTATGCCCTTTCATTCTGTCATCTTTATCTTTGATTGATCCTAGGGCAGGGATTATGTCACAGATGTGAATGCCATGAACGAAAGAAGAAAATATAGAATATCTGCAAAGGGAACTAATAGAGGAAGAGCTTATAATCAGGTAAAACATAATGGCTTGGTGGAGGAAAAAAGTGTTGATGCACCAAAAATTGGTTTCTCTACTTTGCTCAGGAGTGATCTTGTCATTTTCTTTCCTTTCTCCCTGAAGCAACTTTACTCAACAACAAAGCCACAAAGCTTACATATTGTCTATAATGATGTCATAAATCAAGCTGCTGGCACTTACTCTGATTTGGATATATTTTCATAAAACACAATTAGAAAAGGATCAGACTATGAAATAGATGGAAAAGGTATGTGTGGAAGTGGGCGGAGGCTCTTCATACTGCCACTACCATCATCATCATTAGTGCTTTACTTCCTTCCCTATCTAAGCACTGTCTGCTGGCCTTCTAGGTACATATGTAAGGACTTCAAATAGCTGGTATTATTTTTTAATCTTTAAATATCTGCTTTATATAATGTTCATTATCATCATTATTAAGTTCATCTTTACTAATGAATTTTACTAACGTATTCTGTCCCCAAGAAGTTAAGAAATAACTATTCTATGAAGATAATTGAACAGAAAGTATAGTATCAGTCAAGGGAACAGAAAAAAATCTTTGCTAATTAGAAGTTTAAATACGGCTTCCAGGGCATGTTTGTAAATATGTATATTACCCACACATATATCACATATGTTTACTTCTACAATTTATTACTTTATGATTCAATTATCACTATTTTCTTAGCTCCCTTATATATCACAGTGTCAAACATTTGTATACATTAATCTAAATATTCCCACATCCCATAGAGTGAAGAAATGAGCCTCAGAAATATTAACTAACTTACAAACCTCATAGGGGAGTCAGAGGGTGGTAATGAAAAACTACTCTGATGCAAAATAAGTTTATTATGATATTAATAATTATTGGAAATATAGAAACAGGGAGAGTATTATTCTCTGCAAAAAAAAAAAAATAGCCTATATTGTGGCACGTTATATGCAACTTAACCATTTCAGGTTCAATAAAAAGCCTCAGAGCGAACTGATACAAATAATCAGTCTACCCTTAAGGAAAAAAGAAATTTACTAGTGATCTAATCAGACCATTTATACCAAATGTTTCATTATTTTACCTCAGAAATTTTTCAAATACTTTCAAAAATCATTATGAAGGCTTTAAAAGAATCATATGTGGGATAATGGTTAAAACAAAGGATTATGTGTGCCTAATAAAAATATATGCTTATATATAACATCTTTTCAAGAAGTTCAGGTTTTCTTCATATTGCACTTTTGCACTTACTAAATCTCTATAGAATAAGATGCATGAAATTAAGAGACTGGGTTGATTGTGCATGGTAGGATAGTGAGCCTTCCAAGTATAACGAAGGTTTGATCAAAAATCACATTGGCAAAATTTTACGTACTGCTCAATAAAATATACTATATTTGTCTGAATTTCCTTTTAGGAAAGGTCCTTTGAACATGTAGGAAATGTGCCTCTATATGATTCCAAACATTGGTTACAAAATAATTTACTTAATAAATGTCAACTTTGAAATGTTTGTGAAGATCCTCAGTAACTCATTAAATTGTAGCCAGGAATTTCATTAACACATGATTAAACAAAATGTGTTAGAGCTGAGGGGAAAAAAAAATAAGCTTACAACCAGAATACCACATGCTGATGCTTAAGGAATTTTTTAAGATTATAAATCAAAGAACTACTTGTTTTTAAAATTGGATAAAAATAAGTCTTTACAAGTATAAAAAATACTGTTAACATGCATGTACATCTTCTCATTAAAACATTAATATGGTAAGCATATGATTTAGTTGGATGAGAGGTACAGAAGTTCGTTTTTATAAGGTTAAACCTACAAGTGTAGAATAAAAAAATCTGAGTATAAATGCCAAAGCATATCTAATGCTTATATTATCTCTGAATTTAGCAATTAGCACACATACACACACAAAGCATATTTACTTCGATAAATTGGACATCTACCATCAATTTCCATGCACACATTTGTAACAGCCATAGGAAAATGTTAGTGTCCATTCTGCTTTTTTTCACCATTTGCTAAAACAAGAAGGATAAAATCTGACTCCAAAATCATACATAGCGTCTTCAAAAGTAATTTAAATGTCACAGCAGTTATAATTGTTTTTTTTGTTATTTGTATTTAATATGCTACTACCTATGTTAGAATAGATAATCATTCCAGAAATATTTTAAATAAGATTGTGTTTTATGTTTATTCCCAATCCAAATGTTTTATATATCCTTATAATTGAATAAAAGTAAGTCTCATTTTATAAAGAAAGAAATAAAACTGTGGCAACCAATTGCCAATCATGGCATTTTAATGCATTTGCAACTCAAATGCTATACTTTAGGACATATTTACTTTATTTTTTTCCAGGAAAACATATTTAGAACAATTTGTATTGGGCTTAAAAATTCATTACTAATTTGCTTTCTTATTCCTCATCTTGACTATCAGAGTACAGAGGGAAAGGTTATATTTGAATCATGTTTAATAAATCAAATAAAAACATTATACATAAATTATGAATAAAAAGCTATTTACCTGCATGAAAATCTATTCCAACTGCAAATGAAGTTCCTGATATAGGCATCAATGCATCCATTTTGTCACTTGGTTCCAAAGGTATTCCCCTGATTCCTTCATGAACAGAGTACATAAGAAATGACTCTATACCTAAATTGGAAGAAGAAAAAAAAAGCTCCAAATGAATAATTAAAATCATTCTACTAGCATTATATTTAACATTTTGTTTAAATTGTACACTACACCTCTAACTAGTTGAAAGGTAGAGAGATTAGTGGTTCTCAAAACTGAGTATGTATCAGAATCTCCTAGAGAACTGGATAAAACACAGAGATTACCAGAGCCGCATCTAAGAGGAAAGATAATTTAAATTTTTGAAAAAGTTCCCAGATAATGACATACACTACTGATTTGGAACTATACTTTCACAAACACAGAGGCAGGTAATTCTTGAAAACATATCTTACCTCACAACCAAAATTCACCCCCCTCTTTTCTAATGCCCAAGTTACCTTATTGTTTACATAAGATAATAAATTTTGATTTTACATATGACTTTAGATAACTATATTACTGTTATTTTTCTAACAAAGTTAGCCTTAAATCATTTGAGAACTAAAAACATACCTGGTATTTAACTTTTGCTAATACCTTGCCATTCCCGCATTGACAGTATGTCCTAAAATAAACATGCACATAAAAGCTGACTATCAGAAATTTGCATGCTATTTATGAATTTTTCTACTATGCTAAAACATGTTTGTAGACATATTTTCCTATTAAAACTAGAATGCCTGAGTTCAGATGTGTCTTTACCACAATTGTGTGACGCAGGCAAGCTAGTTAATCTCACCATGCCTCAATTTTCACATCTCTAAAATGGGATAATAAGAGATCTACCTCACAGAGTTAGTATGAGGATTAAGTGAATTAACATGCTTAAAGTATTTAGAACAGTGCCTAGTACATAATAAGTGTCATATAAATATTTTATTTAAAAGAAAACATATGATAATATTAACATATTTCTCATATAAGATTGAAACTTCTTTTAAATTAAGCTATGATCATTGGATAAAACGATCATTCTAGAATCAAATTTCTTTGAGACTTAGAACCAGAATCTATAAAACAAGAAATAGGAAGGTGGGTCTTTTAGGTGCCAGTGCTCTTCTCTCTCACCTGAGAAAATCAGAGACCTCACAACCTTTCTTGCACTTTCTCTTAAATAGAATAAATTAAACATAACTGAATTAAGATTGACTGGTAATTATAACCAATCAATTACTGCTTTTACTTCAACTCTTGCCTATTCAAGCTGAAGGTAGCTTCTACTGGGTTTGGCTCAAAGTTTGACAACAAACTAATTAATTTGTATTAGGTACATTAAAAATCCTATATCTATGAGACTAAGCAGTGAACCAGTTTCCTAAAAAGAAGCTAATATTATTTTTTCTATATTTTAACTATGTTTTGTTGCCTCAGATCTTCATGGATAAAGTAAATGCATCAGAATTAAATTCTTCAAGATCTTATACCTTGACATGACATGCGGTTCTTTTGGAGATAATATCCCACTGTACACATGCAAGTCCTTGTAGTTTCAGATGTTGGTAAACAAAGCTGAGAGCATCCACCATTATTTAGTTGGCAAGAATTGCTGCCTGCATAGAAGGAAAATAAGCAAAAGAAATATAAAACTCAAGAAAAATAAAATTAAAAATTAATAAATTCAAATGCCATTCAATATCAATAATACGAATATTTATGCTTTTGTTGATTTATAAATGTGGTTGTTTTATGTAGGTTAGTATGTGTTTGAGTGTCTTGAATAATTTAAAGCAGCATGTTACAGTTGAAGTCTGCCCTACCCCCAAAAATGTGAATGGAGATTTAATGCATGGCATAGTGATTATAGACAGCAATACTATAATTAATTATAGTATCAATTAAACTTTGATTACAATTCAGAGTTGCTGAGAGATCAGATCTTAATTGTTCCCATCACAAAAAAGGAATGATAATTATGTGATATGGTAGAGGTTTGAGCTAATGCTAAGGTGGTAATTATATTGCAATACATAAATGCATCAAATCAACATGTCGTATTCCTTAAACTTATACAATGTTATATGTCAATTATTTCTCACAATATAAATTTAAAAATAAATAATTAAAAATTATTTTTTAAAAGCAAATGATGATCCATGAGAAAATTCATAGCTGTATAAGAGCAAGTGAAATTGGTTTGTCATGAATACTGTTACAGACCTTTAAAATATTTTAAGATCACAGGTATTAGGAAATCTTTCTTTTTTGATCACTGTGTTTCACTTCAACTCTATAGTTACTTCATTTTCAAGAATAGTTTATCCAAATACATCAAATACATCTCTGTTAAATTATATTACTAATTCAATTTGAAGACGATGCCACTAAAAGAAAGGAGGTGTGTGTGTGAGTGTGTGTGTGTGTATTTAAATAATTTTTTAAAAGCAAGGAAATAAATTTCGCTACTCCTATGAACATAATTCTCCCAAATATATTTAAAACATACCCATAAGAGTCACCTAATTAATTGGCATATTAATTCTCCTTATTCCTGTGTAGTAGCAATGACAAATATTAGTCAGGTAATCACAGGTAGGCATTCTAGAAAGATGTTCCACTGAATTTACTAGGCCCAATGTGCTAATTAAACCTAGTAGCGTGACGTTAAGTAATTTACAATCTTATCCAGCAAGTTCATTAAATATCCCATTTTTACAACATTTTTATTATTCTAGGACATGCAATGCCATTTACTGGATGTTCAAGCTCTAATACAAAGTGCAGTAAATCCAGTGAGAATTACAAAGCATGATGAAAGCTATATATCAATAGTGCTCTATGGAAAATTCAAAATACCAGTGCAGCTCATTATTTCTCATCTCCTGAATTCAAGATAGTCTGATGGGATTTAATTGTTCAGTTGAAGCTGTCATGAGCTCTGTCATTTTTGAAGTGTGAAATACTCTCAACTTGGGAGATTTCTCATCAAGAGATCTACCTCTCTCCTCATTTCCTATAGCTGCCACTTCAGTCAATGATGAACTCCATCCTATATAGGGCCACATATGAGGATTTGAGTTGCCCTGAACTTTTGAAATGATTACTTTGATCTCTTATATAAACTAAAGAAGATTAGTTGATTTATTCTGCCTTTCCTCAAGCTGACTTTTTATATACTTACATACTAAGATGAAACTTCAAATCCCTGAATACTTTAATGAGTCAGTTATATTTACTGTTATATAGTATACAGTTACATAGTTTTACAGTCATCTATAGTGACCTTGATCTATAGTTATATAAATTTACAGTAATCTATACTGACCTTAAACATATTTATTTTATAAAAAGCACATAAACATATATTAATGCAATGCCAAACTATGGAGATATGCATTTTGTTATAGATTTATTTCAACTATTACTAAAGACTGAAAAACTGAGAAGAGATTGACAAGAAATGCTGTAACTATAAAGTATGAAGAAACACCAAATGGAGAGAAGGGGAAATAAGGAATGAAGTTAAAAAAAAATAGATTCTGGAAGAGAATTAAAATTACAAAAAAAAGGCTTCTATAACCTTGATGATATAAAAAATATGTGAAAAAATAAGAAAAAGGAACTTCTGGGACTGCACATTCTTAAATATAATTGTCATAATAGCAATACATATTGTATTATACTTATTTTTTGAAAAATAAAAAAAATTAGCCTATGTTAACAGTTATGTTGTACAACATGCATTTCATGTATCATAATAGTGAATGAGAGAAAAAGGAAAAAAATGAAATGAGTCATTATTTACAATAAGTATCTTTGTCTATTAAAGAATTGATGTAGGAAAAATATTAAAGTGATTTTTAAAAGAGTAATTTAGGTGGTGATTATCTGGCATATTAGAAATACGAGACTGGCTTAATATTTTGCAATGATACTGATGTTCAATCCTCACGCCCCAATTCCCTAGTGGAGTTAGAAAGTCCTCTTGACTAACGAGAAGTCTTGGCTTTCCACTGATCTATGTCAAAAATGATAAATGAAATAGCTAATTGTACTTTGAAATCCAAAGTAGTAGTAATGTTAACACCTTAAATAATCCTAAATTGCTCATATTTCATACTAATGAAGCTTTTAAGGTACCTGCCGTGATTCTGTTAATGGGATTCTCTTTAATATAGATGCTTTTATCAGCATATTCTTTCAGTAAAAATAGTATTCTCACTGAATTTTAAGCTTAGTCATATTATACCATTAATTTCTAAGTATTGCAGGTCCTTGACAATTTAGTAATACTTTCACAATGCATAAAATACCCAACTCTGCCTGTAGAATTAAACTCTTACAAGAACAAAAATTTGTGTGCCTGAGCAAAAAAAGTGAGTAAACATAATAAATTTTTCCTCCAATAAACTTTATGGGTCTGTATCCAGGAAAACTCTACATGTTACATTAATATACGATTTCAAACAAACAATGTGTATGTTCACATTTTGATTTTACAAAATGAATATATATATTTTAAAATGTCCTTTTTAGAAATAATATATCTGTCCCTCTGTTGTATTTTCTAGTGTGTTTTCAGGTATAATCTCATTAAGTATAGACTCTGAACTACAGTTTATCATAGTATTGTAAGTTTTTATACTTTGCAAATATATTGTATTGAAATCCACAAAAATGGATTTTATTTTATTTGCTGAGTAGCAGTGTTTTATTCTCAATTATATGATATATTCCCCATGACTTGAATGCCAGTAAAATTATTTATTTTGATACAGAAATTTTCCATTACAGAATTGCTGGTGAAAACACTCCTGTTCATTATTATAGATAGTGATTTAAAAAAAGAAAAAAATGCCAGAAAGCAAATGCAGTTTTGCACATAAGAGTTTGGGTATTGGTATCTTCTAAACATGAAAGGAACCCAGTAACCACTTCATTGTTGTTTATCTAAAGCAATTATTTTCTTTAAATTTTTTCCATGAAATTTCGGGGAAGATTTCAGACCAAATCTGCCTATGCTTTTACACAGGGAAGGTAACCATAAATCTGGTCTCTTTTTGTCTCCGGCTATGCAAATATGGCTCCCCATTGGTATCACCAATAAATGCAGACTGATTGACAGTTGTTACCTGTGTTCAAAATCAGTGATCCCTGCGATTCACTCTTTCTATCTCTACTATTCTCTGCTTTGGTCTATAAGCCCAAATCCTTTAGATGAAAACCCTTTACATTTTCTTGAAATGTTTTTCCTAAGAAGAAAAGTGTATGAAGCTAAGGATTTCATGGCAGAGACTGAGGTAAGAAAGTACAATGCAGAAAAAATGTTTGCTACGAAAGGAGTTCTGCTAATGTCCTGGGTCATGAAGCAAAAACTAAGAAAGGACTAGCAGATGTGGGGCTGTACTGGTTGTGGAATCTCTAATCTAATTGCCATTTGGGCAATGTGACAAAGCCACCTATGTAAACCATCTGTTAGTTCTCTCACTCCATTTCACTGCACACCATTTGGACAAGCAAAAACAAAACAAAAAAAAAGCAAAATGCTTAGAGCCAAACATTGCAGTGCTTTTTGGATGTGGAATTCTTACATTGACGTAGTCCATTTGAAGTCCCCTGGTTCATTCAGATTTGGAGCTTAATTAGATACTGCGTATATTTTGCTGGGATTTTTTCTTATTCTTATATTTTGAAATCACGAACTAGATAAGACCTCATTGAAGACCTGACATATTGAGATTCCTTGGGCGGCTCTGCTAATGTTTTGAAAGCTCATTATATACCTTATGTCAAAGGCATTTCTTCTGTAGCATGAAGCAGCATTTACCTTCCCCCCTCCCTGTCGTTGTTGTTTTTTTAACTCAAAGCAAAAATACAAACCTGTCCATTGTTGAACTGAGAAAATAATATGAAAAAAGAGAACATTACATATTCAAAAGGTGGCACAAATTCATTACAGTGTGACTTGCCTTGCTGTGCTTCTTGATCGTACACTTTCATGTGAACAACCCCAGAAGTCTTATTTCGTAGGACTGTGGGGTTTCTTCCATCTCTTTTGCTGCAGGTTCCCAGCTGAGCTAAGTTTTGGTCTGCCCACCACAGTTTCTTATCTATCAAATTGAAAAGATTTTTTTATGAAAAAGATAATCATCTTATTAAATAATAATAAACAGCTATGAAGTATAATACTTTCTGATTTCTTTTGTTATATTTCCAAGCTCTACTTCCAAGGGAAAAGAAATAAAATCACTTTTATTCTTTTGAAAATACAAACCACAGTGATATTTCATTGTTTAAATTTTCCTCCTTCCTCTCCAATTAGAGATTCTGGTCTTTAACTTTTCTTTTTCTTAAAAAATATACTATAAATAAAAGCATATTCAAAGTAATATGGAATATAGATTACATTATTTACATTTGCAAACATGATCACACTAGTCCTGTATAATATCTGTAAATTAATGGCAAAATCCAACCAAATATCCAAACAACAATTATAAGAAAATATTGTTCTTTTTGCTTACAGTAGATAAGCTTTTAATAATCTGTACTCCCCATTACTGAATTCTTCATAACTATAGTAACCTTTTTTATTTTTTGCACAACTTATGCTCTTTTCTTCAAAATCTTAATAATGTAAACTGTTCAGTGTATGTGTTGAAGGCACATATTGAATGTTTTTTGGTAGGAGAGACTCTGTAATGTTCCATAAATTAAAAAAAAAAAATAGTCCCAACCCTAAGGAAGTTTGCATACTGATGAAAATAATAGTTGCATTATTATTTAATTTTAAATTATCATAGTGAAACTATAAAGAAACTGTTAAGCATTCTCCTTTTATAGATGAAGAATCTAAGATTCATACAGATTAATCAAATTAAAGAAAAAGTTATTTGACTTTATTTTGAGAAAGAGCAAAGTGGGGGAGGGGCAGAAAGAGAGGGAGACACAGAATCCCAAACAGGCTCCACACTGTCAGTGCAGAGCCCAATGCAGGGCTCCATCTCACAAACCTTGAGATCATGACTTGAGCCAAAACCGAGAGTCAGATGCTTAAACCATGTACCCCAATCAAATGTTTATACTTGGTCTTCCTATCTCCAAAACTTGTGTTCTTTCTACAAATCCATGCTGAGTGCATTAAAACTTTTAAGAGGGGTGCCTGGGTGGCTCAATTGGTTGAGAGTCAGACTTTGTCTCAGGTCATGATTTCACACAGTTCATGAGTTCAAGCCCCACATCAGGATCTCTGCTATCAGTGCAGAGCCTGATTTGGATCCTCTATCCCTGCCCCCTCTCTTTCTGCCCCTCCCTTGCTCACACACTCTTTTTCTCAAGAATTAATAAACATAATTTTTTATTTTAAGGAAAGACAATAATTCAAAACATAGTTCATAATTATAAAGGATTTGAACAATTAAGACTTTTTAACAAAAGCCTAATTAATAACAATTGGGATCATGTCAATTTCTACTTAGAAGTTAAAGATTACTTAATTGTATGAACAAAATAAAATAGTCTTTACCTTCACAGTACATTTATTCCCATCCAAACGCTATGATATTTTGACTGAACCAAAGCCTAGTTGCTGATATTTAAGAAGGATAGTAATACAGATATCAACAATAATCATCTCTTACTCAATTTGATTTTGTACAGTGCACACTTCTAAACACTGCAGGTAGATTAATTCATTTAATCTTCAAAACAATTCTACAAGGCAAGTACTACTATCATTTCTTTATTATTTTAGAGACGAAAGCGTGAGTGGGATAGTGGGGCAGCGGGAGAGGGGAGAGAGAGAGGGGGAGGGAGGAGGAAAGAGAGAGACAGAGAGAGAGAGAGAGAGACAGAGAGACAGAGACAGAGAGAGAGAGAGAGAGAGAGACAGAGAGAGAGGAAATCTTAAGCAGGCTCCATGTTCAGTGCAGAGCTCAATCTAAGGCTCAATCCCATGACTCTTGGATCATGACCTGAGCCAAAATCAAGAGCCAGTCCCTCAACCAACCAATCCAAGCAGACACCCCTAAGTACTACTATCATTAAACCATTTTATAGAAGAACGCTGAATATGTAGTTTTCCCTGGGTCACAGAAGAAATAATGGTCCCAAATTATCTAACAGGCACTGATTTCAGAGCTGCTGGTGTTAAGCTCATCTCTAGTGTCCCCTTCTATAGACGGATGGAATTTAGTCTTCTCTCTCTTCACATATGCATATGGGGTTTAGATTATAGTGGCAAAGTTGAGTACCACATTCACTTGTTTTTATTTATATTTGTGAACTGACATAAGAACATAAAAGTTCCCAGTGAATAGAAACTTTTGCTGTACAGACTTTACTTATTTATTTTTTAAATGTTTAGTTATATTTGAAAGAGAAGGAGAGAGAGAGACAGAGCACAAGCGGTCGAGGGGCAAAGAGAGGGACACAGAATCCGAAGTAGGCTCTAGGCTGCAAGCTGTCAGCACAGAGCCCAAAGTGGGGCTCAAACTCATCAACCACAAGATGATGACATGAGCCATCTTAAGCCAGATGCTTAACCTACTGAGCCACCCAGGTGCCCTTGTAGAAACTTTATTAAAAGCTATATAGAACAGTATGGTAGACTAGACACATGTGTGTTCCCTTTCAATTTTTCCAGTGTGTCACTGTGATAGGAATCTAGAAACACAAAGCAGAAAAATCTATAGATACACCCATAATAAACAAGAGAATTAAGGACACTTAAATAATGTATAAAATATGGTATTATGTGGAATAGAAATGGAGAAATAGGCAGGTTAAATTGTAACCTGGAGTGTGATTTTTCCCCCACTCTCAATTTTATTTTATACTCCAATTAAAAGTGAAAATACGATAACATAAGTGAGATTTTTAAAATAGAGAAATGGAAGCCACCTCTCTCCACAGAACTCTAGATGACCTTGATTTCAGACTGTAAATAGTACAGTGGGAATGCTAATAAAGGTTAAAAGTAGAATAATTAAATGAAGATATTTTTGTAAGTAATATGATACCACCACCATGTCCCTAATCCCTCGCCCTGAGTTTACAGAGAGTTAATCGCTGATAAAAATTCTCAACTAAATACATGAACATAGCTCTTTTTTAAAAATACTCATCAAACAGGGACACCTGGATGATCAGTCCATTAAGCGTCCAATTTTGGCTCCAGCTATGATCTCACAGTTTGTGAGTTTGAGCCCTGCGTTTGGGTCTGTGCTGACAGCTCAGAGCCTGGAGCCTGCTTCAGATTCTGTGTCTCCCCCTCTCTCTGAACCTCCCCGGCTCATGCTGTCTTTCTCTCTCTCTCCAAAAACAAACAAACAAACAAACAGACAGACAGACATAAAAAATACTCAGCAATCAGGTTTGAAATCTTATGTCTGGTGCTCTGCAATAGCATTCTCTTTACTCTGGCATTTGGGGAAGGCAAAACCTGAGCCGTAGCTGCTACCTAAAGCAAAATCTACAAGTCACAGTGTCCAATGCTGTGTAGCGGGCCCAGTGACACACACCCTCTCCAGAAATATACCACGTGAAAAGAGTTTTAATTTCATAAAGGAAGAGGAAATCCATGATAGACACCCAGTTCTCCTTTGCTGCATATCATGGGGAACCAAGACGCTCCAATTCAATGAGAAAAGCCAGCAAAGTAAAAAGTAAACGTTAAAATAAACATAAAAGCACATAAAACATCATTCATAAAATACCTTTGAAAATCATCAAAGATATTTAAGTATATGTCTCATTCTAGAAAAATTAAACATTCTGTAACAAGGAATAATGAAAGAAAAACTCTTAGAACATAAAAAAATCTTGTCTAAATAAAAATATTTTTAAAAAATAGAATGACTGAGAAATGTCATTGAGAAAATCTTCCATAATACAGAGTAAAAGGCAAACAGATAATATGATAGAAAAAGAGAGACAAGGGGCGCCTGGGTGGCTTGGTCGGTTAAGCGTCCGACTTTCGCTTAGGTCATGATCTCGCGGTTCGTGGGTTCGAGCCCCGCGTCGGGCTCTGTGCTGACTGCCAGCTCAGAGCCTGGTGCCTATTTCAGAGTCTGTCACTCCCTCTCTCTCTGACCCTCCCCTGCTCACACTGTCTCTCTCTCCTAGAAATAAATAAAACATTTAAAAAAAAAAAAAAAAAGAAAAAGAGAGACAAAGTGACTATTAGGCTAAAAAAAAAATCCAAAGGCAGTATCACTAATCTGACGTGGAATCATTGGTTCTCCACTGCTACACACTTATGGAAATAAATAAATAAATAAATAAATAAATAAATAAATAAATAAAAATCAGCCAGTTTTACTTAAGAATGTCTTTAATTGATCAGTAAAAAGCATCGATTTTATTAAGTCTTGATCTTTTAGTACATGTCTTTTTAATATTCTGTGTGGCAAAATGGGAAGTGTGCATGGAGCAGTTCTGTTGCTTGCCAAAGCGGGTCTGTCTGGAAGAAATGCACTTATGCAGCTTAAACTTCAAGAAAAATTAGCTACTTGTTTTCTTATTCAAGTTTTTATTTAAATTCCAGTTAGTTAACATACAGGGTAATGTTAGTTTCAGATGCAGAATTTAGTGATTCATCACTTATGTACAACCCAGTACTCACCATGACAAGTTCCCTCCTTAACCCATCACCCATTTAACCCATCCTTCTTCCTCTCCAGTAGCCCTCAATTTGTTTTCTATTTTAAGAGTCTGTTTCCTGGTTTTCCTCTCTATCTTTCCTTTTTTTTTTTTTTAAATAAAAGTGACCTACTTTTTTCATAGAATACCATTTTTACTTGAAAGAACAACTGACCCACTATCTATGCTTCTTCAGTTGTAGGTATTTGGCAGATATTGTTAAAAAATGAATGAGATGCAAAAGAGAGTTACTATAAACCTACAGTAATTACGACTGTGTTATTGACAAATGAATAGACAAATATACCAATGAAACCAACAGAGAGACCTGAAAAAGATCCCAGTAAATACAGTCATCTGATTTTTGACAAAGGAGCAAAGGCAATAAAATGGAGCAAAGAGAGTCTCTTCAACAGTGTTCCAGCTGGAACAGTTGGGCATCTACAGGCAAGAGAATGAACCTAGGTACAGACCTTACATGCTTCACAAAAACTAACTCAAAATGGAACACTGACCTAAATATAAAATGCAAAACTATAGCTCCCAAAAGATAATATAGGAGAAAACCTAAATGACTTTGAGTATGGTAATGTCTTTTTAGTTAAAACATCAAAGACATAATCTATGAAACCATTAATTGATAAAATTGACTTACTTTACTTTAAAAGTAAAATTTCTGTGCAAAATATCAAGGTACTTGGAAGACAAGCTACAGACATGGAGACAATATTTACAAAAGACACATCTGATAAAGGATCATTATCAAATATATACAAAGAATTCTTAAAATTCAAACAATAATAAAACAAATAACCCAATTTAAAAAAAAAAGTGGGCCAAAACCCTTAACAGACACCTCATTAAAAAAGATATATAGATGGCAGACAAGCATATGAACAGATATTCCACCTTATCATGATCAGAGAAATGCAAAATAACATAACAATGATATACCACTAAACACCTATTAAAATGGCCAAAATTCAGAACAGAACTCATTGACAAACATCAAATGTCAATGAGAATGTGAAGCAACAACAACCCTCATACACTGCTGGTGAGAACATAGTAGCAGGTAATTTGTAAGAAAATTTGGAGGTTTCTTTCTTTTTTTTTTTTTTTAAGTTGCCTTCTTTTTTTTAATGTTTTATTTATTTCTAGGAGAGAGAGAGAGACAGCGTGAGCAGGGGAGGGTCAGAGAGAGAGGGAGTCGCAGACTGAAACGGGCTCCAGGCTCTGAGCTGGCAGTCAGCACAGAGCCCGACGCGGGGCTCGAACTCACGAACCGCGAGATCATGATCTAAGCGAGAGTCGAACGCTTAACTGACAAGCCACCCAGGCGCCCCGAAAATTTGGAGGTTTCTTACAAAATTAAAGATATTTTCCTACTGGGGCGCCTGGGTGGCTTAGTCGGTTAAGCGTCCGACTTTCGCTCGGGTCATGATCTCGCGGTTCGTGGGTTCGAGCCCCGCGTCGGGCTCTGTGCTGACTGCCAGCTCAGAGCCTGGAGCCCGTTTCAGTCTGCGACTCCCTCTCTCTCTGACCCTCCCCTGCTCATGCTGTCTCTCTCTCTCTCTCTCCTAGAAATAAATAAAACATTTAAAAAATATATATATTTTCCTACTACATGATTCCCCAATCTACTCTTTGTTATTTACCCAAAGGAGTTAAAAGCTTATGTCTATACAGAAACTTACACATAGATTTTTGCAGATTTATTCACGATTGTAAAAACTACACTTGACTAGAAAAGAGAAAATAAAGAAAAGAAAAAGAAAAAGAAAAGAAAAATACCGTTATCCCCAACTACTAGAAGGTAGTCAACCTTGGCAGACTCCATGCTGTCTATCCGACAGCCACTCTCTTCCTTGTTGATTCTGCAAAGGAAAAATAATTTCCACAGGCAACACTCGAAATACCAAGCACACTCTTTTGTAGCCTCCTGGGCAATAGAGGTGGCCATGTAACCTAATCTAGATTAGATTACAGTTTCAAAGCAGGGAAGGCTTCTAAGAGTAGCACAAAACCATGCCCTATCTCTGTAAAATGTCTCTGAGGATAATCAAGTAGAGTCTGTTGGGGCAGTCCAAGGTTGTCAAATAAATTGGAGGAGAGGCAGAACAGAAAGAACCATGTCCTTAAGGACCATGACCAAAGAACCTTGTGCCCAGTAACGACGCTGAGTACTCACATACTTGCATCTAAGTAACGAGCAGCATGAAAAGGACCATGGATAGCCTAGAAAAACTATGCTAGGTTGTTGCAGCCCTCTGAAAACATACCTTTCATCATCCCTCCTCATCCTCACTCAAGATTCTTCAAATTTCCTGATTATATACTGTCTCACTTAAAATTCTTTACCAAGTTTTAAAATCATGACATAATCTGAATTTATTCCACCTCAAATGTCTTTCCAGGGGCGCCTGGGTGGCTTAGTCGGTTAAGCGTCCGACTTTCGCTTAGGTCATGATCTCGCGGTTCGTGGGTTCGGGCCCCGTGTCGGTGTCTGTGCTGACTGCCAGCTCAGAGCCTGGAGCCTGTTTCAGTCTGTGACTCCCTCTCTCTCTGACCCTCCCCTGCTCACGCTGTCTCTCTCTCTCCTAGAAATAAATAAAAAACATTAAAAACAAACAAACAAAAAAAACCCCCAAAAATTATAAAAAAAAAATGTCTTTCCAACTTCTCTAGTACATGCATTTAACCCATTCTTGTCACCTCACAATATTTATTCATTCAGTTTTCAACTAATATCAGGCATGTATTTTACTTATAAGAACTGTGTATAGCGGGAAAAATGAGAGAAGACAATGTCTGCCTTTATAGATCCTATGCTCTAGTGAGGGAGAAAGAAATATGTAAACAAACAGGAAAAGAATAACTGAAATTCTTACAAATCAACAGCAATAAATAAATAAATAAGCAACCTGACTGAAAATGGGCAAATGACTTGAATAAACATTTTTCTAAAGAAGGCATGCAAATGGCCCAGAGGTATATACAAAGATGCTCAATATCACCAATTATCAAGGAAATGCATACCCAAACCAGAATGAAATATTACCTCACATTTGTTCGGATTGCTATGATTAAAAAAAAAAAAAGACAACAATGCAAGCAAGAGTATGGAGAAATTAGAACCCTTGCATACTGCTGCTGGGAATGTAAAATGGCAAAGCCACTATTGAAAATAGTATGGCGGTTACTAAAAAAAAATTAATTAGGTTATATGACCTAGCAACCCCACATATCTGGGTATATATTCAAAAGAATTGAAGTCAGGATACCAAAGAGATATTAACACTCTAACATTAACTGAAGCATAATTTCTAATAGCAAAGATAAAGAAACAACCTAAATGTCTACAGAAGGATGACTAAATTAAACAAAATGTGGTATATACATAACAAAGGAATATTATTTATCCTTAATAAAGAAGGAAATATCCTGTATAGAATGTAGATAATGAGGGAGGCTATAAATTTAAGAATATAGGAAATATACAGTTAATCTCAATATTTTTTCTCAGTTTTACTGTGAACCTAAAACTGCTCTAGGAAGTTAATACTTAAGAGAGAAAGGAGATTTTGTCATATACAACGCCATGGATGAACCTTGAGGACCACATGCTAAGTAAAATTAGCCAGTCATAAAAGGGCTTATATGAGGCATCTAATCTAGTCAAACTTAGAAACAGAGAATTGAATGATGGTTGCTAAGGGTGGGGAGAGAAGGAAATGGGAAGTTGGTCTTCAACGAGTATAAAGTTTCAGTTATAAAAAAAAGGGGCACATTCTAGAGGTCTGCTGTACAACATTGTGCCAATAGCTAACAATACTGTATTATGCACTTAAAAGTCTGTGAGGAGTGTGGGTCTCATGCTAAGTATTCTTATCACAATTAAAAAAATAGGAAAGAAAATAACTAAAAACTTCTATTAGTGCTATGTAAATGGGCACGGTTCCATTTTTTACTACTGTTGCTTTCCCTATCTTTGTCTGCACATAATTCCACTATAGGCACCCTTCATTGGACGAGTAGAAGAACTCCCCACTCCACGCAGTGATGTATTTCAGCCTAGCATATCTCACATCGACTCCTCTTTCTCACTGATGCTAAGGCGTCTCCAGACAGAATCACATAGTTTTATACTTAACTATTGCTTTTCCCTTCTTTTTACTTGTGTTAATTTTGACTCTCTATCCAGTGATGAAAGCTCTGGAGAACAAGAATCCTCATACTTCTTTATATTCTTCCCAGTGTTTTGCATTCTTTTGAACTGAGCACAATGTAGAAATTTCCTAAGTACATGAAATGATTGGGGAAATAAATATCCCTAAAAATATCTCCCATAACAAATCATAACTCCAAAAACATTTAAATAAAGCCATGTCTCCCATTCCCTGTTGATATTAGCTTTTTAAAAACATCTTTTTAAATATACTTTTCAAGTACCTCTAACACAAAGAACTTTGGCTTTGACTATATATTACTTAGAATCACATTTGTTTCTTTTTTTCTTTCTCATGCTGTTATTGACTTGACTATATTAGAATCTTCAGAAATTACCAGAATGCAAAGACTACTTCCTTAATTTAAGTAATTATGAGTGTCTCTATTCCACCATTATGGGTTGAATTGTGTCTCCCAAAATTCATATGTTGAAGTCCAAACTTCCAGTACTTCAGAGTGTAACTATTTTTACAGATAGGGACTTTAAACGGCTAATTAAATTAAAATGAGGTCATTAAGATGGGTTCTAAACCACTATGACGAATGTCCTTATAGGAAGAGAAAATTAGAAGCACTGAGTAATGTATAGAATTGTTGAATCACCATATTGTGCTCCTGAAACTACTATTACATTGTATGTTCATTATACTGGAATAAAGAGAGAGAAAGAGACAGAAAGAGAGAGAGAAGACTAGGACACAGATGGAAGACCCAGAGAGGACAAGATACCCATCCACAAGTCATGAAGAGAGGCCTCGGTTGATACCAAGCATGCTGACACCTTGATATCAGACTTCAAGCTCCAGAACAGTGAGAAAAGCACTTTCTGTTTAGCCACCCAGTCTGTGAGACTTCCTTATGTTAGCCCTAGCAAACAAATACGTTTACTCATAGAGATATTAAAGGAATTTATAAAGTATAAAAAAGAACATAAATAACAAATATAAATTATTCTACCATACAGTCTCTTCACTCAAGAGATAAAGAGAGGAAAGGGAAAGAAATTTACTGAACAGCACTAAGTTCCAGGTCCTTTGCTAGGCTTGGAACATAAACAAATATGACTGTCTCCTTTAATCATTATAAATGAGATGTGATGTGTTAATAAACCTCCTGTTGTTAAAGATGAGCAAACAGAAGGTCAGAAGGTGACCTTCTCCAAGGTCACACAGCAGAAGCATGGTAGTAACTCTCAGTTGGTGTTAACTGAATTTCAGTGCTCTTTCCACTCCATTGCTCTGTGTAGAATGGTATCCCACTAGATCTAATAACACTATATCCTACAATGCAAACATTACTTGATAGATATAAATTGAATTAAAGTTCAGTTCCACATTAAAAACAGTTGAAATATATGTTTAAGTTACTACATTTTAAAATTATAATTATGAAGTTTTAACAATACTTCTTAAAATGTATTGTCAACATTAATAGCTCTTTTATAAATATTCAGAATATGCACTTTATTGAACTATACTAGAACTGTTGAGATCCATATTTAAAAATTTTTAAATTGCATTTCCTTGAAAACTAGCCATTTATATTTCAAATATTAAATGCCCAGTTATATCTGAATTACAGATACATGACAAATAATTTTTGTATAAGTATATCCTAAAACTACATATGAAAAAATTATTAATTTATATGAAATTCAAGTTTAACTTGGTATCCTGTATTTTATCTGGCAATTCTATTATCTCTACTCTCTTCCAAAACCCCAAAATTTACAAGAAAGCAATGAAAAAGGAATAAACCTATAAAGACCAGGATAGCTTCATAAAGGAAAATAAAGGCCATGGCTATAAAAAATGTAGTAGGTTACAAGCAAATTATAATTGGTGACTGACTTTACAGATAAAATGAAACCCTAGACCCACAAAGGGAGGAGGCCAGATGTAAGTTAGTCTGCACTGCAAACAGGTGAGAAACTGAGAACCTTAAGATCTGTAAGAACAGGAAGTTATGTGCCATTGAAAGAGAGATGACTGATTTCATCTATTCAAGGAGTTAGACATATACCCTCTGGAGAGGATCACTGAAGACACTGAAAATAAGATACAACTCAGGGTCTGGATACTATAAATAAATACATGGGTTAAGAGAAAATCTATACTAGCTGTTCTCAAATTTGAGAATGAAACAGAATCATCTGGGTCCTACTCCAGAGTCTATGATTCCATAGTTCTGAGAGGGCACTTGATAATTTGCATTTGCAAGTTCCCAGGTGATGCTGATGCTTGATGGTATAATGGGTCTCCACCTTAGGTAAACATTGTCTGTAGGACCTTTAAAATAACACCGGAGGGCCATTCCCAGAGATTGTTACTGAACTGTTTTAGCCTATGCGTTCTCCAAATGTTCCTGGCTATCCTAATGTGGAAGAGGCATTAAATAGAACAGACTTTAGTGCTAAACTTGGAGGCCTCTCTTTCACCTTCCCCATGGTTTGAGGAAGCAGGCATCCAGGTTAACATCTCCCACATGAGTGATGAAAGGGTTTCTTTCCCTTTGGGGAAAACTGCCCCACCTAATGCTCCTCCCCAAAACATCCTGGTATAGCTATTTTTAATGAAGCTATTACATAAACCCTGCTTCTTGAACTCTGTATTTCCAATCATCATTAGAAAGGTGAAGTCAAGATACATCAGGTAATTGAAAAAAGCCCACACCATGACCAAGAACCAAATTAAGTAAATAAGCAGGAAAAATAGAGGAAACAAAAGCAAAAGAAAATAAAATTAAAATAAACCAGAACAAAATAAAAACAAAATAACTTACTCAAAGTTACAATAGGAACAACATTCCTAAAGCAAGAGTAACAGGAAATAAAAAAAAAATGGAATAGAGAAAGCAAAAGTTGAATTCCTAGAAACTAAAACTATTCTAGCTGGAAAGTTTTTTAAAAAATGATGTAAAGTTTAAAGTTGAAAACATTCCTTAAAATAAGAAGGAAAAAAGAAACAAAATGAAAGTTTACCATCTAAGTGAAAGGAGTTCAGAAATCGCTGAGAAACAGAAAGGGGAAAAAGCGATTAAAAAGTAATTGAACACCCTTTTTCAGAACTAGATGACCCCCAATTTAGTTATCAGACGTAAAAAACAGACAAGTCATCTTTTTGTCCTCACCACCTCCATGGTCTCTCCCAAGTGCCAGCCAGTCTGAGTAAGCCCACTTGATTTTTCACCCTTATTACCTCCAGAATGTTTTATTTCTTGTCTATTCCCGATGAAACTGCTTACATCAAAGCCTCTGCACTTCTCATTCTCCTCTCATTGCTGAGGAAACACTGGAGTGGTCTTTTTAAAATGCAAATCTGAGCATTCAATGCAAATCTGCCGCTTAAAACTCTCCAGTGGCTTTTCCCTGCCAACCCCCTAAGCAGGGCACAAAGGCCATCCATGATTTGAGGCCTGCTGAATTTTCCATCACGAGATCAGTTCCAGTGCACCATGATCCAGGAATATTGAATTAAAGTCAACCTTCAATTTTCCAGGGATAGATTAAACCATGTTACGGCAAAAACATGCGTGGGAATAACCAAAAGAAGGCTTATTTGTAAAGAAAAATAATTAAAACTACTGTGAATAGGAGAAATATGTCCATATCAGGACAAGTCTATCATTTCCAATTATAGAGGAACTGGTACATTTTTACATTGTATCTACTGCAAATCAGATCCACCCCTCCACCTGGACCATCAGAGATGGCTGTGTCTGCTTACAGCAGCAGTCTGTTAGCTGCTCTTCTGTGCAGGAGCTGCTTTCTGTAGTTTGAAACTCTATGCAAAAAATCTGTTCTTTATAGCTTTGATGGAACTAGAAGTCTCTTTGCTCTGCTAAGACCGGTTTTATGTTTTTTTTTCCTAAAGAGAGAATTTGGAAAAGGACAGTGAAGGTGCTAGGAAGAGCCCTGCAGAACAAAGTCCAGCATTCTGTGTTGAAGCCTTTGTGACCTTGAACTGACAGATATGGCCTTAAACTCTGGATTCATGGTTATATTGAGAGCACTGCCCCATTGAGAGCTGAGGGGGCAGTCTGAGGTTATAGGGAGAAAAACTTGAGAATGGCAGGTAATTTAATTTCCAAGCTGATGGCTTGACTGTGTTGCCCGTGAACTAGTATCCGTGCAATGATGGGAAGAATGACAGTGAGAGGGAGGAATTAGTTGACAAGGACAAAGCAGCTCCAAATAACTGCTTGCTGGGGTGTTTAGAAAATAAAAAGCAGAGTTTATTCAATGAAAAGTGATGTTATCTAAAATAGTTTTCCTTAGAAAAAGAGAGTAGAGAAAGAGCAAGAGGAGGGAGAGGAAAGAGCAAACTAAGTGTGGTTCAAATAGAGCAGACTAGTTGAAGATTCTAATTGAATCCATTTGTACTATATATTCATCTTGTAACCCAGTTGTGTTTAATTGGGCCTGAACCATCTTCTACCTGTGTCCTCCTTCCATTCTCCATTATCCCAGTTAATAGGTTAATGTATTGTTGACAGCATGCATGATTTTCCAAAATGATGATTCCCAAACATTTCTATGCATTTTTGTATTTGCCCTCAGTTTGCTTCCTTACCTCCACTGCTACACTCACCTCTACTCCCATTATCTGAATAATGGGCACATATACAGATTGTCAGACTCAGCTCAAATGATACCTCTGTTTCGAACCTTTGATTACCCCCAAAAGGTAGAGTGGTTCACCTGATCCTCTGTGTTCTGTAGTCTGTGTATGATTCTATTATAACATTCAGAATCCCATAACACGTTGTTAATTTACACGTATGCCTCCTTATTTAAAATGTAAAATTCTTCAGGGCAAGAATTATGTCTTATTAACTCTTGACCTCCATATATATGCCAATGTTGGTCACATAGACAGTTTTCAAGACTGGATGTGAGTCACTGTAATACAGAGGACACAATTTGGAGTCATACATACCTACTTTGATTGTCTGGCTGTGAAACTGACTCTCTGGGTTATCCTAAAAAACTTATTTGGAAACTTAATATTTGTCTCCTCATCTATAAAATGAGAAAAATTCTTCCACACCCACATAATATATGAAGTATTAGCCAAATGACTTGAAGAGTAAAAACAATAAGCTGTAGCTTATTGAAAAACAAATGAGTCAACACAAAATCTGAAACATATATGTGACTATATTGATTCTATTACATAAAAAAATTGAGAAAGCAATTCTTACTCATTATTAGCAGGAATGTGTGTGGAATTACTTTTTTCAAGATAACGGATGGATTTGCATTTTTTTCTATGATTTTATACTACTGTTGTGGGTAATGAAGGGTGGAATAAGGTGCAACCTCAAAATACCCACCTTTGTCATAAGGATTTTTTGAGCTGATTATGTTGAGAATAAGAAGACACAGAAGAAGCTCTGAAAATAGTATAAGTTACCCTGTTTAAGAGACATTTATGTTGGAAAAGAGGCCCATACCATGAAGACAGCTTATACCATAGATAACTTTTTTACCTAAGAAACGCTTCTGCCCATGGCAAGGTAACCTTTGTTTACCAAATATTTCCTCTTTTCACCTTCCCATGAATTGCCTTCTCCCCATTAAGTCCACAGAAACTTGCCTCTTTCCTTAGCTAAGGATAATATATAAACCTCAATCATCTGGCTGCCTTTCAAGTTTCCTGTCTTTAGGGGGCTTTTGTACACACATACAGATTATTTTTTCTCCTGTTAATTTCCCTTTTATTACAGGGGATCCTCAGCCAAGAACCTAAAGAGTAAATGGAAAATTATTTTTTCTCCCCTATACTAGTCATAATCAGGAACACGGGGGTTGGTTGAAACTAGTATTATAATTCTTGACAGTGGAAAATAATGCTAATTGCCTGTGGTGATCACTCCAAAGGTGATCACCAAGTCCAAGTTGTATACTAGGTGGCCTATTAGGGTAGGAAAAATAAAAAAGAACTTCCATTTACAGTGTAATTGTAAATGAGATTATCCACATTCACCAAAACAACTTCTCTGATATTTATTTATATAATGCTTCAGTGAAAGAGATTTAAGAAAATAATTTTTCCCTGTGAAGCCCCCACCCCTTACTTAAAAAAGGTCTAAAGAAGGTTAAGTGATGATTTTCCTCTTTTGGACTGAATTGTGTATCTCCTCTCCCCAAATTCAGTGTTGAAGCCTTAACACCCAATGTGACTACATTTAGAGATAAGCTCTTCAAAGAGGCTACTAAAGTTTATAAGGGTAGGATCCTATCCCAGTAGAACCGGTTTCAGTTTAGAAGAAGGGAAATCAGTGCTATGAACACAGAGTAAAGACCATAAGAGGACCTGGTGTGAAGGCCATCATCTATAAGCCAAGCATTGACTCCTTGATCTTGGAATTCCTGTCTTCAGTCTTGTAAGAAAATAAGAAGTTACTGTTTAAGCTACTCAGTCTGTAGTGTTTCCTTATGGCAGCCTTAGCTGACTGATATACTACCCCATATCAACTAGTTTGTTAAAAGCATCCCAGGGAAGTTATTTTAACAAGAGTCTGAAACATTTTGAAGGACCCAGCTGAGAAGCACAACTGAGATAAAATTCACCCTAAATTGAAAGCAGATCTAAACCTTACCTTTAAAATACATTCTATTTACTTGCACCCACATTCTTTCTAAGAGTTCTATTCCTTCTACTTTTACTGGTACCACACTAGTCTAAGCTATCACAGTCTCTCACCTGAACTCCTATGACAGCCTCCTGAAGTTTTCTAGTATCTATTCTTGCTTTTTTCATAGCTCCTTCTTCACACACTCTGAATATTTTTAAAATATATTTGATTATAAAACTCCTATTTAACCCTTCAATTGGCTTTGAGAATAAACTGCTACTCTAGCCACATTAACCACAATATGCCAAGCACTTTTTGCCCTAATGGCCTTTTTATTTGCTATTTTCCCTGGACAAAAAATCTTTCTTGGGAATTTTCACAAGGCTAGATCTTTCTTGTCATTCAGATTTAAGCCCAGATAGTACCTCTTAGGCAAGGACTTCCTGGAAACTCTACTGTCGTTTCGGAACAGAGATAACTAGAACAAAACTCTTTGTTCCTAGTAATCAAATACCATAAAAAGTAGTATCCAGGAAGTATTAATCTCAGTAGATCTTGTCATAAATATATTTTTATTTTTATAAGCATGTCTTGTTTTTTAGTTTTTGGAAAGAGTCTGAAATATGGGAACTAGGCTTAGAAGGTAACAATCATGATGTACAAGGGTCTGAGAACCATGCCACTCTGAATGAAATAAAGAAAACCAGATAACTCAAGTGAGGAAAGAGAACAGGGAAAAACAGCACTACTGCTTTTATCAACTGACAAAATGCCTGGGTGAGTAAAAGAAGATGAATGCTACAGCTTTAAAAATTTGTAAATAATTTGATCCAGAAATGCTACATTTAAAACCGCATGCTAAGCTCAGCAAATAACTAGTTATTAGGATAGCCATCACAATATGTATAATTTAAAAAAATTCAAAAAGAAAAGAACTTTAAAAACCTTATATATAGGTGATTATTTAAATGAAATATCATATATGTATACAGTAGAATATTTTGTAAACACTGAAATGATATTGTAGAAACATTCAGTGATCTAGAAAGTAATGTTTAAGATAAATGAAAAGTGAAAGGAAGTTTATATATAATCATTTTTTAAATATGTCATCAATTTTAATCTAAGCCTTAAACCAGTTTAACAATAAAAATTATTGATATTTTTAAATGTTATTATTTTTGCCCATTTTAAAATAATTCACTATATTAGCATTAATATTATGTAACTTCAATTTCACTTAAGTCATCTTTGCACTGTGTTTCTTGAGCAATTTTTTTTTCCTTTAATATCATATGAGAATTAACCAACTAGCATTTTATAGTGGTTTGAACACATAGTATAAGTTTCCATTATTTTTTAAATTGCTTTAAATGGCTCTTCTAAATGGGATAATTTCCTGTTCTGTCCTTTTTATTGAACTAATATTGTTATTGATGCAGTTACTATCTGACTCTTTTGATACTGCCAAATGATTAATATAATAAAATGTACTGAAATAGCAATATATGTGTGGGTCTAAATATAAATACATTATCGGGAAAAAGGTTAAAAAAACAGTCACAAATAATAATCTTTGGTGTTCCGATTTGACATGTTTTCACCTATCCAAAATAATTTAATATATACATTCACTGGAAAATAAAAACATGTAAAACCTCCATATTATAGCACATATGGGGATAAAAGTTGCTCATTTAAATAATCAGCAAAATATTATGTTATTGCAACTCAATACTTTCAATAGAGTTGAATAAGGTAGACATTTGCCAGCTGGAGCAGGCTAACCAGGAAATGAAAACACTGGTGTATAAAGTAAACATCATTCTTTAATTCTTTATTTTATAATTTAGTATATCAAAAATATGTTTTAAAAATAAATTATAAAGTGAAGAAGAATGCATGTGCCCTTTATGAAGAAATTCATACCTAGACATCTACTAGATAAGGACTTTATGTTTGAAATAAATCAGAACATAACATTCCTGAAAAAGAAATATTAACTCTGAATTTTCAAATAATATATTTTTCATTATATTTGGGATTAAAAAATATTTGTCTTATTGATGTAAATGTTTTTAAGAAGAAAGATGATCTGGAGATGTGATTTTTATCATTCTATACAAAGTAATCTCCAAGTTTGACTAGATTTCTCACAACCAGAATTCCCAAGAACAAATCTAGATGGCCCAATATCATGAGACACAGACACACACAGACAGACAGACACACACACACAAACTACACATATATTAATGCTTAGATCTAATTTTCATGGAAATGATTTGGAGGTAGATTAACTTTCAAAAAAGGAAATACATCTCTCAAGGGAGCCGTCCAAATAAATGTTCTTTCTTTTTTTTAAGGAATACTCTTTTTATTTTTAATGTTTATTTATTTTTGAGAGAGTGATAGAGACATCGTGTGAGCAGAGGAGGGGCAGAGAGAGAGGGAGACACAGAATCCAAAGCAGGCTCTAGGCTCTGAGCTGTCAGTATAGAGCCTGACAGGGGTCTCCAACAGATGAACTTGGAGATCATGACCTGAGTCAAAGTCAGATGCTAAAATGACTGAGGCACCCAGGCACCACTAAATTTTCAAATAACAAAACATGGTTAAATAATTTTGAAATTTTACTGAAAGTGTATGTTATGCCTACTTTCTAGAACAAAGCTTTTATGTATTTTGTCCATCCATGGAAATAAAAGAAATATTCCAACTTAAGGGATTTTCAATATTTTTGTCTCCATTAAAGGCAATCTTGGTGATGACAAGGTCAAATCATCCTTAAAGAAACCAAAAAAATATATATTTTTCTTCCAAATTCAAATTGTAGCAGTCCTTACCATGTCACATGTATTATTTTTGTATTACTACTGCACCAAAGAGTCCTCTTTTAAAGGTTTCTGGGTCACTTACCTGTCTTTCTAAAACTCATCACATCTTTTAGGCAAAGCTCTTACCTCTATTCCAAAATTACAGACTTTTTTCTTCCCACACATAATCTCATTTGGAGTCAATTCAGGGCAAAATCATCTTATCACTGGCCTTATCACTGTCCATCTATATTCTAGGCTCCATAGAATAATTTTATACATAATTTAAA
Organism: Proteles cristata cristata; assembly: GCA_017311185.1. NCBI lineage: Eukaryota > Metazoa > Chordata > Mammalia > Carnivora > Hyaenidae > Proteles > Proteles cristata. The sequence goes on from JAESUZ010000815.1 coordinate 1,610,712, forward strand.
AACATAAAAGCACAGTATCTTTAAAAGAAGCACATGATTTATGTTCTTTCATTTTTTTCCCATACTACTCAGGATATTCCTTGAGTGGTTATAGTTTTAAATATGGAACACTATTGATTAGAATTAAATTAATGAGGACATTTGTTTTAACTTTGTAATGCTTAATGTTCTTTTCACATCATATGACACTGTGGTAATGCTAATTATAAAGGGGGGGGGGAAGAGAAATTTAAACATACTGATGCCCAGGTACAATTTTTGTTTGTTTCTTTTACCTAAACCTAGGTATATATGGCCCCAGAAAATCCTATGTGATCAAACGCCACCTAAGTCTAATTTGAGTTGAACAAAATTGCCAAATAGTGAAAAAAGCTCAAGTATTGTTGTTTAACTACGGTTTAAGTGAATAATATTCATCAAATCTTATTATGATTCCACATTATTTATTACATTCCAACATGAGATAACACTTGCAGTATAGTAGCAGACTTGTGGAATGTCCTCTTTGGTTCTCTTGATTCATTACATTGCTGTTGAAATTATATTAACTCAAAAATCCATTATAAATCTAAAATATATTATACCTTCTTTTAGTCTAAACACTTTCTTATTTTTAAATGAAAGAGGGACATGGGACAATATAAAACAATTATGTCTTGACTAAAAAAATATGCATTTTCAAATTTGTTCTCTTTTTAATGCCATAAATATGAACAATGTTAAGTTCATTTTTCCTGAAAAACGATTCCAGAAAAGGTAACCTTTAATAGTTTACAAAGGGGAGACAATCACTATTTAATGCTTTTAAGTATGGTAAAGCTGAGATGATTTAATTACACCATTTATGTTAATGAGACCATTCTCTGATCACTAATTATAATCTGGTTACAAAAATAGTACTATGATGTACTTTGCAATTGTAGTATTTATCCATTCTGTTAGGTAATTAGCATTAAGAAGAGCAACATATTGGAACATAGCAATTTAAGGTGACAAAAATTGCTGGAATAGTATCACATATAGTCCTTTGGAGATTTCTCGTAGTACTTTTAATGTAAATTTTGATGGGCTATTAGTTTTCATTAATGGTGGTTTGAGTACTTAGAGAAGACAACTATGTACTATACTTAGTGCTGGGCAAACTGCCTGGATATATTTCATATATTACCGTGACTTTAATGAATAATGTTATGGCAATTAGAAGACTGATGGCTTAGAAAATTTAGGTGGATATACTTGAAGTTCTTTGCACTAAGTGACATTCCTAGGCACACACTAAACAGTATCTTATCCCTTTTTGAAAAGTATGATTTGAAAGGAGAATTACCTTAAATATATAGCATAATTATAGTGCATTTAAAATAAACTGGTTTCCATATATCAAATCACAGATAAAGATGCAATATAAGTGTAACAATTAAGTCACTGGATCTTTTGCTGAAAAGCAGCTGTAAACACAATTTTAAGTAAATAGAATGTCATTTGAATCTTTTCAACTAATATGTTGTTTGCTCGGCTTTCCACTACTTATATTTTTAAGTAGAACTTGCTTACATAATTCAAGTATAAGTACAATAATTATGTAAATATCTAATACAAGTATACTGATGATCATTCATGTATCTAAGAGAATTCACATTTTTTCAATACGTGAGATAGAAACTGGGGTAATTTTTCTGATCTGTTTTAACTATTCTTAACTAAAGGAACCATTTTCAAGCATTATAGTCCATTTTTCATGAATGCTTTCTACTGAGTAATATTTTATAAACATATGATCTTGTGTCTAGAGATCATTCTCTCTAAAAAAGTCCATTTTTTAAAATAAATTTCTTTAACTTAGATAAGCTTAACAAATATCGAAACAATTCCAAAACATATAAATCATGAAAGCTTTTAATTTTTAAACATCTGAAATTAAAGCAACAAGCTAAGAGTTCTTCAAAGTTAAGTGTCCTAAATAACTATAATTATTTTCTTCATATGATTGATTCAATGTTTTTTTTTTAATTTCCATAAACATTAACCATAACAGCTTGATTTATGTTTACTAAAAATTTGCCTTCTTTCTTATTAAAGTGCATAATTGCTAATAGTAACATTGTATATAATAAATTGGAAATAAAGGAAAACACGTGGGGCAGAACTAATTTCATCATTATTAAGAATTTCATAAACATGAAAGGAAAAATCTTTCCTTTAGAGAAGTAAAGTTATTGTAAATTACTACATCAAGCTCATACTACAAGCATAAGTTAACTATGTATTCTGTTTTGGTAGATTACTTTAGTGGTAACACATGTAATATCAAGTATTTTTTAAGCAGAGTAAAAGTTTCATCAAGGGGGAAAGTAAGTTGCATGCCTACAGCATTAAAAAAAAAAAAAGCTCTACATTTAAAGCAACAGGTGTTCCCAAATATGGTCAAACAGTCAGTTTGCACTTCCTGTTCTTTCTGCCTTACATGTTCTTCCCCTAGATTCTTGAATGACCCACTCACTCACTTCCTTCAGATTTTTGTTCAGCTGTCATTTCCTAGTAAAAATTGCCATGACCTCTCTACTTAAGATTGTAATTTTTCTGCCTCCTTCCTCTCAACTCATCTCTACACTCCTCATTCTTATGCCCTGGTTGAATTTTCTCCATTAGTACCTTTCACCACCTGATAAACTTTATTTCACTTGTGTAGTTGCTTACATACTTGTTTTCTCCCACTGGGAATATCAGCCCCTAATGATGGATTCAGTACCTGCTATAAGCTCTATTGTATTCCTTGTACTGAAACTAGTGCCTGGCTCCTAAGAGTCACTTGATGAATTGTTGAATGAGCAATGAATCAAAGTTGGGACAAATAAATAACTACCTCCATTGTAATACACAATAGATGATTAAGATAGGTATAACATAAGATACACAAATCCAAACTCCTTTTTCATTAAGTAACATTTAATAGAGAGAATATAGAATGAATCTTTTTGATATAAAGCAGATTTCTTAACCTCAGCACTATTGGAATTTTGAGCCAAATAGTTCCTTATTATAGGGGGCTATAGTGTGCATTATAAGATGTGTACTAATATCCCTGTTTTATACCCAGTAGAATGAGAGCAGAAACCTCTCTAACATAGCAGTTGTGACAATCTAAAATGTCTGCAGATATTTCCAAATATTCCCTGGTAGACAAAATTGCCTTGGGTAAAGACTAACTTGCATAGTGAAAAAAATTCTAACTTTGAAGTTAGAATTATGTTAGAAAACCCAGCTTTGACCTTGGACAATCCACATTGTATCCAGCAGTAACACTGTAGTCTGGATATATTCTTTGCATGGTTACCATGCCTATTAGCACTAATATGTGTACATTTAGAGAGCAGATTCTCTGTAAATATTAGTTATTGAAATAAACAGTACAGCATAATGGATAAAAATATGATTTAAAAAACATATCTACCTTTGTATTTTTAACTAAAGAAATGCATACGTATCATAAATATTGGAGCAGCCTCTAAAGACTTTTTGGTCCTAGATATTTTTAATTAACATGTATATATTGGGTTATGTTTCAAATCAATATATAGATATACCTCATATTTAATAGCTGCACAATATTTCACTGTACAAATATTTCATGATTCATTTGGCTAGTCCTTTATAATAACTATACAGTCCTTTTCTCCCTCACTTTCTAATCACAACTGCAATTTGAAATTATATTCTTACATAGCTTTCAGTATACACACATCTTAGCATAACTACATCTATAGGACAAATTCCTAGAAGAAACACAGCCATTAGAGTCTAAGAATCATGGATGAGAAAGCTTACTATACTGTCTATTAACTAGGTAACCCTGAGTGGTTAATTTAAGCTAGCTGAGATTCTGCTGGGACCTCTGGAATAAACAGGGCTAGTGCTGCCTGTCTCTGGAGATTGCTGTGAGAATTACATTAGGTGAGATTTGTGAATTAAATACTAGAACGCTTTACTTATTTAGACTGTCAATTATTTTTATTAAAGGGAATAATGCTGTTACACCTAGCTGTGGGAGACTACCTGTAAGAGCCTAAAATATTCCAAACACTGAAGTTATTTTTTATGTTGGAAGTCTTTTATTTGTGTATGTTTGTATTTGATTTTCTTCTTCTGAAGAGCCAAAAATTAAGTCCTCCATTAAGAGAAACCTCAGGCTGCACGTAGCCCCAGTCCCAGTTCCAGGAAAAGCCTCAGATTGTTCAAGGCTAAAGCCATCCTCAGACTGCCCTCAGTTCAGCTAATCAAAAAGTAAAAAGAAACATTCCTATGGTCTGAGTCAAGGCTGGAAACTGCAGATACAAACTAGCCAATTTCTCACCTCTTGCCTGAACCCCACGTGGGCCCTTTGAACTCACTTCACAATTGGTCATTTCCAAAGGATTCTCAAAAGCCATGATTGGGTCCCACATAAAGGAATGAACACCTCACAGATACTGAATGGTCAAAGCTGTAATTGTAATTGGTGCTTATGTGATGATGCTACATGTACTGTAACACCCCCATCCCTTACTCCTTAAAAACCCTGTTCGGTATTGTTCTTCGCTTCACCTTGCTGCCAAGACACTGATAGGCTGGTGAGCCCCTGCTCGAGCTTGTAATAAAGACCCTTTTGTACTTGCATCGGTGCCGGCTCCTTGGAGGTCTCTGGGAATTGCAATTCGGGCACAACACTTCCATTAAGCTGTTTAGTTTCTTGAGAACAAACACAATCCAATATAACCCTTCCTTTCTCACATTTCTATATGCTATGTATATATATACACACACACACACACACACATATGTACATATGTACATATATGTACATATATATATAAAATGTTCCAGAAATAATTGACTATATTTTACACATTTATCTTATTACTCATTTTTCCCTTTCCAACTCAAATCATTATAATATAAAGTATTTCTTGTAAAGTTTATTTTAAAACATATTTAAATTCTACATTAGACTTATGGTTGTGATCATTCTGCCTAAACATGCGTGCTTTGAAAATATATTTTGATTGCTGTGGCAGATGGTTTTGCATGTAAATGGTCATTGTTTTATTTATTCATACATTCTATTACTACTTATTGAAATGTACTCAGTGTAAAGCATCTTGCTGTGTGTCATGAATGATGCATATATGAATAAAATGTCTCAAATTATGGGGAAGTGAGACAGATTCACACATTAGAAACAACAATACACACACACACACACACACACACACACACACATTCTACTACATTAGGAAAATACAAAGAGGTTCAGAGGAGAGAAAAATCTCAAATTGTACTGAGGTAAAAATTGAAGTAGGCCTTGATGGGTGGCATTTCACCCATTAGGGTAGCTGATAAATGTGGAAAGTTGTAAAGGAACAAGAAATATCAGGACAAATAGAAATAAGCAGGTCATTGGGGCACGTGGGTGTCTCAGTTGGTTAACCATCGGACTCTCCATTTCAGCTCAGATCATGACCTCTTGATTAGTGGGATCTAACTGCTTTGTCTTGCTATGGGCTGACAGCATGGAGCTTACTTGAGATTCTCTCTCTGCCCCTGACCAGGTTGCACTTGCACTTGCCCTTGCTTGCTGCTCGCTCGCTCTCTCTCAAAATAAATAAACATTTAAAAAAAAAAAAGGTTTAAAAGAAAAGAAAGAAAGAAAGCATAATCAAATACAGGGAAAGTTTGCCTTGATGTATCACACCTGAATGATAGAAGCAGGGATAGAGGTGGATCACATGAAACACCGAGTAATGGTAGTGGAAACAGCCCTTAACTTGAGTCGTGAGCTGAGCTGAGTCCCAGGGGAGTGAATTTTATAAATCCCATTGGCACTGTATTTCTTTTCCTAAAGGTGGGACTAATAATACTTTGGGTTTTACAAATCATTGACTCTAGGTTCCTTTATCTCTAAAGTGAAACTAAATACCCTGACAGACAACTTTTGGTGAATGAAAAGGAGTAAAGTTGTGAGTGCTTTTCAGCCCCTGAAATGTATAGCGAAGTAGGTGGCATCACAGCTGGTCTGAACATAGCACATCTTGGTAGTTTGGAGACTGGATATTCAGAGAGTGAAAAAAGGTTAAGGGGCCATTGCAATCACTCAAACAAAAAGTTGTTAAGGAACCTACCTAGACTGAAAGGAAAGCCAATAGACCAAACAAACAACAGAACAGATAAAGGGGCAGGACCTGGTTAACAGGTAGAAAAGAAGACTCTGAACTCAATAGGAAGAGAAACTGATGGAGGACTGAAAGAAAACAGGAAAGGAAAAAAGGGAGGGGAAATTTTCTGCTGGGAGCCATACTGGCCTCGCTGGATGACAGTCACAGTGAGGAAATGGCAGCGTTTGCACAGCCCCTGCCATGAGAAATGAAAACTGGTTTCTCCTTCTGCTACTACTGGCTCATGTTGGAAATGAGGCTGCTGGTATTGACCAGGCCTCACAATATTCCAGATCAGACCGATATTCCCCACACAGATTGCTCATAAGGAAAGGCATGTCCCTGCCTTTCCCAAAGAGATTTCAGATGAAAACATTGTGGAAGATTGTTAAAAGGCTCTTCCTAAAGGCCTTGCAGATCCAAGACTTACATAATAAAGGCGGCTTGAGTCTAGCCCTGAGATAAAGAGCCTAATTTAGAGTTAAGGGCAGATATCCACCCCCACCCAATTGTTTCTGCTTGGAGCACTGACCACCCCCCACCCCAAGGCATTTGTTATCAAGTATTTGGAGTGACTTATTCTGGCCTAGAATATCCTGATTGCTCCCTGTGGAGGAACCTATTGAGGAACTTCTTCTTTTGTGATTATGGGAACAGAGGTGTATCCTGAAATACCTGTGACCCCTGTTCACAGAGAGGTAACCTCACCCATTTTATGCTAAAAACATTGTCTCGTATGTTGACGATGCCTTCCTTCCCCATAGGATAAGCATCTAAATCCCCTACCTCAATCACTATTGATAAAGGTTATGCAGGAGTCTTCTACAAATCTATGTTCCAAGAAATTCTTACATATCAAAGAAGTTTGTCATCAGAAATCATTGTCTAAGGCAAATGCCACTTTTGTGCTGTCCCCCAAACACTTAATGATAAAAAAAAGTTGAGCCCCAGTCAGAGCAGAGATGCCTGCCTGGTGACCAGACAGATTCCTGGACCTCTCTCACCTCTCCCTTGCTGACACCGTCCATCTTTCAGGGACCCCTGGATCCCGGTGGGAGCCAGTCTCCGACAATTTTCAAAAGAAGCAAGGACTTGTTTAAACTCAAGGTTTAGCCTTTTTCACATTCAGAGGGAGAGAAATACTTGGCAAACTTTGATTTAAAAGCAAAACAAACAAACAAAACCTTGCATTTGACAACATGTAAAGTGGACTTGCATTATACAAAACAGGAAATGACTCCTTAAGGTGGATTATTAAAGTCAAGAACTCTTAAGTTATCAGATTTGTCGACTTATCATAAGACAACATAAGGGATCCTTCTAGACTAAATTGTATTTTGAATCTCTGACTGCTCAGCCTAAAGATTGTAGCAAGACAAACATACCACACTAACAGCCTGTCACTTGCCATCATTTATAATATGCCATAAATACCATGACATCTGCCATAATAATTTATTTTGGGAAGTAAAATAGAAAAAAGAGGTTTTGGTGACATGCCAATATTTATTATATGTATGTATTTTTCACATCTACATTATTTATAAGGTATATTATATATCTGAAAGAATTCATAACAAATACGTAAACTATGTGCTAGATATGCTTTATTTTTTAATGTTTATTTATTTACTTTTAGGGAGAGAGAGAGAGAGAACACAGAGGAAGGGTACAGAGAGGATGGGACAGAGAGAATCCCAAGCTGGCTGGGAACTTTCAGCGTAGAACATGATGTGGGGCTCAATATCACAAACTATGAGATCATGACCTGAGCTGAAATCAAGAGCCGGATGCTTAAAAGATATGCTTCATTTTAAATAAATCCTAACATCAGTCATTACACCAAGTGATATTTTGCTGAAAGGAATACAGATACATTAAAAAACAAAACAAAACAAAAATCAGTCAAGAAAGTGTAAGTGTTGGTGTAGGTAAAGACTAATTTTTTTTGCCATTAGCTTAGCATTTCCTTCAGTCAGCAGAGAGACAGACCATTGTAACTGCTTTTTTGCAGAATCTCTTGGGGCAACATTGGAAAACATCTTAATCCTCAACACTATTAACATTGTTTTCATTTTTAAGTGAATAAATATGACCTTCTCTGATACTCAGATGGTTCTGAAAGGAATTTTAATCTGTCAGCCTTGGCTTTCCCAAGACAAATTATCCATGCTGGCAATCTCCATAGCAGTTATTACGATGACCTCAGAATTGTGAAGTGAGCCTATGAAAAGTATAATCAAATATCCTTAGGAGTTATATTTGTTAAAGCCTTTCACGGGCTCCCTAAAGAGCAAATGATTCATTTATTTTGTTAACACCTACTTAAAACAAATGTGTGCATAGCCAAATCAAGAGAAGTGAGAAGCCAACTTTTTGCTCATTATAGGGCTGAGTTTGTTTTTGATAGAAGACTGAAAATGCACGTAGAGCATGCCTTTTTCTCCTCCTTTATTGATCCTAACAGTAGCCAAAATTCAATATCCTTCTAATATTTACATATTAAGTCTATCCTAGCAAATTGCTACTTGAAACAGATCAATAGTATAATATATTTAAACTGTGATTGAGGGCAGAAAAATTCAGCTGAGAGAGTTTAAGTATTCATAGAAAATGCATAAAGATTTTCTTTTGCCTTTACCTGTGATTCAATCTTTCTTTTGTTTTAAAGAGAATTTAGCCAAGGTTTGCAAGTGATTCTAAGATTAGATGGGTATTGGAGATAGCTACTTAGATATTTATAAAAAGTACAAACCTATTCTAAGACAAGTAATCTAAGCAATTCTATGTTGTAAACATCCATTGAATTCTCAAGTAAAAGTCAAAATAGAATATATTTGCTTAACATCTAGAATACATTAATATGAAATCTGATTAACATAATTTCACAAGAGAACCTTATTTTTATTCACAATTTTTGTTGTCTCTCCTGTATTGCTTCAACTTAATTAACAGTTTATTTTAAACTATTTCTTGTACCTTGGATCAACCCATTAGTGATAAAATCATAAAAGGTTTTTAGGAGCTTATAGCTCATACGGTCAAAGCTCATATTTTTGCAGAATAGAAAATTAAGGACTAGAGTTTAGTAATTGTCCTAGATCCATATCTGGTTAATGAATAACAAATATCAAAAGCACACTTTTTAAATGGACAAACATAATAACTTTAATGATTTATTATGTTACATTTAATTCTAAAAGTGTATGATTTAATCACACAGTAAAGACTACTTACCAATTTTGTATATATGCATTGACATTATAGAGGGCAGGCTGACCCAAGATGGGCCAGTTTGACATAAAGATTATTTTGAATTAAAAGTAACCAAAACCCAGTAAATGTAGGAAAAGCTCTTTGCCACCCACACAACTGTCTTAATTGACATTGGAAAGGAGAGACTGTAACAGAAAGAGACTACTACCAAAAAAATGTATCTGCAATAATAGAGCAACCTGGTTTCCCTAAACATCTCCTTTCCCCTTATTCCTAATGAGCTTTCTCCCCTTTGTATCCTCAGGCCCCTAACCCTCTCCCTAGTTCATATAAGCTTCATGCTGCCTCAGTGTCTTTGGAATTTCATGTCTGTGTGGATTCCTTGTGCATATGCCTACTAAATTTGGTTTTCTCCTGTTACTCTGTCCCATGTCAATTTGATTGTAAGTCCCGCAAGAAGGACTAGAGGGCAGAGGAAGGTCTTTCAGACAATATTCAAGAAGACTATGCAGAGTGAACTTTGGAATTCTCGTCTGCAAATACAGTTTCCAAAAGTCATAGAACATCATAAAACAAAACAAAAATTAGATGCATGATTGAATCTCAAGGAGACGAACTGGATATACAGTGGAGTAGTAAAGAACAATGAATAAATACCTCTTAAAAATGTGGGGTGGGGCTTTAAATTCAAGGTTATACCCCTTGTCGTGCTAATAACTCAAACTCTTAGCCTAGAAAAGCTTGACAAATAATTTCATGACACATTTTAATGGACTATATCAGGATCGGCCTGTGATTAAATAAGATGCTGACCATTAAATCCACAAATGCCAAGGTTTTTTTTATATAGACATATATTCCTTCAAGTTTGCCTAAGTTCCCTTACCCTCACTTCTATTTTAAATCTGTGGTTCATTTGGCCCAGATCTTCCCTACCCCACCCCCAAAATATAAACTGCAGATAAGTCACCATCCTACAATTTCCTGAATTCCATCTTATTTTTCTTCAAATACCAGTAAGCCTGTTTCTGCCAGTTCCTTTGTTTAATATGTGTCATTTCTCTCAGTACCATGAATTGAATGTTCTAACTTTCTCTTCAATGTGAACACAATATACAGACTCTGCTATCAAACTGCATATGCTGACAATAAAAAGGAAGAGTATGTTAAATGTAATCCATAAATAACTCACAAACCCTAATTTTAGTCAATACTTTCAACCTCTACTTTCTCCTCACAAAGGCACTTAGAATTGAATGGCAACTTGATTAACTTTAGTTTACCTCACTGTCTCCTGCAGGTACTAATGATCAGGAAAATGCCAAAAGTTACAAGGAAACCTGAATAAAAATAAACAAAAAAGCTCTATATCTAGGTAATCAATAGTTAAATATAGTACAGCTGACTGTACAGTATTTTATAGCACTATCTAAAAATCACGTAAGAGAATGTTCTAGAGTTTCATTATTTCATGTATATTTATGAAAGAAAATTCCCATAAAAAGAGTGGATAAATACTGAGAAAAATATCTAAGAAAAATAAATAATAGATATAATTTTAGAGCTACCTGTATTTAAAAGCAGAAACTATTGTTTTTGTTGGCTCTGACAGTGTGTGAAAGACAATTGACAGCGTCATTGTTATATGTTTTTTAATGGGGAAGAATTTGATGTTCAAAGTTACTAGGCCAGTCAGCGTAGATCTAGTACCTGGAAAGTTCTCTTGGCTAATTTGGAATGTTATAATCGCAACATCATAGTTGGATGGCATAAAGCATAGAAATATATTTCTTACAGTTCTGGATGCTAGAAGCCCAGGATTAATATGCCAGCCAGCATCTTCTTGCTATCCCATCATATAAATGAGAGAGATGTTAGCTCTCTGGTTTCTTCTTAGAAGAACACCAATCTCATCGGACTCCATCACCAAGACTTAATTACCTCCCCCAAGTCTCTACTTCCTAATACCATCAAATTAGAGCTTCAACATATGAATTTGTGGGAACACAGACATTCAGTTCATGGCAAAATGTGTTAAGAGACCTCACCTGAATAGTCATTGTACAAATGATATTATGTTTTATTATACCTGGCACGCTTTACTATTCACTATTCTGACTCTATTAAATACATATTTGATTTTATACATCTATTTATGAATGAGCTCTGTGAAGGGAATGACATACAAATTACTTATCTTTTGCTATTGTAATACGTACTCCCAAAACTTAGTATCTTAAAACAATAAATATTTCATGTGTCACAAAGTATTTGTGGGTCAGGAATTTGGGAGCAGGTATATGGGTGGTTCTGGCTTAGGGTCCTTTCTTAAGTTGCTGTAGTGCATTGGCTTGGGCTATAGTCTTTTGAAAACTTGGCTGAGTTGAATGAAGTTTTTACTTTCAAAGTGATTCACTCATGTGGCTGTTGGATGAAGGTCTCAGTCCCTTGCTGTATGGACTTTCCCATTGGGCTATGTGGATGACTTTATAACATGCCATCTGGCTTCCCCATGAGTTAACCATCCAAGGAGGGAAAGACAAGGAGGAAGGCTTATGCCTTTTATGACCTTATCTCTGAAGTTATACACCATCACATTTGTCTTACTTTATTCATGAGAATGAGTCACTAGGTCCAGGAAGGATTCAAGGGGAAGGAAGTTAAGCTCTACTTCTTATAAGAAGTATCAAAAGTGTTTGTGAAACTTGGATATAACAATCTTGGTCTTGGGGTCCTGGACTTGGTTCAATCATTAAACAATTGCTTTATTTTAACCTAGGTATTACCACATACCTTCTCATTTACCTGACTTTAATATTTGAAAGCTCTCTTCATTACTTTTGTATATATTATTCCAAGTAAAGCGGGAAACTCTAGTTACAATCTACAATCTTTGAGGCTTGAAAAAATGATAAGAAGTGTCTGAGGAGATTTTTTATTCAACTTCAGGAAAACCACCTCTAAATTTAAGTGAAGCACAAACTTTCAGTTAGTTATCATCCATTGCTTAGGTAGTATGTCTAGGGGTTGGTATAACCTGGTATATAACTGGTAGCTTCATTGCACAATGAATTCCTTGTTTTCCAGATGTGTAATTTCAGTATTACTATAGGCAAATATCTTCTTAAACATTTGTAGCTATAATCATCAGTAATCCCCTGGATAGTAAGTTGTAAAGCTCTTCTGTTTTATTTTTATATTGCCTTTTTTATATGATTATAATACTCAGCCTCAGCAGGAAACAGGTCATCACTCTTTACTCCATCCCCAAAGAGAAAGAGGAGAGTTCTCAAGGAAGGGGGTATCTGAACAGCAGTGCAAGTTCAGAGCCAAACTAGGTAACTTTGTAAAATAGATGTCCCTAGGCTACTTCTCTAAGTTATTGCACTTTACGTTTTAAACCTCTAAACTAATGATGTGTTTTGATATATCCATCAAATACATTGTCGAACATAGAGGGATTGATATTTTTAGTTATGTTTCTTTTTCACTTTAAGATTTAATGAAATTATGATGCAGGGAGGGCTGTTCACTTTTAAAAGAATTTTAATTTATGCAAGTTTGGGTTCCCATGCAGTGCTGACACAACATATCAGTTTCACAGTGCTGACACAACAAAGGCATTATAATTTCCCCAAACCTTCTCTCTTCTATTTTACCAAGAAACAAATCTTTATTTTCTTTTGCCCCAAGGGACTACTACTCTGTTTTTCACACTTTGTTCATAGCACTGAGATCTGTTAAGTTTAGTACTCATTTTCTAACAGCAGGTTAGGTACCAATCATGTCAGCAGAAAAAAACTTTTATAAAGCGTTCCATTTTCTTGAGGAAATTATTTTTATAGTACATATATATATATATATATATATATTCACTAAGAAGTCAAAAACATTCTTTGAAATGTTATAACATATTTTAACAATTTTCCTCTAATTTATTGTGTTCCTTGGCTACATTATTTGCTAATTAGGGTTGATTTCATAAGGTATTTTGAAATTCAGTTCTTAAAAACATAGTATGTGTGGTGATTTGGCGACTGCTGCAGAATTTAAACTCTGCTGTTTTTACTCAAGTGATTTAAAATATGTACAAATATATGTAAAACAAAATTTTCTTATTAATTTGGCAAAGCTAAATAATATAAAGTAACCTCATTTCCTTATTGCTTTATGAGAATATTATAAACAAATTTCTGCTTTAAAATAATCTACTTGTTAGGTACAGTCTGTGTGTGTGTGTGTGTGTAACTTCTGAACACACACAACAAAAAGAATGACAACATCATTTTCTACAAACAGTACAGAAACTGTCCAAAGGCTAGAAAGACAATTGGAAAATTTAAAAATGAAATATTTTTTACAAGTTTAAATTCTTCTTCTAGTGAAAAACTCTTTTAAACAGAAAAACTGGACACCTGGGTGGCTCAGTTGGTTAAGCATACAACTTCAGCTCTGGTCATGATCTCACTGCTTGTGGGTTTGAGCCCTGGACCTTCTTCAGATTCTGTGTCTCCGTCTCTCTCTGCCCCTCCTCTACTCTCTCTCTCTCTCTCTCAAAAATAAATAAACATTAAAATAAATAAATAAATAAAAAGAAAAACTAATTCTAAGAAACAATTAGAAACAACAGTGACAGTGATAGCAGGAAGACAACAATTTAGTAATAAAACTACAATACAAGAAAGCTACTAAATGTCTGATTCCACACTATATCAAATATCTGCAAATGCCTAAGAAGGTAAAATTCATGAGTGTTTTAAAGATCAAATTAAGCGATGCCAGATTCCACCTTTGAATTTTGTATAAAACTCTACTTTTTCAAAAGTGAATTCACATACATTTCCATGTGATTCTCACATCTTTGTGATAAAGGCAAATATATTTATTTTTTTTTAAGTTATTTTATTTTATTTTATTTCTAGGAGAGAGAGAGAGAGAGAGACAGCGTGAGCAGGGGAGGGTCAGAGAGAGAGGGAGTCACAGACTGAAATAGGCTCCAGGCTCTGAGCTGTCAGTCAGCACAGAGCCCGACGCGGGGCTCGTACCCACAAACCGTGAGATCATGACCTAAGTGAAAGTCGGACGCTTAACCGACTAAGCCACCCAGGCGCCCCAAGGCAAATATATTTATTATCTGAATTTCTCAGCTACCAAAATTGAAATCATTCTTTGTGATTAATGATTGGTTGAAACAATCCTCTTTTCTCTCTCTCCTTCACAGAAATGTATTTTTGTTTGAGAAGAGTGTCCATGTTTATATTTATACTTCAGAGACCAGCATACTGTCTGTACTTAAAAGATTCTAAATACATGTTGATTTGAACTGATTTTAAAATGTTTTTCTTACATCCCACTCTTATCCTGTTTTAAATATTAATTTGCAAATCTAAACCTTATTTACTTTCATTAAGATATTTTAAATCTAATTGAAGTCAAGGTGATAAAGCCACTTTTTTTTTGTAGAAAATGAATTATCATATCTTTCTCAATTAACAACTATGTACTTTTAAACTTTACTCACTGACAATCATTAGTGAAAATAAAACCAAAAATAATTAACATTAAATCTGGGAAAGGATAAAAGAGGTAAAGACCATAGAATATATATTTGAAAGACTTGATTTATTACCCATATAAATAACCTTTTAGATATATGTTCCGAATGGCTTTTAATATATATATATATATGTATGTGTATATACATGCATATACACGTATATTGTATGTGTATATACGTATATATACATGTATATACACACACATATACATACTATATGTATATATGCTATCCTGAATACATCATATTTAGAGTTGCAAATATGAAATCAGTTTTCTAATTTCCTATTACCAAACATAAGTACTAAGATTCTATGTGGAATATCTAATCCTCTAATCCGGACCTTCCCTGAACTTGGGTTTAGAGTCACCTATTCACTAAGTAAAGGCACAGCCAAAAGGCACTTTTTTTATGGTATCTACTGTCATACCTTTTTAAAAATTTGAATTATTTAATTAAAGTTCACATTTCAAAAATCAACTTCCAATATCAATATAAATAGAAGTTGATTATTTGTTCTATGAAAAGCCATACCTTCCTGTTAGCTTCCTAATTGGTTTACTGGTCTAGCATGTTTTTTTCCCAAAGGCTGAACCAAAAAGAATGGAAATGAGGCTCAAATCTGTAAGATCTCTAACTCATCCCTAAAAATAAGAAAGAATTATTTGAATCTTTCAAAGAATTTCAATCTTTGGCCAATGGGCTCTGTGGCCTTGTTTTTTGAATTATCCGTGTGGATCAAGCTATCCTTTAAAAGCAGAGATAAGCCAAATTTGACATGTTGTGACAAATATACAAGCTCCTTACACTTTAGAACACTGCAAGAGAACAAAGAAAATAATCATAAAATAATATAAGTCACAGCCCAGAATCAATAATGGTAAAGTTTGTACTGCTAACAGCACAAAGTCCCTGATCTGGATAATCTTACAAGTCTGTTTGCAAAGTTAAAAAAAAGAAAAACAAAACAAAACAAAAACTCTCACAGAGATGTGTAACTTTGAATGTGCTTCGGGTGTTAATGGAGCAGTAACTTTTCTAAGCTTATAACAGTCATAATTAATCAACCTCCAATCAATACAAAGCATCCTAGCTATAGAACCATTGCACTTACCCATGATGGTTAGGGCTGTAGCTTTTGTTAATTCTTCTTTCATTGACTCTATTACTTCTAAATTACCACCATCCAGGTTGCATCTATTTATGGTTCCATTTCCCGAACTGATCCAATAAAGCTTGTTTTCCACATAGTCTATCGATAGACCTGTAATTAAATTATACAACTTGAACATAACAGTAGCCACTTAAATAGTAATGTTCACCTAGCACTAGATTTGAGGGTGGAAAAATAATTTGCAAGCTTAGACTTCTGTCTTTAAATATAAGATCTAGCTAATAGGGAAATATACTGTTTTAACTATCTGTGGAACAATATATTTTTATAGGCACTTAATAGTTATCTCTTGATTGTCACAACAATTTTGTGGCACTGAAAGCAATGACTGTCCCATTTCATGAATAAGAAAAATAATACCTAGAGTAGTTAAGAAATCTATAGGAATCCATAGTGTACATTACAGAAATTTTAAGAAAGTTTCTGTTTCCAAACTCAGTGCTTGCCTTCTTCATTATACCACTTTGCTCAGAAAAATTTAACACATAATACTATTTCGGGAAACTAATATCATTGATGAAATTTTTAATTACTTTTCTACTTTCAGGAAAATTTACTGTAAGCAGTTATAGATTCAAATCATTGGTTTCAACTCTTTTCATGTGAAACGAAAGTAGAAGAACTTCAAAAATTAATAATGTCACTGAAGCATGGAATTGAGTTGGGCTAATTTGACTGTCATAGGGAGATAGACAATCTAATAAGGAAACCAAGCCAATAGGTTAAGATCATTTTTCCTGAAACACAGTGAATCACGATAGGATAGCTTTATTGTATTTTATGGAAAATTTCATATGTTGTAGTAGTATTCGTGGTTCTCAAAGGTCTCAGGATATGTATATTTTGGCTGCCAAGAGCTCTTAGTGCACATCTAAATCATTACTAGCATGCTCTTCAGTAGGCCCAGGGTCCATATGATAACAGTAACTCTTTTGCTCCATGCAGGTCCTCTAAGACCCTCAACTCCTTGAGGAAATGCACATGTGGGCATATACTCAGGCAAATAACAAATTGCTTCTGGAATCTTCTTCAGAGAAGACAGGGAACAAATCACAAACAACACACACACAAAATCCCTTCCCTATTTAAAAAAATAAAATAAAAATTAAAAACAAAACAAAACAAATGAAAACAAACAAAAAAAAAAAACAAAAAAAGAGGAAAAGGGACACCTGGAGAGAATCACATGAGTTCTAGTGCATTGAATCCCAATTACAAATAGTTCCAACCTAGAGAGTAGAAATGATTTATCAGACCAATTTTAATCTGGTAGAAATAATATTGCAAACCTATATAATATGTCCACTATTTATTGACTTATTGGTATGTTTTACTAAATACAAGTCTAGAAGGTTCAGAATAAACTTAAGTGCAAGTATGGAGCTCCTTACTTCTCCGCCATCATGCCCCCCCCTCCCAGAATAAACATAAAAAATAAAATTAGAAATTTCAGGGATAAAGTTTTCAGATTTTTTTCTCCCTTTGAGGACTATTGTGGATGACTAGCTTTAAATATATTGGAAAATAATCAGATAAAAACTATCCTAGTCATATCCTTTGGTATAATATTTTCAATTTGAAAGTGATTCACCATTCAATTTTTTATGAGTGAGATTCTGGATATTCTGTTGGTACTTACTGAGTAATCTCTTTGCATTTTTTCTAGTAAACATCCTGGTTTAGACCACTTAATGTTCAGATGTGTTTTATTTTACCTTCTGCTTAGTTGGCTATCTAAATCACATAATTCTATCTCTAATCAGCAACAAAGAATATTTTACTAGAGATTTTTGGTACAAAATATAACTCCAAACATTTTGTTGTCAAATGTTCATTAAGAACTGAATTAATAAATACATTTATTCAGGATTCCTTCTAAGCAAAATTACCTATCATTCTAGGTATTCTAAATTTTATCTCTCAAACAAGGTAAACCATCAAAGAGCTATCTGCATTTTTAGATCTTTGGATTTTTGTCTCTCAGTTAATCTGCTGCTGAACTGAGCTCTGGCATTGTGCCCTTGATTTAAATGAAGGATTCCCTAGGAAGTAGCCATAGGAAAACCACTGCTGCACTTCCCAGGATATAGTGTCTGAAATAATATACCACACAGTGCCCTCTTTATACAAGGACCCATGGGAGAAATTTCTTTCAGGGCTCAGTGCCAGAGAAAGCTATAGTGGAAAATATAAAATTGTAACTGATCATATTTCTCTGTTTGCTTTGGCTGCAAAGAATCTGATGAGTCATATTTGTGACCCATCTGCAGCAGTTGTAGAGGAATTGCATTTACACTACTAATTTCACTCCTGGCTTCAATAGAATAATCTATTATATTTTCTTCACGTTGATTTTTAAAATCAATATTCTTGTCTGGCCTTACTTAAGGGATTGGATTTATCCAAGTTTCCTCAACATCTTTTTTTTTTTTTTTTTAAGGAAAGGGTTCATTAGTACCAAATATGCCCAACTCCAAATTAAACTGCAATGTCAGAACTTTCTCATTCATCCAAAATCCAAGGATTTCTAGACTCTAACTTATGCTGTGTAAAGTAATTATTATACAGAGCAGGAAAGTTACAGTGTTGGAGTCAGAGTTCCCCAGAATTTACTACTCAACATCCTTGTTTATGGAGTTGGAATGTCCAAATAAAAGAAGCTGGGTGGTAGTGAGTTTTGATCTTCAATACCTAGCATAATACCTACAGTAGAGAAGAAAATTTATAAACATTGAATGCATGAATGGGTTATTTAATTCCATTATAAAAATTATAATTTGTCTTCAAGGAGTTCTGCCCAGTAACATTGAATTATCTTTACAAAAGTTCTGAATATGCTACTTATGCCTGGGTGCTATGGCAACAGGGAAGAAGGGCAGTGATTCAACAGGCCACGTGGCGAGGCCTAGGTTTTCACATCAATATTAAGATGGGATAGTTCAGGATTAATCATTTTAAGATTCAAAGGATAAAAATAATTAAGGGCCTATATTAGCCTACATATTCATGTGGTATATCACCTAGCTACCTATGTATATCTTGTCTTCTGTTAAATGTATTAGCTTTACCTCTGAATGCTTTTGACCATGATTATTCCCTGGTTTATAAAATACAATTGAAATATTTTTGAAATTTTATGACTTCAAGAAATTTGTGGTATATGTTTTATATTCATAGATATATGTATATTTTGGAAGTACATATTTGTAAAGTTTTTAATGTAAATGGTTTTACAGAAAAATATTTTTTATTTTGTTTCTATTATAAATTTAGGTCTTACTAACATTGAAGAATTAATTGGTGTCCACCTATTGGAATAAGTTCTAAATCAGGTCTCTTTTGCACTATTTCAAAAGATGAATTACTGAGCAGTAAAATGATAGTGCTTTGATGCAGTTGAAACTGCTCAGTGATTTTACAATGCTAAATCAATAGCCATGAGAAAACAAATCAAATATGAGCATGTTTAAAAGAGTATCCTAAAACCTATGCAAAGAAATATGACTGTGTTTGCACTAGAAGTTTCTCAGGATGGGTGACTGAGATTAAAAAATCTTCAAAAGGACTGCCGGATCTTTTTGAAGATTATACTACTGTTAATACACACCTATTTCTATAAGACATAATTATTTTTAAAATCATCTGGATCTGGCAATCAAAAGAGGAAACCTAGATTCTTTAATAATAAGGTATGTCAAAGGAAGAAAAGTCATCATTCAAACTGAGAAATCTTTATGAAAAGAAAAATCTACCTTTTTTTCTTTTTAACCTATCTTTCCTATTATTGTAAAAATGCAGAGTTAGTTCATATGCTTTCATTCTGGCCCTCTTTACTTGAAGCCAAAGATTTCCCTTAATGTATTATTTCAACATTTTGACTTAAATAGCCCAGTTTGTTTTTTAATTGAGATAATGTAATTTGCCAAAATTATGTAATTGCTCTAATGGAATTGGATATAAGAAACTAAATAATACTTTTAGAAAAATATTATCTAATTATTTTCCATAATTATTAAAAATTAAGTTTATTAAGTTTAACTTTTGTTACAATTAAGACTGGAAAGTTCACTTTACATGTCTCATTTCTTTTTTAAATGGTTCACATTCAATCAATGTACTATGCACTATGGAATTAAAACAAAAATGCAAATATATAGAATAAGGAATTTTTTAAATTAAGGCTTTCTAAAGATGGTAATTTCTAATATTTTTCTAACAGTTATTAAATTTCATTTCAAAATTTTTATTCCCTGGCTGTGTATTATAGTGATATAGAAAACTATTAAAAATACTGATACCTGGGCCTCACTTCCAGAAATTTTAATTTAATTGGTTTGAATTGGTCCCAGAAATAAGTATTTATTAAAAAATCTCTTCAGTTGATTTTAGAATTAAGAAGTTTTTTGTTTTTGTTTTTTTAATTGCCTAATTTGAGACAGAGTGCATCTGAGGTTGACTTCAGTTCAGGTCATGATCTCATGGTTAGTGAGATCCATGCCCACATTGGGCTCTGTGCTGACATCAAGGAGCCTTCTTGGGGTTCTGTCTCTAAGTTAAAAAAAATTGCCTATTTTTATAAACCTTCAAGATCAAATACTTAATAAGTTTAATTAGGCCTTTAAAATATTGCTGGAAAGTGTATTATGAGATCTTTAGAGACAGAGGAACATTAAAGATACACATGGGGAAGAACACATATTATGGATATTAAAACACAGATGATTAACTTTAAATACTCTAGACATGTATAAAATATAATATTGAAATCTTCTAAATTTTCTTCTGTAGCATTATCTTCAGACAATAAAAAACACACTCCTCTGCATCTAGGACGATGATAGTTATATTAAAATTACACAATAAATGAAGAAATATCATAAAACTGTATCCCTATTATGCTGCATACTTTTAAGAATGGCTAAATAAATAAATACACTGCATACTTTTAAGAATGGCTAAAATAAAAATAGTGACAACACTAAATGCTGACAAAGATACAGAGGAAAACCGGATCGCTAATACATTGTTGGTGGGAATGAAAAACAGTACAGTCACTCTGTCAAATAGCTGGGCAGTTTCTAATAAAACTAAGCATACTATTTCCACTGGATCCAGCAATTGCACTCCTGGGAATTTATTCCAGAGAAGTAAAACTTGTGTTCACATGAAAACTTGTACATGAATGTCTGTAGGAGCTTCATTTTGCAGCAGTCAAAATTAGAATCATCCCTTCTCCTTTAATAGGAGAACGCTCAAGTCAGCTGTGTTATTTATATATTGTGGAATGCAACTGAGCAATAAAAAGAAGAAAAGTATTGATACATGCAATTTCAATGACTCTCCAGGGAAAAATGCTAGGTGGAAAACAGCCAATCCAACAAGTTATTTTATTTATTTATTTATTTTTTTTATTTCTAGGAGAGAGAGAGACAGCATGAGCAGGGGAGGGTCAGAGAGAGAGGGAGTCACAGACTGAAACAGGCTCCAGGCTCTGAGCCGGCAGTCAGCACAGAGCCCGACGCGGGGCTCGAACCCATGAACCGCGAGATCATGACCCAAGTGAAAGTCGGACGCTCAATCGACTAAGCTACCCAGGCGCCCCCCAACAAGTTATATACTATATGATTATAATCATAAAGCATTTTAAAAACAGAACATTTTAGAAATGGAAGACAAATGGTGTGTGGAAAAAAGGGAAAGGGGATGGTAAGGCAGGAGAGAGTAGGTGTGGTTATAAAAGGGCAATGTGTAGAATCATTGTGGTGCTGGAATTTTTCAGAATTTTTTATTCTTTTTTCTCCCACTCATCCATAGAATCTGATTCATTTTATTCAGTATCCTGATGATAGTGTTGGATATAGGAACCTACATGTGTGATAAAATTCTAAAATTGAATACACTAATGAGTACAAGTAAAATATGAAATCTGAATAATATTAATGGATTGCATTAAGGTCAGTTTCTGGGTTGTAATATTTTATTGTAGTTTTACATAATGTTCCAATGGGAGAAAATTGGATAAAGTATATGTGGTAACTCTCTCTATTAGTTTTTTTTTTAAATATAACTTCATGTGAATCTAAAATTGTCTCAATAAAAATTTTAATTAAAAAAAGCATTTTTCAACAAATGTTCAGTATTTGTTCAATATTATTCAACAAAAAGTTGAATATGTAAGGGCTCAAAATATGCCACTCCAAAATACACCACTTTGGCTTGAGAATTACTTTTTTAAAAAAAAATTAAATGTTTATTATTTACTTTTGAGGGAGAGAGAAAGACAGAGTACAAACAGGGGAGGAGCAGAGGCAGAGAGAGACACAGATTCCAAAGCAGGCGAGATCAAGACCTGAGCTGAAGTCTGATGCTTAACTGACTGAGCCATCCACCTATACACAATTTTTAAATTTAAGGGGAATTTTACATTTAATTTAAAGGGAAAATATCAAAAAAATAAAGTATATAGTTCACTAGATTGTTAAGAATAAGCTGTGAAGGATAATGCTGATTGACAAGCCAAGTCACTTTATATGAGGCTTAAGGGATAAAATTCATAATATGTAAACATTTTAAACATGGAAATGGCTTTAAGTAGTAAATTAAATCCTTTGTTATGCAAACTGCTCTAAGCACTTAATGTATCCAAGACTGAGCAATAAATCTTAATTGAGAATATTTAGTTCAACAATGGATAACTGGAATGTTGATTTGTATTTAACAGAAACAAAGTTATTCAGCCCAAACTTCCTGAAGGCTGCAATTACTTAAGTCTTCAGTGATACACAGTTCTGAAATGCCAAATTGGGTGTTTTGATAAGATTATGACGCACTTCTGTTTCAAGTATGTCACACGTATGGATTTAACCACAAACAAACAAGGGAAATCCAGTGAATTACAACATAAAAATATTTTCACAAATTAGAAAACCTAGCATATCAGTAACATTGCTGTTTAAGAGTAGCATTTAAAGATTTAGAAAGAATTAGTCGCAAGGCACAATTGGCAAAGAGGTGAAATTGCTTCCTGTGTTCCTAGGTTGCTTAGAAAAGCAACTGACTGCTGTGTCCTAATTGGGTCCACATTTCTCAGGAGTACCCAAGTTCTGAATTTTCCCCCCTACTTTCCATGCTTCAAAGAGTACCAGTTTTATTCCCTGATCTTAGCTTGAGGTCAGGTAATTACTGTATGAAATCAGCCTCTCTGGACAAAGCATAATGGATAAGATTTAATATGGGCTTTGGAAACAGATAAACTTGGATGTGAATCCCAGTCTACTACCCATCGCAGGCAAGTGGCTTCTCTCCACAATCCTCACTTTCTGAATCTGTAAAAGGAGAAGAAACCCTTCCAGAAATGATTACCGTGAGATGATTAATGCAAAGCGTTTTACAAGTGCTTGACATATTCTAAGTGCTTAAAACGTAGCCACTGTAATTATGTTAGTTTTGTTGCCAAAATGATGATGCTTCTACTGTATCACACATCCTAGGCTAAGTACAGGCAAACACAAAGTGTGGCTTCATGAAAATACAGATTCCATAAAGAGTGACAGATAATGATTGTTTTGAGTTGATCCTTCTCAGCCACACCAAACTAATATTGTGTTTTCTCCTTATGTTCTGGGAAAATAATTTCTAATTTGATAATCCATATGCCTGAGGAGAAAACTGACTGAACAGTAGCTCTTCCTTTCCTAATCACATAATTTTCTGCCTGGAAATGGTTTAGACAAGGCAGTGGGCAGGAGTTAAAGCCAGAGATTGCCCAGACAGACTTGTCATGAAAAAAGTAATTAAAATAATTTCCTGAAGTGCAAAATAGCAGTGAAGTTCGATAAGTAAGCAACAAGGTAATAAATACCTCTATGTATATGTATTTCATGGGTATGGCAAGTACACCAAGAAAAATAGGTTTGTATTTATGTTTTTAATGCTTGTTTATTTTTGAGAAAGAGAAACAGTGCACTAGCAGGGGCGGAGCAGAGAGAGAGAGGGAGACACAGAAACCGAAGCAGGCTCCAGGCTCTGAGCTCTCAGCACAGAGCCCAGCGTGGGGCTTGAACCCACAAACTGTGAGATCATGACCTGAACCAAAGTCAGACTCTTAACTAAGCCAGGTGCCTCGGGATGTATTTATTTTTTACATTGATTCGTGTGTCTACTCATGGTACTGGAAAATTCCATTTTAGAATTCATCTCAGGGCAATAGTTCTAAGAGAATCTTATGGAGCGGGATTATATTGGCATGAACTCTTGGGAGTATTTCAAAGGTTCTTCTGTATCAAATGTTTCCTTATGAGACATAACCTTGGTGCTGAAAGAGGGATTTAGATGCCTCCATTTTGACTTCAAACTTTCTACTTTCCACTTTGTTTCTTGGCTCATGCGGAAGACCATGAGAGTAAAGCATTCCCTGATGGGAACCAAAACTACTCCCTCAAGCAATAAGGACTGGCCTGAGCCAGCAAGACCTGCTGAGGAGTGACTCCAAGAGGAGGATCATTTTGACTTTCACTGCCTACCTGCTCCTACCCACCCACCTTTGCTCCACCCATACTTTCCTTAAATAAGTCTGTTAGCATTTTCAGCACTTTGGAGGCAGTCTTTGAGATACTAGTCCACTGTCTTCCTGGTGTTAGTCTCTCTGAAATGCATTCCTTTCTTATTTTACCACCACTCTTTTCTCTGTCTTTGGGTTTGTCAGTGCTGTGTGGTCAAGCCTGGTCTGTTTGGGACTCCTGGACCCAGGTCGTCTTGCACCCCAGTGCACCAACTACAATGCTGCAGTACACAGCAATTTAAATCGACGTATACAACAAAAACAAAACAAAAAATTATCCACTTATATTCATCACAGCTCTAAACTCTCCCTAGAGGGGTGACTGGGTGGCTCAGTCAGTTAAGCTTCTGACTCTTGATTTTGGCTTAGGTCATGATCTCACCGTTCATGGAATCAGGCCCACATTGGGCTCTGCGCTGACAGTGCCGATCTGCTTGGGATTGATTTCCTGTCGCGCTCTCTCTGCACCTCCCCCACCCCCAAATAAACATTAAAACAAAACAAAACAAAACAAAAAACTGTCCAGAGAGTGAAAAAATAAACACCAACAGAAATAATAATTTAAAAAAACCCACAATAATCTAAAATGATTCAGATTTTACGTAAAGTAGTAAACAGTATATTACTCTCTCTCTCTCTCTCTATATATATATATATACATTTTTTTTTTTTGTAACAGTTTGTTTGTTTTTGAGACAGAGAGACAGAGCACGAGGTGGGGAGGGGCAGAGAGAGAGGGAGACACAGAATCTGATACAGGTTCCAGGCTCGGTGCCGTCAGCACGAACCCACGAACTGCTAGATCATGACCTGAGCCGAAGTCAGACGCTTAACCGACTAAGCCACCAAGGCGCCCCTACTGAATATATTTTTTAAAAAATGGTTTAAATTAGTGGGAACACCAATTTAAACACTAATTAAAAAAATAGTTACTATCTGACATAATTTTTAACCCATCTTATTTTTTAAAATTTTTAACATACTTTAATAAGTGCCTATAATACCCTCGGAAACAGCATCTTAATTGATGTGAATTTGAAGTGACTGAAAAAAGAATAAAGTTTCCTGCTCTAAACTTACTCACAGTGATTTTTTTAATAATTAATTTACAGATAAGAGTCTCTAGCCTATTGAAATAGATCAAAAATTACAATGACATAGAATGGATAAGGTTTTACTGAAAAAAGAATTTAGTTTTATCTTTACACCCAATACTAAGAGGACTTATTGATACATAGATAACTTGAGCAACTCTATTTTTGTCCTATTCTTTCTTTCTATGAGAAATCTCTGAGATGCTAAGGAGAACCAAATGGCCACAAAGTAAGACAGGGGAGAGAGAAGAAAGAACAAGAGGAATTTATGGGAAAGCCAATTTAGAAACCAAATATTTCCAATTTTTCCTCTTTAGGTAATCTTACATTTTTCATAAGCAACCCCACTGACATAATTTTGGCACTCCAAACTTTGAGAAAATTATGGTATGAATATGAATATAAATATTTGTTACTCTTCAGATAATTGAATAGAATGCAACATGGATGATTTCCAGATCCCCAAATATATGCTTCATTCACAAAGCAATCTTACTAACTAGGATACACAAATAAATTTTGGATTTACTTAATCATATAAGAGCCTGTTGCTCTGGGATGGGAAACAGTGGTCACTTCATTCAACAAATATTTTTTGAAGATATTTTTATAATGTGCCGGCATTGAGCTATGACCTAAGGACACAATGATAAATGAAGCAGATATTTTCACTAATTTTATAGTTTCCTTTCTAGTTGGTAAGCAGTAATCAAATATTCAACAAACAAATGGAAATCTAAACTAATGACAAGAGGCTAAAAGATGAAATAATGGTGCTAAAAGTGTCTATTTTAAGAGACTTAAGCCTTGTCAAGAGAGGTCAGGGAAAACTTCTTTGAAGAAATAATATTTAAGTTGAAATCTGACAGAGAGGCAGACAACTGAGATGGGAGACATTTCTGGGCAAAGGAATACCTTGTTAAAATATACTGTTAGGGGGAAGAGTTTGACAAGTTGAGAGAAGCAGAGAAGGAAAATATGGCTGGAGTGGATAACTTTTAGTCATGCTGTAATTCCTTTCAGATAGTAAATTCCATGAGGAAAAGATTGGTATCTCTCTTGCTTGCCTTATTTCCCAGTAACTGGCACTCTGTGGGAACGCATTCTTTTCCCTTTCCTTCAAGATGACCTCATGCATACAAACCGACACAGGGACCCCTTATCTCATGTTCCTGACCCCCTTTCTCATTAATAAGTATGTCACTGTTACAAAGCAAGTATTACATAAAGAGTTATTTTTGTGTCATCCACATGTTTAGCATAACAAATTATCATTAGCCTCTTAATGCATGGATTTGGATTTTAAGAAAACAGAATATTGTAGAGATTTTTGTTTTTCTTTCATTATTTTATCTTTCCTTCTTTCTTTTTAATTTACATATGAATTTCTTTTTCATTTATTTATTTTTAAGAGACGGAGAGAGACAGAGAACAAGCAGGGAAGGGGCAGAGGGAGAGGGAGACAAACATCAATGTATCTATCCACTAACCCTCTTGTTTCTGTTTCTTCTCATGAAACTCTGACAGATATACAACCGTCTCCTATCTCCTATTACAGATAATTTTTCAGAACTGGCTTGTGAAGAATACATTAGTGTACACAATTCTCTACAAAGTATGCTTTTAATATACTTAAATAAGTAAGAAGAAAAGCCAAAAAAGACATGTGAAACAAAGTCTTCATTTTATACATGATAAAACCCAAAACACAGCTTATTGTCTGTCTTAACATGGCTTTACTGTCCACGGTCTTTAATGTCATAACTTATTACTTAAGGAATTTTGTCCAGTAAGTTAATAGTTGAAGATAACATAACGGCAAATTTCAGAAACTTCCTGGATAGCCCATCAACTCTTCAGCAAAAAAGCAACAAATGACCCTATACATGAAGACTTCAACCCACTTTCCCTCAAAATCTTCTTTCTGTATCTATCAATCCACAATTATATAATGATCTTTACTCAATGATCCTAACCAAGCTTCCATTTGACACCTGCCTTAAACCATACTTCAAAATCTCAGTTACTATTTCAGTGTTGCTTCTCTCTTTCTCAGACACTGCTGAGACATTGATGACTTAGTGTTCTCCCCCAGTGTGTGAAGTAAGAAACTCAGCCTGGCCTACACAACAGGTTGTTTTGATGATATTTTGAAGAGCCAGCATTTAACATAGAAGAGAATAAAAAATTAATAAACACTCGTATAGTCAATACCCACAACTGGACATCATTTTATTTATTTTGAGAGGCAGAGAGAGAACAGGAGAGAAAGAGAATCCCAAGTAAACTCTGAACCAGCAGCACCGAGCCTGAGGTGGGGTTGAACTCACAAACTGTGAGATCGTGACCTGAGCCAAAACCAATAGTCAGATGCTCAATCGACTGAGCCACCCAGGTGCCCTCAGAACTGGACATTAACATTTTACTGCATTTAATTTGTATTTGTATGAAATACAAAATGGATTTTATTAATACAGTAAAGTGTCTGTTGATAAAGATGAAAGTTTCCTTTCAATGTCATTATTTTTCCTTCCTAAAGAGAACTGCTATTATAAAATTGGTGTGCATTATCTCCAGTTTACATTTTTTCATAGTTTCATAAACATATTCATCCAGGGGTAATATCTATTAATGTTGTATGTTTCATTTTGAATTTATATGAATGATTTCACACCATAAGTGCCATTCTGCTAATTACTTCTCTCATTCAATGCTTCTGAGATCTATTACATCTTTTTGTATACATATATGCATAAACATATCTATTTATATATAGTATTTCATCACATAAACATTCTGCATTTATCTACTCTTTCCTCTTTTGATGAAGATTTAGAGCCTTTCCAAAATTTTATTATTATAAACAATGATGCACTGAATATGCTTGTACGTGTTTCTTTGAGCATATATTCTTTAGAGTATATAAGCATGGGGTTTTTGGAACATAAGATATTGCATATGAACCGTTAACTCTAAAAACAGCTCAAGATAGTTACCTCTATCTTACAGATAATAAAACTGAGTCTTTGAAAAGGAAAGAAGCATATTTACAGTCACAGAATTAATAAGTATCAAAGCAGAAACTAATCCTTATTTGTTTTGTTCCTAACACAACTTTTTTTCCACAACTGTATTGTCCCTCAAGCAGCAAAAAGAATGTTTTATGTGAATGTGAAAATTACTACAAGCTGTTCTTAGTTTCCAAGTTCCATAAATTCATTCATCCTCTTGTATCTTACACCTTGCACAATTTAATTCATTTAATTTGAAGTGGCAGTTAAAGACGGCAAATGTTAGCTAATGGTTAATGACCTGTCAACATAGAAATATTGTTCATTATAGGGAATCTAGGGAGAACAGAGGCAGGAGAGAACTTCACTTGCTCACTTCCTTCTTCTGTCCATCAAGATAAAAGGTATCTTTGGGCAGAAGTGTAGTAGAATACATTGGGATGAGTATTTGCCACAGAACATTTAGATTTGGGGAACATAAATTGGGAAAATGATTTGTTACTTTTGTGTATGGACAACACAGTTTCTCATCAAGCATGGCAGAGACACAGTTAACATGCTAGTTCACTAAAGTAGAAAGTTACAGAAGAGATTTATAAGTAATCCTTATTTGTAAACATCAAGAAATACAAGAGGAAGGGGTGCCTGGGTGTCTCAGTCTGTTAAGCAGCTGACCCTTGATTTTGGTTCAGGCCATGATCTTAGGGTTCATGAGTTGGAGCCCCACATAAGACTGTGGTGAGTGTGAATTATGCTGGATTCTCTCTGTCCCTCCCTGCCTCTCTCTCTCTGTCTCAAAATAAATAAATAAAGTTAAAAATAAAAAAATATATATATTTAAAGAACTACAAGAGGAAGATGAGAGCTCTGTTATTTTTTTTGCCTCAGAGATTATTTCCGGAACATCTGGGAGTAGAATCTGGCTACTTCAACTTGTTTACCTCTTAGCATTAGCTACAAAACAATATAGAGTTAAATCCCCACATTTGCACAAAAATTTGTTCATCTCAGAGGCCTATTTGGTACATATATTCCTCTACAAGATTTCAATGGATTCTGCTGTATATTTATTCTTCACTGAACTCATTTATACTTTCAATATTGCAAGCAAATCATTCAAATTCTAGTCTATTGGATCCAACACACCTTGTACTATTATTCCTGAGAGGTTCTATTATTAAAGGCCTAATGTTCTCTTAATAAATTTTCTTCATTCAGTCCTCATGGGAATTTTATAAAATTGACATTTTGTCTTGATTTTGCAGATGTGGAAAGCAAGTACCATCAAGCTAACAGTAATTTGCTGAAGGTCATTGAAAGAAATTTACTTAATAGGATCTAAAATGATTTAGGTTCTTGTGCTCTTTAAGGAAAAGGACAGTATCAAATTTTCATCAATACTCCTAGTACAAAATCTGATAGCCAATAAAAATCTGCTTATTGCATGACTGACTTACAAGCCATGCTCATTAATGCTGGTATAAGGCATGGTTTGCAATGAGATTCTGGGTTATTTTGGGCAAAATGGTGTATCTTGCACAAATTAAAAATAAAAAGTATAATTTTGAAATTATTTTTAGGTGATTTTCAAATATAACAATAACTGACATGAAGTAGACATCTAATATTTGTTACTGAATATTGAACCTGCATCAATTTATAGTTAAAAATATCACATGGGGGCATGATATCTGAGGGGTCAACTGCAAAGTGCAAACAGTAATACTATTTTTCTTTGTAACCTTTCTTTATGTAAGCTGGGGGGTTTTTTATTTTAATTTATTTTGTGTAGGGGAATGGATATTTAACATTAAAGAAGATAAGGTTTTCCCATTATAGACACAAGCATATAAATTAACATTTTGGTGTAACTTGCAGCTACTGCATTATAATGTAGGCATTTTATTTGCTCATACTATTTTCATCATACTCACTTTTCCATATTAAATATTCTGAACCATTCTAGATAAGCACCAACTGAATTGCTTGAGTCCAAATTAAGTCTTTTGTATGGGTTCTAATCTTGTAGAGCCCCTTGTTTCTTTTGTCGTATCATTTTCCACACGAAAGTATTAGCATTTCAATTTGCCTTTAATTTCTAACACTAACTTGAATTTCAATTGTGTATCAAATCTTAGAACAGCCAGTCCAAAGAAGAGAATTGTTAATATTATCAGTTTCTATCAGAGGTTTATTCTATAGACTACATGAAAATTATTTATTGTAAATCTTGGTGGCACCACACATTTATTGACTCACCAGTAATAAAAATGAGCTCCTTCAAATAAAAGTAGTACTACATTTCTAAAACTAAGGAAAAAATGCTGAAAAGCTTCATAGTGAATTGATTTCTGCCTCTCTCACCCAGAATTAAAAATACTATGTTCAATTCAAGGCAAAATTATGATTTTCTTTCATATAGTCCATCACTATCATTTATTTTTAAAAAATTTTAATGTTTTATTTATTTCTGAGAGAGAGACAGCATGAGCAGGGGAGGGTCAGAGAGAGAGGGGGACACAGAATCTGAAGTATGCCCTGGGCTCTGAGCTAGCTGTCAGCACAGAGCCCGACACAGAGCTTGAACCCATGAACTGTGAGCTCATGACCTGAGCCAAAGTCAGACACTCAACTGACTGAGCCACCCAGGCGCCCCCACTATCATTTAATATGATATCAAACTCCAGGTTCATTATTGGAGTTTTTAAAAAGATACTTGAGATGACAAATAGGCAGTGTGATAAGCCTTGCCTCTTAAAATTAAGAGGAAATATTGGAAAACAGGAGGAAAGTGTAATTAGGATTTGAAAAATGTATGTATTATAATGTAAATATATGTATACATACATATGTAACATATTAACTTCTAAAAGAATCTTCATAGTTAAACTTTTAAAAGATGTTTTATGGGTAGGCATCAGAGCTTTCTTTCATCACCACTGAGTTTTATCTAATGATTTAAGTGGTTAGCAAATGGAGAATAACAAACCAAATAAATCTGCTGCATAGTGAATAAAACTGCTGAACACTAAATACTAAATACTTAAATCATTATAACTACTAATGATAATACAACAGTGATGATCAGGGGTAGTGTTAGTATATTATATTGCCATTGCAGCAATGTATCAGATATTGACCACTGAAAATACAAGATTTATTAATTACATCAAGCTTCAAGTGACTTCAGTACTTAAGATACTATAAAAATTCTCATATCAAAAGAAGAGATCTTATCTAGAAAAAAGAATGCTTCCTCCCTAACCCACATAGACCCAATGGATTCAAAGAGATTGATAAATTCTTGACCGAACTTATATTATTAATCTTTAATATTTCCTTTCAGCCTCTAGATCAGAGATACAGTATACAAGTGCAGGTTTGTCATATTAATTCAAAAAAAAAAAAAAAAGAAAAAGAACTTACCAACTGGTTCCTTCTGATTCTGAAAGAGAATCTTGCTATTACTGCCATCCATGTTTGCCATGTTAATTGTGTTTCCATCTGTCCAGTAGAGTTTCCTTAATTTAAGAGATATGGATTTAAAATAGATGTAGGCCTACTTGTTGACTAGAAACTTACACTGAAGAAGAAAGTTAATATCAAAGTGAATTTTTGGCTCAGGATGAATTCTTTTTAGGGAGGGCCCAAACTGTGTGATACTTGCTGACAGTACAACGCATGTTTGCCTCCAGAGAAAATATCGCTCTTGCTTTTTCCTGTTATTAAAGGACAAACATCTCACTTCCTTTTTCTTCCTACATTCACAATTGAAATATTTATCTATGACTATAGTAAATCATTTCTATTTAAAGTATTTCATTAAGATAGAATCTTCTTGGTTCAGAGAAACCAGATACCAAAGAAGAAAATCAGGTCACTTCATTCATTCTCATTGAAAACACTGGTGAGAAAGTACTCTAGCCCTACACACGTTCTCTCCATGGGTACATGATGATTAGCCAGAGGTAGGAGAATATGATCTACTTAGCAGTGACCATAACATCAGCATGCAGTAAATATGTTACTAAAAACTGGTGTTTGAAATGAAATCAGTGACTTTTCCCGGTACCTCCTTTTATTTCTATTCCGAACTGCTACTCCTTAGAACATACATTAATAAAATCTTATAATAATATATAAAAATCTGATTTCATGCAGATAACAGAAATCTCTAAGCAGGGATCTCTTTTACAGTTTTCATATTCACTTTTTTTGGACCGTATACATATAATTCCTCTGAATTAGAACAGAATTTTTATATAACATCAGGGCAAAAATTTCTGAAATTTTTGAAAAACTTTACAAAAAATAATCATACTTTACCCCCTGACTGGGTGAGCTGCAAGACACTGTGGCTTATCGATCCCGTGGATAATTGAGGTTTTCAAAGAGCCATCTAATCGTGCGACATTAATTTGTGTTTCATCAAATTCAGAGCTAACCCAATACAAATTACGTGAGACCCAATCCACTGCTAACCCTCTGATACTCTGAATATCTGTAAAACAGTAAAGAGAAAATTAAAAGTGAGTAAAGTTTCTCATTCTTTTTGACTTTCCAAGTAACTTATTTTCTGTCTCAGGGAAAATTTAATTTACAATTTAATTTGTTAGCTAAAATTGTACAAGATAGTAATCTCATTCCCTTATCAGCCCTTCTTAAGGCATGAATAATCATTAATGTCTTACTGCTGAGCCATTTGAAAACCTGAAGCAACAATTAGCATTGAAATTACACTAACACTCAGTGATTCACTTGTAAACACTTCGGAGCGGACTCAGACAGCAGTCTTATGGGCCAAGGTGACCAAAATTCAAATTAGAGTAACAGCCTCTCCAGTTGGTAGCACATCTTTCTACTTAGGAGAAAGTACTTGTGGGCCATCAATAAGTGGGCTATTTTATGTCTGAAAGTGCCAATTTGTTCCTAAAATGAAATAAAACAATTCAACTTTCCTAAGAAAAATCATCAGAGTTGAACATCTTTTAAAATAGATAATTAACAGAAATTGACTGAGATATGAGCAAAGAAACAAAATCCTTTTAATATTCCTCCAACGTGGATTCTACAGAAATTACTGAAATCTAATTAAGTTTCGATTCATTACAGCCAATATGAATATTTGGGTTGTTATTCCTTGATTATTTAATTAGGCATCTTTTAAAAATGATGGAATTTAGGCTTAAATGCAATTGTACACTTAATTAAAGAAAAAAATTAAAATCAAGTGTTAAAATATGATGGATCCTATAAAAGCTTTTTAAAGGTATTTACCAGAAAATCTTTTTAACATATTAACATATAAAGTAGGCCAGTTTAGCACTTGAATACTCTAATTTGGTTTTGTCTTTATTGTACACTTTTCTGTTATTTTGAAGCATACTGAATCTCCAGAGTCCTTTAGACCAGTGTTACTCAAGCTTGTAAGACACCTGGAGACTGTTAAGAGGAAGAATCTGATGCAGTAGGTCTGTCTGGAAAGGGGC